>JAMPIV010001336.1:0-125000 GCA_024509875.1 Oreohelix idahoensis | reverse complement strand
AAATCGATAGAGTTAATGAAAAAGTCAATTTACCTTGCTTTCATGAAATACACAGAAATATCACGCCTCCCGACATGTGGGAAAACACTAGAGGTATTATCTCGACTAAACGAAATATCCATAAGAGGACTACACATCCCTGACAGAACAAAAAAAAGCGGAGATCCCCTCTTCAACGAGGCATCTCTTTCGCCATTCCAAATCGCTCACTCCCACTAGTGGTGGGCGGAAACCGATCGACCAAACAACAAGACAAGTCATGCGCAGTCCAGCGCAAAAATGACCACAGCTCAAAAGTTAACTGCATTCGATACCAACGCGAGAAGACAAATGCTTACCGAGAAAAGTGACTATAAATTTCAAGCAGTTGTTGCCCTTGCGTTATAAAACAGATATTGAAATAAAACGATGTTGCGAGAATTTATCACGCAACATATCACCACCTCCTCCCGATAAAAAAAAAATGTGGAACATATTTTTTTTTCAATATCAAAGAGCAAGCGATAAGCGGCTCAAAACGCACGAATTATGCGCTGATAATTAATTAAATTGCCAAACAATAGGCTAATTATAGAGTGTCTGGTGAGGATATACCTCAACAGAAAAATAAATATGTCTCAAAAAATATTCACATCGGGGAGGTGTCACCAACACACATCACGTTAGCATGTAAACACAATATACGTATGCAAGTTACTATAATCATCATTAAACAGCATACTCTAATATTGTCTTTAAAAATGGATGTACAAATCTGATAGGAAAATTTAAATAGTACATTCTTTGACATGTAATGACATAAGTACATAGTAAAGTTAAACTACATGACGATCCAGGACATATGCTCTGGTATTCCGAGGGTAAGTACACAATCTAGAACTCGTAAGGTAAGTCCTCAGCTCAACAATGACATTCTGAGAAAGTACAAGCAATATAATGCTAATTAATAACTAATATGCTTCATAAGGTACAATACATTATTAATAATTGTGGCTGTTTAGTAAACTAACGGCCCTTATATTAACTACTCAGTCCTCCTCTATCATCTTAAAAAACGAACAGAAGAAGATGACAACAAAGCACGATAGTGTGTACATATAAAGTAAGTACAGATGTGCTAATCTATTGTAGAAATATAGGTGTGTTATGACTCTGTAATATATGGAAATATAGGACAGAAGTATTAGTTGGAGTCATGTGGGCATCTAGACAAAATGTCAGCCATCACATTATCCGCACCACGGATAGCTCGTACCGTGAAGTGAAAAGGTTGAAGAGCTATAGCATATCGAGTGGATCTCGAACTCTTCAAATTCTTAGTCTGAATAGCTGTAAGAGCTTTCTGATCAGTCTCTAGAATGAAATGTGCGCCCAGGAGGAATCTTTGTAGCTTTAGAATTGACCAAACCATCGCTAACAACTCACGGTCTAAAACCGAGTAGTTCCTCTCTGCCGCATTTAGTTTTCTAGAAATGTACATAACAGGATGCAGAGTATTTGCATATTCTTGCATCAGTGCTGCTCCAATCCCAGTGGATGAAGCATCACTCCGAAGAACAAAAGTCCTATCAAGAGTAGGTAATCTTAAGATGGGAGGAGAAGAAAATATATTCTTGATTTGGTCTAGTGAAGATTGGCATTCTTCAGACCAACGGACCAGATTAGGCGAACCTTTCTTCAACAATGTTGAGAGAGGTGCCATGATCGAAGATAAATTTGGAATAAATCTCCCATAAAATTGAATTAAACCTAAGAGACTCCTAACTTGTTTCTTCGTTTTAGGAACAGAGATGTTCAGTATTTTGGAAGTATTGTGGTCTTCTGTCTTCAAGAGACCATGACCAACACGATGACCCAGGAAAGAGATTTCACCAAAACCAACAAAAGCTTTAGAAGGTTTTGCTGTCAAATTATTCTCACGTAGAGTGGACAGTAAGTCATATAACCCTAAATAGTGATCTTCCCAGGTATCACTGAAGAGACAGATGTCATCTAAGTATGCGATGACATCCGAACGATGTGACAGAATTCGACGCATCATGCGAACGAAAGTGGCAGGGGCGTTCATGAGACCAAAAGGCATAACATTCCATTGAAATAGACCCCTAGGTGTAGAAAAAGCAGTAAGAGGTTTGGCATGCTCTGCTAAAGGCACTTGCCAATAACCTTTAGACAAGTCAAGTTTAGTGAAGAATCTAGAATTAGAAAGTCTAATCAGTAGATCTTCTAACAAAGGCATCGGTTCAGCGTCGAACTTTGTGACCTGATTCAATTTGCGATAATCAACGCAAATTCGTATGTTCTTATCCTTCTTCCGGACAATAACCATGGAAGAAGAATATGGTGAAGTCGATGGTTCAATTATATTTAATTGAATCATTTCATCCAATTCCTTTTCCACTTGCGACTGAAAGTGTATAGGAATAGGATACGGCCTAACCCTAATTGGATTATTGTCGGTAAGAATTATGTCATGTTCTATGACATCTGTGTGTCCAGGAATGTCAGTGAGAACATCCTGAAATGTTTGTAACATCGACGAGACTTGTCGATGTTCGTCACCAGAAAGATTAGGAGAAACAGAAACGTTTTTCCAAGATTCCGTGGAATGTAATGGAACCACTGGAAGGGGAAGGTTGACATCAGAGAAGGTAGCTTCCTCATCCTGAATGACAGACAGGGATGAATAATGACCGTGAGGTGCAGGAGCATCATCCGTTGCCTGGAAAATAGGCAGCAAATAGTCCGGACGTTCGTGAAATTCCGAAAGCATGTTTATGTGGAAAGTTTTATGCTTTCCATCAATATCGACCACATAGTCAACATCGGAAATCCGAGAGACTATTGCATACGGACCTTTCCATGCAATAAGAAGTCTATTTTCCCTACTGGGGAGTAGGACGAATGCTTTGTCACCTGGACAAAGTTGTCGTAGACATCTATTCTTGTTAGCAAACTGCCTTGCCTTCTCTTTAGCAATTTCTGATGAAGCAGTTGCTAGCTTACATGCCTCAATGATCTTTTGTCTAAGAGCAATGACATACTCATATGAGGATTGAGTTTCATCGCTAATATCATCGGCAGTGATGAGATCGTGTAATAAAGACATAGGGCCGCGTGGACGCGCGCCAAAGACAAGTTCGAAGGGAGAAAATCCTGTGTGTTCATTAGGGACTTCTCTATAGGCAAAGAGAGCCGCGGGTAAAACCCTGTCCCAATCTTGAGGATGATCTTCAGTTATCTTACCAAGCAAAGTCTTGAGCGTTCTATTCAGACGCTCAACTAACCCATTAGACATAGGATGGTAGATACTACTGAGAGATCGTTCAATATGTAAGGTAGACATTACCTGTGACATAGTGTCAGATATGAGTTGAGTGCCATGGTCTGACAATATTTCTCTGGGGAACCCCAAGCGAGAAAATATCAACCAAAGAGCATCTGCGATATCTGTAGTAGATATGCTCTTAAGAGGAATAGCCTCTGGCCAACGTGTGCACATATCGACACATGTAAGGATAAACTGATGTCCTCTGGCCGACTTGACCTTAAAAGGGCCAATAATATCTATGGCCATTTTCTGAAACGGCCGAATAGGAATGTCAGCAGCCTGGATAGGCGCAGCATGTCGTGGTCCTCTAGATTTGACCTCCTGACATACCTTGCATGATCGGCAGTAAATACGAATGTCCTTATTGACAAAAGGCCAAAAGAAAGCCGCAAGGACTCTCGACTTCGTACGGGCAAAACCCATATGTCCAGCACATTGCGAGTCATGAGCATGTTGTAATATTTGGACTCTCATGCTCTTGGGAACAAGAATTTGCGAATGTGCCGACGTAGTCGAATCTTGTACCATACGTACAAGTACGCCGTTTCTCATTGCAATCCAAGATTTTCTATTTGTATCCTGATTCGGATCACCTTTCTTCGCAAGAACGAAGAATTTTTTTAAAGAAGGATCTTCTTCTTGCAATTTTATGAAAGAGTCACGAGTGATTACTAAGTGACTATCTTGGCTATCAACTTCATTATCACTATTCAGTGAAGTTTCGGGTGTTTGTAGAGCTTGTGCTCTTGTAACTACTGCATTTGTAGCTTGCATGTTATTATCTTCCCAAGCAGCAATCTGCTGTGGGGTACACTCCCTAACTCCGTGAATACGACCAATAATAAGGTCCGCAATAGGATTAGGTAAGAGACAAGCATGCACATCTCCAGTAAAGAAAGGAGTGGCAATGCGAATTACAGCAGTAGGATATTTTTCTAGAGTGCCGCCAAATGTGACACATTTAATAACCCTTCCTGTAGCACAAGATGGATCTACAAGCGATTGTCTAACACCAATAGTGGTGCATCCGGAATCGAAAAGTAGTGAGACCGGAGTATCATTAACAAGACCCTTATGTAGAATTAAAGAACCCCTCCCGTCATGCGCAACAGCAGCAGGAAGAGCGGGAAGTGGGTGACCACAACTCAAAGTAGTTATGGTACCCGGTTCGAATAAAGTACTGCATTGGGGGCATTTGTTTGCTCTCTCAAAGTCAAAAGCAGAACTAGTGACAGCGTCAAAGTTTTTACTATCAACAACATGATTACAGGCTCCCTCAGTTTCCTGTTGTACAGCATTAGCCTGCTGATATCTCTTTTTTTTGTGTTGAGATCTACCCCGACTATTATTACCTCTGAAGTTATCAGAGTTATTATTATCTCTGCAGTTATTATTGTCTCTATTGTAATTGTTATCCTGGTTCGAATTCCAGTTTCCACGATTACTATCATGTTCACATTGATGCGAACATCTATTTGTTTGGTTCTGAGGTCTTCGGCAGGAATAACCTCTATTACCATATCCTCTTTTGAAATGCTTATAATTATTAGGGTGATAGTAACGAGTACTATCAGGTTGTCTCCAATTCTTCGAAGAAGAATCACCATGAAATTGATTTCCATGATTTTGACAGAAATTACCGCTACTCTTTCTATCAAAATTTTGTTGGGATCTACGAGCAAAGTTTTGACCATACGGAGCTGCCGAAGCAACTGGTAAACCTTCTTTCACCTTAGAGTTACCCATGGTTATGTGTGGGTGCGCAGTTACGTATTGGCAACAGAAATCTTCCATTTCTTTTATTGTTTTAGGTTTACGTTCATGAAGGAAAGCAAGGAAAGACTCATTGACAGACGACATGACTTTGTCTCTAAGTATTAAGTCCATAAGTCCTTCATAAGTTTTTTCCGTCTTAGATAGTTCAACCCATCGTGAGAAAGTAATGCGTATTCTTGCAATAAACTCGGAGAATTCAACTCCATTTTCAGGTAACATGTTTTTAAATTGTAGACGATAGCCGTCTTCGTTAAGCTGATATTTCTTTAACAAAGCGGCCCTGACAACCTCATAATTGTTCTTGTCAGGTTCATCCACCATATTTAATATACTTAGAGCTTTACCTGTCAGTATCCCTGATAACTGATAAACATATTTTGCTTTGTCTATGTTATGAGCTGTACATGCTTGTTCAAATCTGTCCAGATAGAACATTATGTCATCACTGGAAGGACTAAATGTTGGTAACTTAATCTTAAAAGTATCATTATTAGCCTTACCAGAAGATGAACCCTTGTTTGAATCATTACGATTACTCATGCTCGTCAATTTCAATTTCTCCAACTCTAAAGCTAAGAGTTTTTCTTCATGTTCCATTTTTGCTTTCCTCTCATCAGACTCTCTTTGTAACTTCCTTTCTTCAGCTTGGGCCTGCATTTGAAGTCTTTCATTTTCAGCTTCTTTTTCAAGTCTTTTATTTTCAGCTTCTTTTTCAAGTCTTTTATTCTCAGCCTCTTTTTCAAGTCTTTCAGCTTCTAGCTGTAGCTGGAGTTTTCTCTCCTCAGCTTCTGATTCCCTTTTTTGTTTTTCCATTTCCATTTGGAATCTCTTTTCATCCACCTGCATCTGCAGTTTCTTTTGTTCAGCTTCCATATGCAGTTTCTTTTGTTCAGCTTCCATTGCTTTATCATATCGAGCAGTTGCAAATTCTTCTAACTTATCACCAGTCTTCCCAAGCAATTTACCCTGCTCAATAAAGTGCTCAAATGTAGACATGTTGTCTAACATATGAGTCCAAAACCTGAAATAATTAACTAATTTATTTCAAACCTAAGTGTAACAAGTCTTAATTAAGCACTTGTATATTCACATCACATTATATTATCCCAGTCTCTGTGGGAAACAAGTCTCCAATCAAAGAACTTGTATATGAAATATCAGCACTCAATTCTTGATCATAAGTGCACTTCTCATTCAATAGTGCACGACACTATTCATCATTCATTTATCATCAGTGTAGTAGTAACAGTGCATTAGCATAGCCCATTAACTAATTACTATAACTGTAAACAATGACTATGTAAACACATGCAGAATGTAAACATTGAAAATGTAAACAATACAAACAATGTAAACAATAACAATGTAAACAATAACAAAGATCAGCAACAATACAAAAACTTTCGCAGAAATCAACTAAAAATAAAGCAGAAATTAATGAAATATCACAAAAAATGTGACGATATCTGCGATAGAATTAAACAAAATACATGACACCACAGTGTATAAACAAAAATGTTGTATGAAACTAAATTATAGACAAGAGTAGGCTAACAAATACAAACAAATCAAAACAAAACTAAAGAATGCGAAATAATAACGAAAACAATATTAAAACATGTCATCACAGCTAACATAAATAGCAACAGAAGTCGCTTAGCAAATTCCAGTATCGGAAATTTGCAAACCCTACAGAAAACGCTCACAATAGACGACCTCTATGACGTGGCATAATCTAACGGAGACACCACCCAACCGAGAACCCGCTGAAATATAAACATATAAATATACAAATAACATATAAACATATAACATATAGAATGAGATGATACACAGAAGACTCAGCAGAAGTATAAGGGCACAGTTTACATACAAACAGGCCACTTAACTTATAGGCTTCCAATCGTAGAACAGCAGAAAAACGGATGTCAATCAACGTCCTAAAGAGCGAAGCTCCAACGATGATGGCACATCTGAACTGCTTCCACTGCTAACACGATGGTACAAGAGCTTCTGAAATACTGTGTGTTGAGTTGTTTCGGCACTTGACCTTCTAATCCAAAAGTAAGTTGATGGAAATCGGTACTTGGCCTTCTTCAGAAAACAACCCGTTTCAACCGGCACTTGACCTTCTCAAAAAACGACAGCACTGGAACCTTGACAGCAGCAACTTGCTTGACTTGCGTAAAAGATAACAGCAGTCCGAGTTATCCGGCAACATGTAACAACGCCGGGTACTGTCAAATTCTTGTTTCCGTCAAAAAGTTGAAATTTTGACTTTTACCGGGCAACGCCGAGTACTTTGAAAATTTTGAAGATGTTGACTGTATTGAAGAATGTTAATTTCTTGAAGGATGCTGATGAATTCTTGTTGAAAATGAAGTGGGTAAGGGACCCCGTGTTTGCTGGTACAAGAATCAAACCAGCTTATGGCCACCAAATGATGCGTGATGCCATATGATGATGGATGGTATCCGCATGTCTGGTTTTGTGTAGTGTGTAGATGTGTTCAGTCAAAACAATGTTCATACAACAATAACAGGGCAATCCACATAGGACGTCAGTAAACTCACGACGTATAAAGTCAATGAGTCTTGAAACAGCCGTTGACGTTTTTCTTCATTATTTATTGTGGACGCCACAGTGACAAAATGGTTACGCAAATGTGTAGGCACATCAAACAGTCATTATCACAGCAACATTCAATACAGCAATAAACGGTAGACAGCATTACAATGATGAGTCAGATGCATGTTATATTTCAAAGTGCTGTAAATGTAGTCAGGTGGAAAACTCCATCCTTTTCTATAACAGCCAGGAGATAACCAGATGTATGAGATCAGTTCACTCTCCTTAGTTTGACTTCAGCAAGACAGACACGTCTGCCGAAGTATAAATAATGTCCTCAAAAATATCCTCTAGATAATAAAGGTTTTCTAAACCTAGTTCATTTAACAAAGTAGCAAGTAATGGTCCTTGGTACCTGCATCAACCGATGCAGTACAATGCAGCGACATGTGAGCTGGGAAAAAACATCTCGTGACGACGACTTTCGCAGACAGGCTATGAATCGAAATCGCTCACGACCCAAAATCGATAGAGTTAATGAAAAAGTCAATTTACCTTGCTTTCATGAAATACACAGAAATATCACGCCTCCCGACATGTGGGAAAACACTAGAGGTATTATCTCGACTAAACGAAATATCCATAAGAGGACTACACATCCCTGACAGAACAAAAAAAAGCGGAGATCCCCTCTTCAACGAGGCATCTCTTTCGCCATTCCAAATCGCTCACTCCCACTAGTGGTGGGCGGAAACCGATCGACCAAACAACAAGACAAGTCATGCGCAGTCCAGCGCAAAAATGACCACAGCTCAAAAGTTAACTGCATTCGATACCAACGCGAGAAGACAAATGCTTACCGAGAAAAGTGACTATAGATTTCAAGCAGTTGTTGCCCTTGCGTTATAAAACAGATATTGAAATAAAACGATGTTGCGAGAATTTATCACGCAACAGCCATCCGCTCAAGTTCTTTCCATGTTTTCCTCATCATTTTCATCTCTTTTTCCAGTTCTCTTCTCCGTGTGCTTTTTGGTCTACCTCTGCCTCTCTTTCCCTGTGGATTCCAGAACAAGGACTGCCTTGGAATGCTATCAACAGATTTCCTCAATGTGTGTCCTATCCATCGCCAGCGTCTTCTTCTCAACTCTTGTTACACTGGCACATTTCCTGGTTCTTGTCATCAATTCCACATTTGTGACTTTGTCATACCATTTCAGTTCTTCTATTCTACGAAAGCACCTGTTTATAAAAGTATGTATCTTTTTGGTTGTTGTTTTTGTTTTTCTCCATGGCTCAGAGCCATACAATAGGACTGACTTGACATTTGAGTTGAAGATTCTTATTTTCGTGTTGGACTTGATTTCTCTTGTTCTCCATATGTTTCCCAATGCAATGAAAGCGCCTCTTGCTTTTTGTATTCCTATTTTGATATCATTGTCTGTCCCTCCAACTTTGTCTAATATATATATATATATATATATATATATATATATATATATATATATTTATATATATATATATATATATATATATATATATGTTAGCGCACAAAAAGCTGTAATTAGACTGAGTTACCGACAAAGATTGCTGACACTCAAGGGCTATCACCTCAGCAGAAAGGATCAATGCATAGAAATCAACCGAAAGAGCACGTTTTAACTCTAAAAATAGCCATTTGCAACTTTTCATAGTCATCTGGCAAAAGCCATCTATGTGAACTGTAGGGGTGTTGTACCAAGGGCATGTACTCAGTTTGTTTCTCTTTCCTCGGCTATCGCAGTGCTTCCCCATTATTTTAAATTAAGCCGAGCCATTTAAGTCCCAATCGACTTTATATATCCTCAGGGGTTAGACGCGCTTGGCCCAATCGACTTTATAAAGCGTTTAGTATATGTGCCTCTGTTTGAGACTGTTTCTAATTATATCTACCCACAAACCATCCAAAACGTCATTTCCGACTGCAAGTACATTCTTTTAAATACCACACGTGTTTAAGAGAACGTGTTTCTGTTTTGAGATATTTATTTTAAAACACACTGGGGTGGTCATTTTTGCTTGGGCCATACCCACTTTTTTGCTTGGGACTGAAAGAGTTAAAGCCCGTGTAGTTCCCAGTTAATACATTACACCGGACCACAAGGTCTTCTATATTTGGGCATGCGCCCTAATATAACCGACAGATCCTGTGTCTAGATTTAACGAGGCGTGCTTCGCCAAAACGAGGGAAATTGTATTTTTTAAAACGTTATCTCTGAGGAGACAAAGAAAGAAAAGAATTATTGCTTCTGAAGGTATGTCGTAAAATACTACTACTATGACGTTCTGCGTGGAACTGGCAAAATTAAAAATATATATTTTAAACACAGGCTTTTAATGCACTAAAAAGCCACAAATAATTTTTCACGGAGTTTATACCCTTTTAGGTTTAGTGAAAAGGAATACCTCGTATAATGGTTTGTCAAAGTAATCCACTGTAACGTTCCAAAGAAAACTCAGCAATGTAGAAAAATAAAATATAGTTTATTAACGTCATTAGAACAGCAATGTTATTGACACAATGGTGAAATACTTGTTTCTTGCTTACACAAAGTAGTGAGTATCCAAAAATGAAAATGTATATCCACAGGAATAATATATCCAATAGAATAAAATACAAACTTGTCTACTTAAAAACTAACTTGTCTACTTAAAAATACATGTCTAACTTGAAAACTTGTGAAGTTAAAAACTTGTCTTGATAATCTCAAAGACGAAATTCACCTAACACTATCTGTAAAATCCTCTTGCCTAATGAATCCTAAAAATCTGTAAAAGCCTTGTCTATCGCACACGTCTCTCCTTTTTATACTATTTCTTCTTTTTCCCCGCCAATTTTCACAGGATGCTTTCTTTTTTTCACACGGTACAATTATCTACATTTGCACACGCTTTCTCAGCTGTTCGACTTTTTCCACACGTCTCTCTCTCTAACAACGGAAAAAAACCCAGATTAGCAACTCTCACTTTCACAAAATGTTCCATTCAAAAACATGCATTTACTATTGTTTTGTTCTGGGAGAGCTTTACAAAGCTTTTCTCAAAGCCGTGAACTTTTAATGATACTGTGTTTTGTGCACAAATGTCTTAACTGCTTTTAGCGTTGTTATTCTCATTGTATGGGGTTTTTAACACGTATTAATGGTAGTCACACGTGGGCAAGTCTCTCGAATGACAGTTATACGACGACTCAGAGATCAGGCCTTACTGCAAGACGACCTTATGTTGGGCCAAACTTGACTCAAAGACATCGTCAGCAGCGCCTGCAATGGGCAGAGCAACAAGTCAGATGGACTAGACTGCAGTGGAATGCTGTCCTATTCACAGACGAGAGCAGATTCAACATATCCTTTGCTGATGGACGTATGCGGATTTGGCGACGGTGTGGAGAGTGCTTTGCAGATTGCTGTGGTCGTCAGCACAACCGATTTGGAGGTGGCAGTATTCACATTTGGGGAGGATTCAGTTTTCACCATCGCTTGCCTCTTCACGTCTTCCGTGGAAATGTTAATGCTGTGACGTATCGAGCTGAGATTCTGAATGCATTGGTTGCTTCTGTGATCACAAATTATCTAGACTTGCAGCTTCTCCAGCAGGATAACGCACGTGCGCACACCGCATGCATTACGCAGCAAAATCTACAGCAGCAGAACATTGTGACGATTGATTGGCCTGCCCTATCACCAGATATGTCCCCTATAGAACATCTGTGGGACGAGCTTGGACGCAGAGTCTACAGGCAAGGTTCTCCAGCTAATCTGCAACAGCTCGAAGCTGCTCTTACACGTGAATGGGACTTGATTCCCCGGAATTTCCTTCAGAGAATTGTGCGTTCCAAGCGGAGCCGCTGCCAAGCTTGTTTGCAATCACACTGTGGACATACCAGATACTGAGGATAGTGTGAATGAATTTTTTTATTGGTTGCATTTTTGGTTTTCTCCCTTGCCTGCACAGAATGCAATGAATTTCATAACAATCAAATGTACAAATTAATGACCAGCATGGATTCATAGAAAAATGAATAAAGATTTTACATATGTAAACTTGTAAACACTTATATTTACATTTCACACTCTGTTCCTGGGTTATACAGGTAATGCGTTTTTAATGTGCTTCAGTATATATCTCAATGGACGTGTAACGGGATCCTTTACCTTCATTTGAAGAGATTAGCACAATAAGGGAACTGTTGTAGAGGGCGAAATTGTTACTGTTGATCAAAATCGACGTCATTGCACTCCAGGCAAACCCATAGGTGCACAGTCTCCCTTAGCAAATGTCGAAGGGTATGAATGCCAATTGTTCCAGTTGCGCTTGTTGTATACATGCCAGATGCATCCTTCATAGTCATCCATGAGGGTCTTACGTTTGATGCCAAATTCCAACAATCTTAGCCTTGATGATTCGTCGATTGCACTCATTCTGTAACGTTGATTGTTAATTGTCCTGAAGGAGAAGGAAACCAGACAAAAGATTGACAGTGTCATAGGTGAGAAGGAAACACAGAGGATGCGTACTATCAACGCCATAGGCGGTAAATATATCCCATACATTGCACCAAACTGTTGTGTACCTTGTCGCCAGTGTTGTGTATTCCATTCACAAAATAATAAATAAGGCTTTGTATACATAAACTACAATTTAATTACTTCAGTAGAACACACATTCTGACAACCAAGATGAATATATAACCAATGAAAATATGATAAGGAACGTATGTTCCTAACTGAGCTGCCGTCCAGCACCATACAGTGGGAAAAAACGTGCGGTTCTTTGCTGGTCACCCAACAACATCCAGCCGCGGTAGCATAGTGGTTAGTGCACTGGCTTCCTAGCGCAGTGGTCTATGGTTCGATCCCCAGATGAGGCGGAAAATTTTTAGGCCACAAACGGCTCCTGGGTCGACCCAGCCCCCAAATGGGTACCAGAGCTACTCTGGGAAGGTTAAGGCGGCCGGCGTGATGCCGACCACATCACCCCTCGTGTGCCGACGGTCAAGATAATATGGGCCTAACACCATATTCCCAATATGCCTCAATGGGCGTGTAACGGGTTCCTTTACCTTTACCTTTTACCAACAACATCCGGTTCGTGCGGGCATCACATATAACCATACAAAGCCGATATAACATGAACGCAGCTTACTTTCCGTTCTAAACTTTAACATCCTTTAACACAAACCGGAAGACGGGCTTTGATCTCGAATACTTATGTAATAACCCAGAGGTTTTCAAACTTTTTTGGTCCGCGGCTCCCTTGACCTGTGCATAAATCACCGCGGATCCTCTCTATACTATATATTATATATAAGCAATTGTACCCAAAAAGATATTAATGTCTTCTGAATGTGCATATTTTACACCAGCATCCGCCATGATGACATCAGAGTTAGTGATCAGCTGTTCGTAACATAGACCTGCTCAGGAGTTTTATGGTGCATTTGTCAATAACTTCTAGTACCTAGTGACACGTATTGGTACATGTAATAATACCTCGGTGCAAACATGTCGTCCTACGAAGATCTATATTTATTGATGGACCTTGGCTCATAATATCGAGCCCAACACTTTTCCCAAGCCACCGCTACGCCCTTAGCCGAGGGCCGCGACGCCCGTGGGAGTCGCGACGCACAGTTTGAAGACCTCTGTAATATAACCAATAGAAAACGCCCAGACAGCATTGATAAGAAATTCTTCCTCTTTTTCTTTGGTTCAATATCTTCCTTTTTCTTCAATCTGTCGCGCTGCCAAAGTGTCTTCCAGCTTTGTTCTTATCATAACGAAGATTTTTTTTTTTAATGGATTGCTTCCCTCAAATATATGCAGTAACCTCCCTTTCCGCATTTGCGTCTTTCAGGACATCCTCACAACTCTCTTTTAGCTGTCCATGGCACTATCAATATTCGTCTGCAAAACCACATTTCTGTGCTCTCCCCCTCCCCCTCCCCCCCCCCCCCCCCGCCCCCCTCCCTCCCCCCCCCCCCCCCCCCAGGGTTTCCACGCTTGTTTACTAACTGTCCACGAACCACATCCGTCTTCCGGGACCGACTCCATTCATTACTGTAGAACTCTTAATTTCATTCCCCAAGAGGTGTGCATAACGTACGCTTCATTTTAATGAACGCTGCTTTTGCCTTTTCATTTTTGATAAGAATAGCTGACGATGTCTATTTAGATAAGAGATTGTAGCTTGGCAAAAAAAGGCAGCAAGCACTTCAGATCTTTGCTTACTTTGCAAAGCAACATCAAAAACATAAACAAGATAACTGTAGACAAATATATATCCAACCTTGGACTCATTCTATCCTGCTTACACAATCATCTTAATTACACTATATGACAGTGTTCCTCGAGATTTTTAGGAACCCAGGACACTGGGAAAAGAAATGCTAATTCCGCGGATAACCCGTTCGAAATTGTATCACTATTCGTAAAGTCTTAACTTAAAGACAGGCCGGGAGATGTAAGTCATGCAACAGTTATTCAGATTTTTTGATTTTTTTCCCCCCTAACCAGCGGCACTTGGGCTTTCAGCCCTCTGGCCCAATGACAAGAAACAAATTTCATGTCATCGCGAGGCTGGGGAGCCTATGTACTTTCATTCCAACCCGGTCAGGCGTTTCGCTCCTTCCTATCCACAGAGGGTTTGTGCTAAGGAGCCGCTCGGGTTATTTCAGTCCCTGATCGAAGGCACTCCTTCAAATGTCTTCGCCAGGACTCAAATTAATCCAGTCTATGTCCCGGTCGAAGACACTGCTTCAAATGTTTTTGCCAGGGCGCGAACCTGGATCACCCGATCGCCAGCGCAGCGCGGCTCCCAGTTATTTAGATAAAGTGCCATCATCGCTACCATTATGATGTGACGTTCCGGATGGCGTCGCAAGTCTATTCCTTCCACAGCTATCTGTTGAACACTCCACTACTTCACATACTCGCTGTTTTCCGGTTCATTTTTTTCACCATTACTTCACATACTCGCTGTTTTCCGGTTAATCTTGTCACCATTACTTCACATACTCGGTTTTTTTCCGGATCATTTTGTCACCATTACTTCACATACTCGCTGTTTTCCAGTTCATCGTGTCACCATTACGTCACATCTCCGTTGTTTTCCGGTTCATCTTGACACCGTTACTTCACATACTTGCTGTTTTCCAGTTCATCGTGCGAATATTATTTCACATACTCGCTGTTTTCCGGTCCATCTTGTCACTATTACTTCACATACTCGTGGTTTTCAAGTCCATCTTGTCACCATTACTGCACATACTCGCTGTTTTCTGGTTCATTTCGTCCATTTTCTCACCAACTATTTCCCGTACCCACTGTTTTCCCGTCAATCTTCTCACCAAGTATTTCACATACCTGCTGTTTTCCCCTCTATCTTCTCCCCAACTATTTCCCGTACCCACTGTTTTCCCGTCCATCTTCTCACCAAGTATTTCACATACCTGCTGTTTTCCCGTCTATCTCCTCACCAACTATTTCCCGTACCTGCTGTTTTCCCGTCCATCTGCTCACCAACTATGTCCCGTACCCACCGTTTTCCCGTCTATCTTGTCACCAAGTATTGCACATACTGTACTCTCTATTTTTCACGTTCATATTTTCACCAAGCATTTCATATAATCGCTGTTTTCCCGTCCATATTCTCCCCAAGTATTTCAGGTACTGTACTCGCTTTTTTCCTGTCCATATTCTCAGCAAGCATTTCACATAAACTCTGTTTTCCCGTTCATCTTCTGACCAAGTATTCCACGTACTGTAATCGTAAAGAGTAGGCTACAAGGTCATTGCCCTGGCAAAAATTTAAAAATAAGAAAGCTGCCCACCACAAACATAGTTATAGAATGTGTGATTCCTATTTACACAAGCTGGGATTCTCGCCGGTGCTACGGAGTTCGTGCAGTGTGCTGAGATCCTCCATGAGTGTTCTAAAGGAGGAGATCGGAGTACTGATGATGTTGTCCGTGTGCAATGGTCCTTAAAGCCAAACTTTACTTTACAAACTGTAGATGTTTGGAGAAAATACGCATCTTGTCTTCTTTAACCGTGTATAATAATAATCATCACTATCATTTTCCTTTGCATCCCTTACGGGACATAGCATGGAGCCACCACTGTAGTTGGTCCCCTTGTAGGAATCCTGCACACAACATTCACATACTCCTGCAGATGTCGTTTCTGTGGCCATTCGTTTTGTATGATTAGGTTGCCAACGCACCACCCCATATTAGTTGTCTTGTACGACATGCTTAGAGGTGCAGTTATCCTTTTATTTATTTGTTTCTTCAGAGACCCCCCCCCCCCATCCCCCACCCAGGAACTACACGGGGCCACGTTGTACATACCGGTTTCATTTTCCAATCGCCATGTCACGGATTGCCTCCCATGCTTTGCAGTAGACGTCCAACAGTGACCAAGAGTATCTATTATTGGCTTCCAAGGTATCTACCTGCGCGCAAGATTACTCTTGGCGGAGATGTAGATAAAAGGTTAATGACACTTCTGCCTTAAGGTAGCTTTCACAAGGTATTTCCAGAAGTCACGAACAATGTTACATTGGGCTGAACAATTGTTAACGCATTGTATCTGGTCGCCTTTTGTGAAGGATTTAAGCAATTAATTAGTCCGTTCAAGCACCTCTCCCCTGTTGGTGTAATCCAACAAAATCCCTCTTATAAGGTATAGCTCTGTTTAGAGGTAAGTATATTTATATATACAGAGATATATATTAAAAATTCTGGCTTTTACCTTGTTTTTATACATATAAAGCCACTGGAGCGACTGTGCTTGTTTAGTTTTAAAACAACATGTAACAATTTTTAAAATGCATTAGTGTTTGACAGTTAAAATAAATATGGAAAATTTGGTGAAATTTACATAAAAGTTTTCATCACGGAGACGTAGGTGAGGATTTATCAAAAGTCCGTTGCTTTTCGCCTTTTTTACAAGAAACTTAACTCTAGCTGAGTCCTGGAGCCGCGGTTCCTAAATTCTGTGATGACTAAAGCCTTCTCCAGACTTTCTTCCACTGTAGGCGGTTAGGGTGGATGATTTTCTCTCACATTAGCGGCGTTAGTGCCACAAATCCTCTGATGGCTTGCTTGTAACCACGAACTTTAGAAAAATAGAAAAACAAATTCCCTCTGCTAAGTACATTTGTTTGGAGCACCCTAACAGGCCCACGTTCCCTTTGTCAGCCCACCAATGTTAAACTCTCAGAAGAATTTAATTCTCGAGCACGCACAACGTAACTCCGAGAAGATGGTTAAAATGCACCAATATTACTCTGAGGATTAACGGGTAAAATGTGTCTGAACAGTGAGAATATGATTTGTGCCTGAACTAACATTAACGAGTTACATACATCTCAAAAATGATATGCTACACTTGAGGCACACATGATGTAATCATCACTTATTACTGCTCCAGTCTGAGTCCTGGGGTCAACTCTGGGTTTCCGCACGACTAGCCAGAAACAATCCCCAGCTCTTGCAGTAGTGGTTCATGCACATACTGTTTTCATATGTTGAGGTTGCCAGCCTCATATATAACCACTTAGCAAGAAACCTGTAAAATTTACATTAGTAAATAAATTGTTTACACTTGTCGTAATTTTAGTTAAGTATTAGAGGTATATTTTGTCCCGTCTGAATAGAACAGTAAAAATGGGGTTATCTGAGAAAGAAAGTGTTAGAATAGATTCCACGAGTGAATAGATTAAGGTGAAGATCTGTCTCTGAAATGAGTGAATTTTCTAGTCCATCTTATCTATACGACTATCTTTTGGTAATAGACAATCTATCAACCTCCCTATGAATACAATTATAAGTTAACTACTAACGCGCACACACACACACACACAGTTATGTGACAACAAGACACACAAACGTGAAAACTGTGGTAAATGGAGATTGAGACTGACCAACACAATTAATTAAGTTTAGTTTAGTTTATAAAATCTAAACTTGACAAAATCAAACATTTAGAAATCAATATATTCATTGTGTACAGACACAGGAAAATAACCCCATAAGTGCCCTCCCCTCTGTTGAGAAAAGATCCCGCAAGAAGTTAATAACCCAAAAGGTCAAAGATTAACACTAGGGTACGGTATAGAGTAGATAGTAAAGCAAAGAACAAAGTTCAGAGTTAATCTATCCCGTAAATAAAAGAATTTGTAAAGAAAATAAAGGATGGTACAGTTTCCATAATTGGAACGTATTTACTCTCACTTCTGTCATCCGTGGCTACTCAATCACGCCTTACCTAATACTTGGTTAACAATCTCTTGAACGTAAATATCAAGGTATGTGGTTCATAATCCAGTGTTGTTCTTCTCCAAAGTGAGCCCCAGTTCCTCCACGAATAATTAATTTTCCTAATGGGGAAGGCCTACTTTGGTGGTGGGTTACTGAATATGAAAATGTCACATCAGATAGTTCAAGTAGCAAAATATAAACTGCGATCTAGTGTTCACAACAGATAGTAGACAGTACTTCCAATAGCTAAAGGAAACATCTGGTTGGTCAACTGTTAATGAAATGATGGTAAAGGTATATCCTATCGGGTTTTTTTTCTGGGTTTGAGTACCGATTATGAAACAACGTATTCTAGGAACACGACTGTCAGTAGTTGGAAAAAAATGTTAAATATATATATTTGGCCACAGCGGGCTGAAAAAAATGAATGCAAAAAAATCTGGGTATTTTGTATGTCCAGTTATCATTAATCTTATTGTTTATATTTTTGGTCTCTCTCTGCTGAATGAAGCAAGAGGACCGCAGAGGTCAACATCGAAGACCCAATAATCAATAAGAATTGTTACTGGTGCTTTTTAGACCGCTGGCAGCTGGTTTGTGATCAGCACTAAATTAGAAAGAGCAAAACATTTAATCACAATATCAATCCAATGCTATCGCGCGTAAAGTGTGATCTCTTATCCTTTCCTTCATCTAATTAAATTAAAAGGCACACGCGTCTTAGCCTATCTTATCACGCTTCGCTCAACTGGTACAGGTTGGGTTTAAGGTATGCGCCTTTCCCCTCCCGCCCGGTAAAACACTGAGCGCACAATTTCGGTGTTAATTTAATTATGACTACTTTAACATATCTCACTTTTCAATAATACCTATTTGTTTCGCCACATGATATTACACTAGTCACTTATAAAATTCTTCTTCTTCCGTCCTTAGCCACCGACCGTCAAAGCAGTCAGTGGCCATTACGCCTAGTGGCGTCTTAGGGCAACAGCAGATAGGTTTTCTTTGCCATTGTTTCCCATCACACCTATTGGCGTCTTTAGGGCAACGGCAAATCAATCCATTTGCTGTTGTTTCCGTAATCGAAGTGACTGGCAAACGGGTGATCAGCCCGTTGGTACTTATAAAATTACACATAATGAATTATAAGTGGATTTGTATTCCGTCAATTATCAGTCGCCTAGTATATTTATTAAAACATCTTTTTCTGGGTGATCGCGGGAGATTAAATTTACATTACAACTGAGACAAAATAGCTATGCGTTATTTAATAATCTAGTCTTAGCACCTAGAAATCCCAGTGAATTACAATGATAAAATTAACACATTAAATCACTTAAATGCTAATATCTATTAACGCAATCAGAAATGAAACAGTCTCCACGGAATGCTATAACACACTTTCACAATGGCTCTAGAATAACAAGCTAGATTATCCGAAATTTATGAGCGACTAGATAACTGGCTTTGCATGGACGGAGTATTTATACAGAAATGGTGTTATAATCACTAACGAGTGCGATAATTCACGCCGTCGGCCGTATCAGGGAAAAACAGCGGGTTCGACTCCCGAGGTAAAAAAAATTTCCTGTTCGCTCGCTCCCGATGCCGAAACGACAACAAAGACATCCCTTGCGAACGGGCTTTCTTTGACTTCGTCCCTCTTCTGTAGATCAAATAATTAAGTTAAGTTCCCTGAAAATGAACATCAAACAGTTACACGGCAAAATTTCTGCCCGCCGTTTACCCTTCGAAGAACCCTATTATCTCTACGCGCGCTTCTGTCTGTCAGAATTATGATTTGCCAAATCGCTGGCGTGATAATTCAGATAAGCGAATCATAACTCGCTGACTGTTATCTGGCAGGTCTCGCCTAGCTAATAGGTCTGTTTGTAAACACCCATTTGCGCATGTAAACAGGAAAAATAGGGGTGGCTTCACAGTGGGTCTATTAAACAACGAATTGCGTAGATTTTGCGTAGCAAAATTATGAACCTTAGATGGGGAAGCAAAGGTTGTCGGATCACGTTGACGATATTTACATATATATGTGACAACACTTACCCCAAAATTTTGGGAATACACAATCTCCTTGCACAGATTTAGACTGGACATAGCTCTGTATTAGATGCTTCGAAATAATTTAGGTCTGGAAATTAGATTTAATTCCTCTGACGGCGGGTATTCTGCAAAATGACTGGCCTTGGAAAACTTTTGTTTAATTCCTCTATGATTTGGTCTGGGAAATTAGAGTTAATTCCTCTGACGGCGGATATTCTGCGAAATGACTGGCCTGGGAAAATTTTTTGTTTCATTTCTCAATGACTGGTGATCACATTCTTCATTTTCCAGTCTTGTATTTAAAATACGGGTTCACTTGTAAATTCCTAAGTTGCCCAATACTCGATCTGTTACTTATAGTTGTGGAATTTCTAAGTCCGATCTCTCTTTTTTCTTTCTAGCTTTTATTAGTCGCTAGTCTGACGTTTGCGGTGCAGTGTGTGTACTGACTTTGATTTCACTACATTATATCTCACAATCCTCAGTTCTAATTCCAGCTGTGTTTCCGCTTAATTTTCCAATGAGATAGATTGTATATTTCAGCTACTCAAATTAACCAATCCAATCTAATCTCGTATAGCACTACGTGGGTAGATTTGTTTCAAATTTTTAAAAAAATACCCTCACGAGTTTCAAAATATTAAATTTAATATCCACGCGTGACCTCTTTATATCGTTGCGTCAGACTTCCGCCGGCATCGTGTGCACTACTTATAAACACCATCTGTGAAGTCATTTGATGTCCAGATGCTACCTATCGCCAATATTGTCTCACCAGACAGATTATCGTGATAATCACTCATGGGTGGTCCCGTGAAACGATAAACGCATCTTCCACCTGTGTAATCTGCCCACTTTAGACGGCTATCTCAGACAGACAATATTGGCTTCTATAGATGTTGATCGGGCGAGACCGTCTTTTCATGATAAAAATCTCGCTCGCTGACCGGTGATAATGACTGGGTATTGTTACGATAATACCCCAGTTCACCTGGCGGAACGTAATTAAGTCTGAGGAGTGGTAAACAAGATAAGGACAGTCCCGTAGCAAATACATCCGTAGGGGAGTGGAGTGTTAGAGACTTAGCCCTAATGATCCAACATAGAGAGTAAATAATGGTGCATAAAATATGCCACATAATAATGACAGGGGAGAGAAAAATAAGAAAATATCACTCGTGCGGGAATGTAATGCAATCCTGCCGGAGTGGACTTGAATCGCACAACCGTATCGTCACACGCCATTTGCTTCCAGTCTATGTTTGTTTGTTTATCTTAATGGCATCGTAGCAGTTCTCGGTAGTTTCTGTCTGCGGACTTACTTTACCCTTTGGTGACGACCGCTGACATAGAAGTGCATTCCTAAGTGTGGCTAGTGCACTGGCTTCCTAGCTCTGTGGTCCATGGTTCGATCCCCAGTTGAAGTGGGATTTTTTTAGCCTGGCAAACAGCTCTGGGGTCGACCCAGCCTCATGAATTGGGTACCAAGGCAACTTTGGGAAGGTTACGTTGGCCAGCGTGATGCTGACCCCATCACCCCTAGTCTGCCGATGGTCAAGAAATTATGGGCCTAATACCATTTTTCCAAAATGCCTCATTGGGCGTCAAACGGGATCCCTTTGCAGATGATCAGAATTTGTTACTCCTAGACATAAATACAATACAAGACCATGAAACACGTGACACAACAAATTGTGAGAGGTAAAACATCAAGTCAAAATAGGTAAAAGTAGTCCCATAGCAGATACTTCTGTAGGGGAGTGAGGTGTTAGAGACTTCACTATACTAAGTCCAGCATCAAGAGGTGGAGTGACCATTTGCCTACCTCGCTGCCTTTTCCCTTCCTAATTCAAGAGTAAAAAGTCAAGGACCCATTTACAGCTAGGTAGATTCGAGCGTGTCGACACCGTGAATCGAACCCGACACCTATGCCGCGAGAGACCAGCGCTCTAACCACTCTGTCAATCGGAAATGTCGTGTAAACACACGTAAAACAAAAGCAATTAATATTCACTCAGTATCCATGTCAAAAAATATTGCTCAAACCGCGTATCACTTGTTGAGAAACATAGCTCTATCGCGCTGTAGGGCTACCTGAAGTGACCTAGATATCCGGCCGGGAGCATCCCCATTATAATTGTAATATAAAAAAACTGTCTGCGACATTAGCTTGCAAATATTTTGTCTACGTCACTACTCATTTGACTTAAGGACCACGCTTTTTATCGAAGTCAATCTTATTCAATACGAGTTACGATATTAGGGTCTGTAAATCTTCTTCGTTGTTCGATCTCAAATAATCCCCAACTATCTCTCTAATGAAGGTCCGTCTCAGGCTTCCCACGTCACTATACAAGGACGGAAAACGCACCAAAGATTGAATATGCTTGGGACCCAAAGATGCAGCAATAGAGAATGCAGTCAGCGTCCCATAGCTTGACTGCTTGCGTCAGGGTCAGCGAACCAGAGCTGACCAAGACCCTACTCTACCTCCACGTGGTGGTCCTGGAAACAGGCTGCATCACTGCAGTCTGGCTGAGAGAGTAGGGATCGAAGAGGGAATGCAAACCCGGTCCTTGAAAATGCCGAACTGAAGTAGGATGTGTCGGCCGAAAGGCGCAGATATCGCAGCTCCGGTGTAAACAGACACGACGCAACCAACGTCCTTTTCAGGACGAACCAGAAAGAAGAAGAAGAAGAATATGCTTGAAAGCGACATTGAATGATCGATGGAAACAAATGTGGGAGGTATTCGCCTATGACAAACAGGTTAGATGTTAAGTGCAACAATTTGAACAAATATTTAGAAAGCCTGACTGTTTAAAAGTGTAAAGTCTGTTTGTTCATGAATCTAGACCTAAGTTCCTACAATCAAGAGTGGCGTTGAAAACAAACACCAGTGCCCTGGCTGTACTGGATGTAAACTGGGTGTATAGGTCAGTACTATATGGAAATATAAAAGGTAAAGGTGTCCCATAGCAAATTCAGCCGTAGGGAGTAAGGATTATAAGACTTCCCCACAATAGGTCCAGCTTTTAAAAAGATATGGTGACCTGTTCCCTTCCTCGCTGCCTTTCGCCTTTCCTAACTCAAGAACAGAGTCAGGTACCCATTTACAACAGGGTAGACTGGAGGGTTACGATTCCAGGTTATTGATCTCGGAACCCAGTAACTTCGCATCGAATGGAAAGCGTTCTAGTCGCTTAGTTAGTCGAACGCTGATATGGACACATGTGGGTATCAAAAGAAATCAAATCCAGCACACAGAATGAGAATCTGTAAGTCAAATGGAACTTGGGAATAAGGAAGGTCACAGTCGCCATTTACAAGCTCGCTTGGAAATAAGGAATAGTCGCCACTTACAAGCACGCTTGGATATAAGGAATAGTCGCCACTTACAAACACGCTTGGAAATAAGGAAAGTCAAAGTAGCTACTTACAAGCATGCTTTGAAATAAGGAATGTCATAGTCGCTACTTACAAACTCGCTTGGAAATAAAGTCATAGTCGCTACTTACAAGCTCGCTTGGAAATAAAGTCATAGTCGCTACTTACAAGCTCGCTTGGAAATAAAGTCATAGTCGCTACTTACAAGCTCGCTTGGAAATAAAAGTCATAGGCGCTACTTACAAGCTCGCTTGCAAATAAAGTCACAGTCGCTACTTACAAGCACGCTTGGAAATAAAGTCATAGTAGCCACTTACAAGCATGCTTGAAAATAAGGAAGGCCACAGTCGCCACTTACAAGCTCGCTTAGAAATAAGGAAGAACATAGTTGTCACAATCACGCTTAGAAATAAGGAAGGTCATAGTCGCCACTTACAAGCTCGCTTGGAATTAAGGAAAGTCATAATTGACACTTACAAGCACGCTTGGAAATAAGGAAGGACATAGTTGCCACTTACAAGCTCGCTTGGAAATAAGGAAAGTCATAATTGAAACTTACAAGCACGCTTGGAAATAAGGAAAGTCATAATTGACACTTACAAGCTCACTTGGGAATAAAGAAGGACATAGTTGCCACTTACAAGCTCGCTTGGAAATAAGGAAGATTCACATTTGCCTTTTTACGGTCACGCCTCTGATGTCATGTTTGGGGGTACGGAAGGGCATAGTCACCACTTGTGAGCACGCTTAGATATGAGGGTGGTCATAGTCGCATGTTACCTAGCACGCTTAGAAATAAGGAAGTACCTCTATTCTTCCCTTCTGTCACCCAGGTGAAAGTCGCGGACACAGTTCGGACAATAAACATTTATAACACATAAGGAAGGGAAACCCGAGACCTGTAAACAGTAAATAAATATTAGACAAACATAAAGGTATGTTTTCAGGCACTCGTAAGAAATAAAGAAGTAGAACACTAGACAACAGAAAAACAAGACGTGACTCGAACCCCAGACCTTCCGTGCGACAACACCGCCTGGCTATGCAAGCGAATCACACTATCCTCCCGGCCATCTAGGCATCACCAAAAAAAATGATGCTTCGATGACTATATTTATTTCGGACAATAAACACCGTTATTCATATTTACAGATCTTCGTTCATGTCACAGTTGACATAGACACACCTGGACGCTAAGGAGCCAGTGGTAGAGTGTCAACGTCTAATCAAAACATCATGGATCAAATTATGTTTACCGTCTAGTTAGATTGTCATACTTCGTGAGTGGAAAACAAATTTCGTCATGGTTTACAATATTAAGACCCGATAAGAGAACTGTTTATTCCCCTCACCAGGATCTCAATTATATCTTATTAAAATTGTGTCTTTGGAGATCAAGTTTTAACTTGAATTTTCCGGCTGGACAACAATTTTCATACCAAGACCTACGGACTTGACTACCTTCTCATTTTAAAGCTCCTATCACCTTCATTGAAGTTGTTTTTTTTTTCTTCTTTTTTTTTGAAACTTTAAATGTAAAGGTAGTCCCATAATAGATACCGTCCTAGGGGAGTGACGTGTAAGAGACTTCCCTATACTAGGTCCAACATCGAGAGTTAAAGTGACCAGTTTCCGTCCTCGCTGTCGTGTCCTGAGTAAAATCATATACCCATTTACAGCTATTTTAAAATGTATATGCATTTAATTTAGCTGACACCTCCTTTTCGCTAGTGTTTTCGTTTGTTTGTTGATAATTAAGACTTTGGAATTGTAATGTAGGCATTTCTTTATCTTAGTAAGGTTTACTTTACCTTTTTTTTTTAAAATTATCCTACCGTTTATCTTAGGAGAACATCAAAAACTACAATCAGAAAGATTAGGCTTCACTCAATGTGCATCCTCTCCAATGCCAGCTTCTTTTTCACATTGTCGATCTTTTCAGACTATTTTAATCCTTATATTCTACACGATTGACGTTAGGGACATTCTCCGAATATTTTGGTCGAATACCATCCCCAACCAAAAATTGCTTACCGAGAAATCAAGAAGATATGCACACCATCATAGCGGGTAGACGCTGTAATTGGGTTGGCCGTGTTCTCAGAAGACACCTCAACTCTATCACCGAAGCAGCTGTGCTATGTACCCTAGAAGGAAGGCGAAAGAGAAGCCAACCAAAAACACCTAGGTGGAGAACTGCTGAGATGCAAAATATGTAACAAGAGTCGAAGCACCCCATGGAGGATGACCACCGACCAAGCACAGGGGATAGAGTTTGTTACAAGACGCCACTAAACGTGATGGTCATTGATTGATTTGTCACTCGGCGGCTAAGGATCCAAGAAGTAGAAGATTCTAAGCAAAAGCATTCATATAAGAAAATAGCACAATGTACGAGAACTAATGGAGATACGTGCTAGCCAACTCACTACGGTACAACACTTCAAAAAAGGACTTGAAGTAAGGTATAGTTCCCTTAAACTTGCTATCCTTAATGCTTACTGCATCTTACAATACTATTCGAGTTTGTTTTGTTTTTTTGTTTTTTTTTTTGTATTAAAAAAAAATTTCGTGTACTTTGATGTTCTCACGACAACAAACATTTTTTTACACCAACAACGCAATTTTATACTTTCACTCTTACTTAAAAGGAGTTATTTTCAACAGAATTCTTGAAACGCAATGTAAGCACCTACCGTCCTCACAGACCAACCGGCAAAACAGGTTGTTTACACATAGAAACTTCCTTGTACGAGTATTATGTTTACTTTGTGAACTATCTGCCTGATTTCTGCCCCGTTTATGGTTATTTGTTTAAATGTTTTACGCAGAAAGTTAAGTCTATAAATTATGTTAGCATTAGCATTGTCGATCTTTCTACGCACTAACAACAACCGGATATAAAAGTCTATAAAAGAAAGTTGGTTTATCCGGCTAGCTAAAGACTAATGATTGAGTCAAGCATATCAGGTAAGTTAAACCTTTCCTGTCTCTTTTCGGCGACGAGAAACAGAGGCATCCCTGCTTAACGGGGAATTAAAACGATGAACTGTTTCAAAATCATTCTCTTTTCGCTGCTTATGGAGGAGCATCGAGTCACCACTCCAGCTATCCGCCTTTGCTGGAAAGCCTGCACCAAAACAAATATGTATTGTTGCAACGGTGGTGTCTGTAGTAATGTGTTTTACGTGATAAGGTTGTCAGCTTTGCGTACAGCCTCATCTCAGTCGCCTCTTATGGCATGTATGAGAGACACGGCAACTATACGAGGCAAAATGATGAATGACAATATTGTGAATCTATCTATCTATCCATCCATCCATCCATTAATCTATCTATCTATCTATCTATCTATCTATCTATCTATCTATCTATCTATCTATCTATCTATCTATCTATCTATCTATGATAGCCAGTTCAAACTGATCCTAGGTGAAAACTTGGATGTACTGTGTGAACTCTTTACCCAACTTTGAACTCTAGCCTGTTATCGGAATTGCCTATTTTGGCTAGTATTGATGTCAGCCCTAAGTACTACATATAATGTTGCTACTACTGCTGCTATTACTATTACTACTACTACTACTACTACTACTACTACTACTACTACTACTACTACTACTGCTACTACTACTACTACTGTGGCTACTATTGTTATTTCTGCTACAGTAACAATAACTAATAAAGATAATATTGCCACTTCTGCTGCATTACTGCTAACACTGTGGCTACTAATATTGCTCTGTTAATAGTATTACTAGTATTACGGCGGCTGCTACTACTACTAATGCTACTGCAGCTGATGTTACTATTACTGCTACGGTAATAACAACTACTACTGCTACTACTACTGTTGTAGCTTTTAATATTGCTGACACTTTTAATAATACCACTGCTGCTAATACTACTATTACCACTACTGCTGCTGCTATTACTATTACTACTACTACTGCTACTACTACTATTATTACTTGTCACGGGATTGTCTCCCCTGCTGTGCAGCGGTGGTCCAGTAATGACCACGCTTAGAGTAAAATAATGAGGGTTTTCAAAGGTCATCAACTTTCACTCAAGATTACTCTTGGCACAGATACAAATAGAAGAATGAGGCTTTTATTCCAGGGAGCCTCACATGAAATTTAAGAAAGCAAGCATAGCAACTGAGATCATCTAAGCTGTCATGAACTTTTTATCTTCCCGCCCCTTCTGTGAGGAAAAAGAAGCTGGTATTTTCTGAGCCGCAAGCTAAAATGATTCAGTAAAATATTACTTTAATAGCTCTTTGTCGTGCGGAAGGTAAATTGTTTTATTTGTCCCGTTTAAGTAGAGTGGATGTCCACAGATACGGGAGAAAAAAAGGTATAGAAAATATATTTCACAGGTGGTAGATTGAGGGAAAGATATGTCTCTGGAGTGATTAGGTTATCTCCTCCAGCCTATCCATGCGATTGTACTTTATTACCAGACATCCTGCCTCCCTATCAAGAATAGATATGTTATTCTACACGCACACAGCTATGTGACAACAAGACACACAAACGTGAAAAACTACGGATAAATGGGTATGGGTCTGACCAACACACAAAGATAAGTTTCTTTGTAGTTTATTATCATTTTAACTCGACAACATTAAAATATCTAAAGGAAAAGATCAAAGAGTAATTTACATGCATATAAAATAAAGCAGAAAAAAGTGCACCCTCCCCGAATGGAGGAAAAAAAACACACCCCACATTATTAACTAAAAAGTTAAAGGTTAGTACTATGTTACAGAATGAACAGAATTGGTACTCTATGAGACCCAGTAAAGTAAACAAAATTTAGATAAATCAGATATATGGATAGTTTCCAGCAAACAAGGAAAATATTCACATACTCTCTCAAACAGTGGCCACTCTCACACTCTTATCTAATTATCTGGTATGGTAGGTCTGTAATATCCCTTGGTAATAGAATTAGTCCATGAATATATTATCTATTTCACTTAATATTCTGTCACCCCAGTTATCGCAGATCCAAATTGGCCCCAGTTCATCCCCAGAATTAACTAGTGGGGTGAACGCCTAATATAGTGCTTCTCCTGGATATAAGTGTTACTACAAATAGTTAAAACTGTGAGAGTTATTGAGGTTCACCCTTTCACGGCGAAAATACTTCCAGGTTTGGGAAACATCTGGTTGCTAAAGAAATTGCCACATGTGATGATGATGGTTCTTCTATCGGCCAACTCTGTGTTAGAGCGCCGATTCTGCACAGCGTATGTATCTAGGGAGATACTCCACTGGAATTATGACTGTCAGGAGTCGGGACCAATAATAATGTTATATGTGCACCACTGTGGCTGGTAATAATATAAATCTTGATTTGGTAAGTCCAGTGGTTAAATTTTATTGTTCTCAAATACCATTTGGTGAGTGAACGTTGTTTCTAAATGAAATTGGTAACGCACAAGCCAAGTACAGGAGAAAAGTAACAAACAATAAAAAGAATGCTGGAAGCCCTTGTGATCGGGTCTTCGAAGAATACAAGAAAACATTTATGGACAAAATGCTACTACTATATATACACACAGACGGGGACATGACGATCTCTTCTCCACTCCGTCAGTCCTGACTAGGTTTATAAGGGACACGGTGTTTCCTTACGCCTACACGCTAGCAGACGTCGCTGGCGGCTGAATTCGGTCGGGCTGAGTTATGTTAACTCACGCCAGCGGTCAACGTACAGTGTTAATTATTGTTTAATTTCTCCATACGCGCTCCATAAACAATGATCGCTTGTCATTAAATAGCAATTAAATTGTCGGCTTCTGTTAGTTTTGTCGTGTGGTATTAAAATAATAGACACTATAAATAACAAATATACACAATGAAATATAACGTGTATTTCTATACTCCCACTATCAGTCGCTTTAATGCCTATAAGTCCGGTCAGCTAAACCGTCGGGTTTATCTCTCTCCTGTAAAAATTAAGTGTCGCGTCTGCCTACACTGTTAACCTAATTACCGTCTAAGGTATGTGGGTAGCGGGTGGCGCGATTTAACATTTTAATTGAATATCTGGTATAAAATCGCTACGCGTTACTTTATTTCACTCGTTTTACTAGAGAGAAAAATCTAAGTAAAGAATAAATGTTAAGCTGTCAAATTGTAAATCATTAGCATTATCATCCTTTAACCAGAAAATTCAGAATGAAAATCTCCACGAATCAATAATACACCATATCCACAAGAAAGAGTTCTAGGACTGCGGCTAGAATATTCAAAATTCCGATTGACTTCTGATAGTTGGGTTAAGAAAACATCAGTATATATATATATATATATACATATATATATATATATATATATATATATATATATATATATATATATATATATATATATATATATATATATATATATATATGTGTGTGTCAAGTGCTTGTTGAGTGTACACATTGACAAATATGTATTACATACACATGGAGCGACAAACATGGCTCGTTTTTCACAGCAAATTGTTAATTCACTAAACTCCAACACGTAAATACGATATCCGACGACTTTATGTCCCAAACTTGAGTATAACACAATAACACAGGCAGACTGCCGCTTTGGCCATAAATCATCACATAAGAAAAGCACAACGTATGATGTGCATAATTAGAACAGCATCTCATGGAACGAATTTCACAATATCTTAATATATTTTCTATTTTTCTTCAACCATTTCGCCTTCACTCTCCACGTAATCTCTCCTCGCTCTCATCTCTGTCTCGAATGACCTTTTTACCCATGACCCTTTTCACACCTGACCAGTCTTCACCACCACTTCGTTCACAACAACTCAGCCATGCCCGTGAACTCGACATTAGCGCTTACTGCTACTAATGCATTCATGCCCGCAAGCAAACTTAACATTCACTCACTTCAACTCACAACTTACATAAACATATCTAGTTCTCACCGGAGCATGAGTACTGACATTCATTCTATAAACCGTTCGTGACATCCACCCCTCCCTCTCCAAGTGAAAAACATAGTTTTTCACTGGATGGGTGGTAGATATCAGGAAACCAACCATCCAGAACCTCTGATTACATATGTGGGCAAAATCTATAGCATCAGTGTGAAAATATGCCATCTACAAATAATCAATAATAACATTCTGAAGAACACAAAAATAAAATAAAATAAATTACAATAGAACCGAGTTGCTAGAAAAATACAACAGCAACCATATGGCAAAAGTCATGCATCTCTAATTACACACAAAATTAAAGGTGATAACATTACATCAATTTAACCAAATTCTCCTATACCGGAGAATATCTGTTCTATAACCCTGTACTTGATACACAACATATGATAAGAACTTAGCTTATACAAAAATCATGCAGAATACAGTTGAGAAAACATTACTCATGTACAAGTATCAAATACTACATAGAAATGGTGGTTAAAAAAAAAACACACACCCATTTACTACAAGCAAGTGTTCATAATCTAGATAACGAATCTGCAAGAACATTTAATTTACCCTGAATAGGAAAAACAGTGAAGTTGTACTGTTGTAACAACAACGACCACCTTGTTAAACGTGAATTTGGTGATCTAGATGACTTAAGAAAAGTCAAAGGACAATGGTCCGTTTCCAGTACAAAATGAGATCCTAACAAATACCTAGAGAGTTTGGAAACAGCCCAAATAATGGCTAAACACTCTCTCTCTATAGTGGCATATCGCGTTTCAGCCGGAAGCAACTTCCTGCTGACATACATGACAGGATGTAGAAACCCATCATGTTCTTGCATCAGACACGCACCAATGCCCACTGCAGAAGCATCAGTCCTCAGTACAAAAGGCTTAGCCAAGTCTGGCAGTAGAAGAATGGGCTCGCTGGAGAATACAGCTTTGATGTTCCTCAGTGCTCTATCACACTCTTCAGTCCAGACTACTCTGTTTGGCGTGCCCTTTTTAGTGAGTGATGTTAGAGCCGCCGACAATGAAGAGAACCTGGGGATAAATTTATGATAAAAATTTATCAGACCGAGTAAACTACGTACTTGTTTCTTTGTTTTTGGAGGTTGCAAATTCAAAATTCTTCCAACTGTCTGATCAACTGGTTTTAAAACACCCTGTCCTACCACATACCCCAGAAACGTTAACTCCTGAAACCCCACCTTAATCTTACTGGGTCTTGCTGTAAGGTGATGCACCCGAAGGCATGATAACAGTGACTTCAATCCCTCTACATGTTCATCCCACGTGTCATGAAACAAACAGATGTCATCAATATATGTGATAACATCCTTCTGTCCCCTCAAAAGCATTCTCATCATTCTCACAAAAGTTGCAGGGGCATTCACCAGTCCAAAGCACATATAATTAAACTGGAAAAGACCCTGAGGGGTACAAAATGCTGTAAGTGGCCTAGCGCCTTCTGCTAAGGGAATTTGCCAATACCCCCTCGATAAGTCTAGTTTGGTAAAATACTTTGCCCCCGCTATTTGGGATAGGAGGACCTCTTGGTTGGGCATAGGTTCCGCATCTATCACTGTGACACTATTCAAGCGGCGGAAGTCTATACATATCCGTAGGGATTTATCCTTCTTCCGCACGATGACCATGGGAAATGAGTATGATGATTCAGATGGGGAGATAACACCTAAGCGTAACATATCATTCACTTCTTTTTCAACAGCAGAAGTATAATGTAGTGGAATAGGATATGGTCTCACCCGGATGGGCTCTCCATAGGTCAGTTTAATATCATGCTCAACTAAATCAGTTCTTCCAGGAATATCTGTGAGTACATCTTGAAATTCGCACAGCAGTGACTTCACCTGTTTCCTCTGATGCTGTGGGAGAGATGCAGAGACCTCTACATCTCTCCATGACTCCGAGGCAACCAATGGCAATAGTGGGATCTGGAGATTGACCTCCTCTCCTTTCTCTCCATCTTCCTCGATGACTGCTGCACTAGCTACAGTAACTGTACTATCAAGAACAGCGTTCACGACTGGTTCCAGTTCAGTTGGACGTACTACATATGGTTTTAGCATATTAATATGGAAAATCTTCTCCTTCCCTCGGACTAATATCAGATAATCCACATCGGTAATCTGTTTCTTTACTTGAAATGGACCTTGCCAGTTCACTAGCAGGTGATTTTCCTTGGTAGGTAGCAACAACCATACCTCGCTGCCAGGACTGAGGGATACAAGTTTGCTATTCCTATTGGCGTATGCTCTATACCTTGCACCCGATGTCTGTAATGCCTCACGTGCTATCGAACACGATGTAATTATGCGTTCTCGCAAGTCAATGACATACTCATAACTTGACCTAACGCTATCATCAGCGTAATTCCCGGTCAGTAAGTCTCTCAAAATTTTCATTGGACCCCGAGGATTTGCGCCAAATACTAGCTCAAACGGTGAGAATCCTGTGCTCTCTTGTGGCATCTCCCTGTATGCAAACAAAACTCCCGGTAGGTATCTATCCCACAACTGTGGAAAATCTCCTAGCATTCTTTTCAGTGTTCCATTGAACCGCTCGCAGACCCCGTTGCTCTGAGGATGATACGGGGTGGTGAACACTTGGGCTATGTCTAACAGTTTAGATATGTGTTTCATCTCTTCTGAAATGAATTGCCGGCCCCTGTCAGACAAAATCTCTTCAGGAAATCCTAATCTGCTAAATAAGCTCATTAGAGCCTCTGCTATATCCTTTGATGTGATGGATTTCATTGGCAATGCTTCAGGCCACCTTGTACATAGATCAACCAATGTTAGAATAAATCTATACCCCCGATCAGACATAACTGGAAGGGGCCCAATAATGTCTATTGCAACCTTCTGAAAAGGGCGAAATGCCAAATCTGTTGCTACTAACGGTGCCTTGGGAGTCCTTCCTTTCTGGCTTGTCTTCTGACACACTTTACACGACCGACAGTAAACCTTCACATCCTTATTGTATCCACGCCAGTAAAACTGGGACAACACTCTACAGCGAGTTCTCGCAATACCCATGTGACCCGCAAAAGGGATGTCATGTGCTGTCCTTAACACTGTATTCTTCAGTTCCACTGGAATAACCACTTGTGTAATGACTGAATGTTGCTCTGCAAAGCATCTGATTAGAATGGAGTTCCTAACCTCAAACCAGTATCGAGCAGACTTGGTATGCCGTATGTTCTTGGACTCCGCCAACCGAAACAAAGGCAGAAGTGAAATGTCTTTCCTCTGCCTGTCTACAAAATCCGATGCTGTAATTCCAGCAACCGTAGGCACCCAAGGGATATTATTGGGTTGCGATATCATAATATTTGCATCCTCAGCCTTAGTCTGAACCCTCGTCATTACTGCGTTAGCAACCAAATCATGCCCATTTTCCCACTCCTCAATATCTTGACTGGTGCAATCATGAACCCCATTAACATTTCCAATAATGAGATCAGCGATGGGAGTGTCAAGGACGCATACTCGAACTCTACCCGACAAGAAAGGGGTGTCGATCTGCACAACCGCCAATGGATAGTACTCGACCTTACCACCAAATGTAATGCATTTTGCCATCTTTGCAATATAATAAGTATCCTTAATAAATGTCTTCCTAATGCCAATGGTTGTACAGCCCGTGTCCCTCAAAACAGATACAGGTTTATTCTCCACAAAACCCTTATGTAAAGTTAAGGTTCCATTCCCATCAACTGATGAAAGGCAAGGCAAAGTGTGGCCACATATTAAAATAGGCTTACCATCAGGCTCGAACAATGGTCTGCACCCCTCACACTCCTCGCTATTAAATGTATCAAGGACAGTAGCTGAATTTGCATGCTCAGTGTTTTCTTTTGGGCTCTCTTTTCGACTGTTTCTTTTCTCATTACAATTGGGGCAGTGGGAATCCGTCTCTTGGCGCTTGTATGGGCTTCTCTTTGGACTGCCATTATAATTTTTCTTTGGGCTGGCATATGGACTTCTTTGTGGGTTGAAGGGACACCTCTCTGGGTCCCTCCCACACTGATAAGATAGATGACGCCTTGAGCCACACTTATAACAACCCCTTCTACTGTAGCCTGACCCAAAAGAAGGGTACTGTCTCTTAGGAGAATATCTTCTGTCCCCATTCCATCTTCTATTTCCACCATCTTTATCAACATATCTGTCTAAGCTGCGGGCCCGAGGATGTATGTATGGCTTCTTTTCAGTTTTATCCTGAGCCACACAAGCTGGAAAGGTCTCAGCAACTATCTGCTTGTGAATCGGTTTCCCCGGGTGCGCATTGACATACTGCTGTCCTAGCTCTGACATAATATTTATATCTTTTGGCTTTCGCTCTTGTAGAAAAGCCACTAACTCTGGATTGCAAGACGATAGAACCTTGTCCTGTAGCATAAGGTCGGTTAGCCCATCAAAATCCTTCACAATACCTGATAGTTCAATCCACCTATTGAACAGCAATTTGATTTCCGCACCAAACTCACTAAAGTCATTGCTTGTTGTAGGAATAGCCTCCTTAAATCTTTCACGGTACCCTTGAGCTGTCAGTCTAAATCTTCGAAGAAGTGTCTCTTTCACTGTGTCATAATTCATGCGATCCTCTACTGGCAATGCAAAGACACATTGTAAACTTCTTCCGGTGAGCAGATTATTGAGCAGACTTGGCCAATCTTCTTTCTTAACCTTCCAAGATACTGCTTCTTGTTGAAACCTTTCTAGATACACGTCCATCATATCGACGCCCTCAACAAAGGATGGGAGTCGCAGCTTGAAAGGACGAGTAGACTCCTTAGTAGCTGGTCTAGAACTCGCAGCCTCAAGTTCCAGTTTCTTCAAAGTAATTTCTTTATCCGCTTGAATTTCAGCTTTCCTTGTCTCTTCCTTCTTTGCTTCCCTTTCAGCCTCAATTTCAGCTTTCTTTGTTTCTTCTTTCTTAGCTTCTACCTCGATTTCAGCTTTCCTTGTTTCTTCCTTCTTTGCTTCTCTTTCAGCCTCAATTTCAGCTTTCCTTGTTTTTTCTTTCTTTGCTTCTCTTTCAGCCTCAATTTCTAACTTCCTAAGATCTCTTTCCTCATTGCGTTCCCTCCGTTCCTCAGAATCCACAAAATTTGTCTTGGCCCATAATTCAAGTTCATCCCCTGATTTACCAAGTGCCTGTCCCTTGGTGATAAAATCCAAGAGACTAGTCATTCTGCAATATTTATCAACTATGATAACTCTGAAAAAATGATGCAGCCAAAAAACAATTCAGGAGAGAAGAAAAAAAAATGTATACCACCTGATATGTCAAATGGTGTCTGGAAAACTATAATGGATGCCCCTTCCCCTATGAAGAACGTCTGTCATACACAACAGATTTTGAACAACTCTTCACACTGGGTCTACACACTGGGTTAATCTCTTGTATCAGTCTGTAGGCATTACAAACTGTAATAGACCAAAATAAAATGTGTCTGCTTATGTTAACACAAATGGTATGATGATGATTGAAATGATAATCACAGAACACACGACACTACAACAACTGATAGGCCGGTGAAGAAGAAGTTATAGACCAAGAAAGTAAGAATAGACCTTATATTTACACCCAAACCTATCAAACGAACAAAAACAGGATATCGTAAAATAACTTATATACACGGATAGGAGAGCAAAGGACTGAGAATCGCAACAGAAAAACACCACGAAAGAAAGACTATTATACAAGACAATAAGTAAACAAACTAAACGCAAACAACTAACACCAACAATTGTTCCACAAATTACACGAGGCTTCACAACTCCCCAAGTCTTAGACAGATTGGGTTCCCTACAGCGTAATTTGTCTCATAAAACCTATTAAAGACGACACAAGGCAAATTTCTTCAATGAAGAAAGATAGATTGTGCTCACCACTCAAAATCCCCCTTATACAGAAATCAAAATTAAATACTACCACATAATATGAACAAAACAAAAACAAAACACTGGACAGTGAAGTAACCCAAGAGCTCTACTCGTGCACCCTGCAGCAAGGGCAAACAGGAATGAATATATGAATACTTAACTAATAACAAGAGCTAATATAAAAATAATATAAGTTTCGAGTACACTGTTTAAGTGATAGACAGAAGGAAGTCTAGATATGACGCAGCAAACTAGTATCAAAATAAACTAAGTTTAGTACACTTTTAAATATAACAGATCATAGGGTTCAAATATAACGTTAATTAATCTGCAAAAAATGCTATTGAAGAAAGAATGGAGAGAAAAAAAACAACAACAAAAACCCAACTATTAGTTCCGGGCAATAACCTTATCAAGGAAGAAATAAATAACCAAATAAATTAATTAAAAGAAGTATAGCCTATATATATATATAAAAGAAAATATGCAGACGCACAAGTCAAGTAAACAGAAGACTGGAATCTAACAAAATTAATAACAAACTTAACTTAACAATATCCTGTGTCCGCTGCTCCACTTGAGATAGGCGCAGGCTTGGAGTCCCGGTGTTACAGCTCAATGATGGATACCACACACAACACGCTTCACGTCGTAACACAGCACAGTCAAATATTAAAATCAGCTCCTAGGTGCACATCAGCTCTCAGTACGGTGAACCGGATCTTCTTCACTACTGGTCCAAAGGGTAGCAAAGGAAAATGTCTCTCTCGCTGCTTACACCATCTCCAGGCAAGATGTTACGATTTCAGCCGATCACCCGCAAAACAATGGCCTTGTTATTCCATTACAAGACCCAGCAGACGATTTTTTTGTGTCAACAGTCATGCCGAACTACACAGCACAGATAAATTGACGACAGATCAGCACACTCATCACGGGGCGGAATAACATAATATCAGTGCGCCGAGGTAAACAAGACTGATTACCGCCTTTTCATTCTTCGTGTTACTTTCCAAAATAACACTGTCGATTTCGTCAAAACTGTCCCTTCGCCTCTCCGCCAGTGATTAAACTATTCTTCGCTCTTAAATATTCAGTCCTTCTGCAGCTATACCATTGCTGACTATCACTGAAATGAAAACTTCAGTTTTGCACATTAAGTACTTGTGACCTGATTCAAACAAATAGGCCTACTTTTCTGTTCCGCTTGATATAATTTTTCCAACAACAATTCATGAGAAGGCGAAATTGTCAAAAATTCTGCAGGAAATTAGGGGTGGGTCCTCTCTTCCATTTACGAGTCCCCCAAAATTGTCAAGTGCTTGTTGAGTGTACACATTGACAAATATGTATTACATACACATGGAGCGACAAACATGGCTCGTTTTTCACAGCAAATTGTTAATTCACTAAACTCCAACACGTAAATACGATATCCGACGACTTTATGTCACAAACTTGAGTATAACACAATAACACAGGCAGACTGCCGCTTTGGCCATAAATCATCACATAAGAAAAGCACAACGTATGATGTGCATAATTAGAACAGCATCTCATGGAACGAATTTCACAATATCTTAATATATTTTCTATTTTTCTTCAACCATTTCGCCTTCACTCTCCACGTAATCTCTCCTCGCTCTCATCTCTGTCTCGAATGACCTTTTACCCATGACCCTTTTCACACCTGACCAGTCTTCACCACCACTTCGTTCACAACAACTCAGCCATGCCCGTGAACTCGACATTAGCGCTTACTGCTACTAATGCATTCATGCCCGCAAGCAAACTTAACATTCACTCACTTCAACTCACAACTTACATAAACATATCTAGTTCCCACCGGAGCATGAGTACTGACATTCATTCTATAAACCGTTCGTGACAATATATATATATATATATATATATATATATATATATATATATATATATATATATATATATATATACATATACATTATATATATACATATACATATACATATACATATACATATACATATATATATATATATATATATAAATATATATATATATATATATATATATATATATATATATATAATTAAATTGCTCTGATCTCTGATGATGTTAATTTCACGCTACTGTGTGGAACGAAAAATTCAGAGACTAGCGCTCAAGATGAAAGCTTACGATTTGGGTACCAGAATATCTCGTCTGACGCTGTTGACTAACATCAGAGGCTTTACTTACGGCTAACGGGTTACTCTTTAAAATTCCCGTGTCTCGAGGTCAAAGAGCACAGGGGATTCAAAACTTTCCCTGAGTAAAACTTCAAAAGGGTCTGTGTTTCGTCTCTCTCACGTGCTGTCTGTCGGAGAGGTATTATGATTGAGAGATGAAGCTCGCGTGAATGGACGAGGAAACAAACCTGATTTGCTTTCCTGTTATGACTGATAGGTCACGAAGTTTGTAAACACTGTGTTAGCTCGTGTTAAAAGAAAAGAGGCGGGGGACGAAAGAGTACGATGTGTAAGTAAAGACAGCCAGTATAATGCATGTTTTTAGCTTCCAAATCACAGAGCAGCTAGGAGGTTACAATAGGCTGTCAGATTACTGTAGACATTTTTTCCATTACACGATACCCTCTGTATGGTTATTTATTCAAAATAACTGAGTTGACACGGTTGCAATTTACCCAGTAATTATTAAATCAAGTATCAGTTTGTATTTACAGATACCAATTTTAATATTCAATTTTAGTTTTAACAACGTTAAAAGAGTTGTTTGCCAAAAAATGAAGCACTGATGTTTTCATCAGTGGTAGTGACTTTCAAGTGGCAGTCGTTTTAAAAATGTTTTTTCTGAACTTGACTGTAGTACTAAACTAGCCGCGTGTTGACGATGATTTGTTTTTCGTGTTGGGTTCTGTCACTGTTGGTTCCAAAGGGTGTTGTTAAATGTTCCGTCAATCGTCAAATTCTGTGGCAATAGCAAGTCCCTATCGGTAATGCTGGGGGTAACCGCTCCAATTGTCAAAGCAAGCGTCTTATAGGCCGTCTGATGTAGACGTCTAGCGTAAACTGCTGGTACCTTGAACCACAGACTTGTACCACAGACTGAGAGAAAACAAATGTTTCTTCTAAGTGTAGGGTCTCCTGTCATGAGAATCAAGCGTCCTCCGCTTCCAATCTACCATTTCATCTTCCTCAGAAACGTTACCCTCCCTGAGCATTAATGCTAAATGCACTGAGTCGGATGAAAGTGCATTTGGACAGCGGAAAACGACCATTGCCTTATTTAAACATGTTTTATTATACACACAAACTTATTAATATGTTAATATAATAAATATGTACACCATGGTGTCATCATCATCCACTCGCTGCTTCACAGGTAGCCTGGGGCTACCTCTACTTTTGGGTACCTTGTGAGAAAATCTGCACAAAGCAGTCATTAGATCTTGCAGTGGTGGCTCATGAATCCAATCGTTTTATATGCTGCGGCTACCAACCTCGTATGAACCTGCAGATCCACTATCAATTCGCACATGTTAAATGCAAAAATATAAAATGATAAAATGTACATATTACAGCTCACCTCGATGATCTGGAATGATTTTACAGACTTCTTGCAGAAGAAAAACTTTGGAATAGTGTCGGGCCACTGGTTTTAAGAGGCCGCCTTATAGGTGGTCGGGGTATTACTATAATTACAATCCCACTGTTATTCTGTATATAAGTTCCTAGTACTCGTAGTTTCCAGTACTATAGTTGAGTTTTCGTTCTGTATAATGTGATGAGGCCATATTTATCGCCCATATATTTTAGATTTGCGCGCAGCACGCTGGGATGTGAAAAGTGATAGAAGATATATTAGTTTAGGCCACAATAAAGCCTAAACTATAATTGTGTTATATTTGATAGTTGTGTGTTATATTTGATAGTCGTGGGCCATATTTGTGTTTTCATGCCTAATAGAGCAATAAAGGCGAGTGTTATTTGCGCGGCGCAATTACTACGCGCCACGCAGTAAGACGGGTGATTAGCCTTGTGTCTATATAAAGCATGCGATGGCCAGCAGCGGCCATTTTGAAGATTCAGTCCAGACAAGAGAAAACGAAGATACGAGGTGCCCTGTGTAGGTAGAACAAAGATATGACACGTGAGGTAATTTAGATTAGCATTAGTGTTCTATAATTCTAAAATTATATTGATCGTGTCTGTTTTAATGTTTAGTGAAATAAATAGATTGATGTGTTTCCAGGACATTATGATTTAGTCTTGAAATATAAATGAGTGAAAATAATGTCTGGATAGGTTTTATTAGGCACGCTAAGTTCAAATCACAGATGTGAGAGTTTTAGTAGCAATCATTCCAATCATCAGACCAGGCAAGAAAGGCAAATATAGTATAAAAATATTTCATACATGAAACCAGGCAGAAAAGCGATCAATTACTTGAATTTAGATGATATTAACTGTTATCAAGATGGCGGCCACGTGGTGATGACTTTAGTTCTAGTTGTTAAGTCAAGAGTAATTTTATTTTATTCTTTGATATTGTAATTAAGTGTATGTCACGATTATTGATTATTCTACTGTATATCTTTAGTGGGTTACTGTGAGTGAGGTGAGGATATATATTTAGATTTCTGGAGAGCGCGAGCCACTCCTTGGTGCGTAAGGCACGTTGAGAAAGGTGTTTCTCTGTTTGTTCCTTGCGGAGCATAGAAACACCAATGCGGTAGGTGTCCATTACAGGCCCACAAGAAGCGTTTTTATGCTATTGCAGTGGTTGTTTCTGTAACAATGTGTTTCATGTGATGAGTTCCCAATCTCATCAGGGGTCATATACGACACGCTTGTTGCCAGGCGCACCAGTCGTCACTTACGACATGTTCAGAATGCAGTAACGAATATTGAGATGGATCAGTTGCGAGGTAGTAGCTTATTCTCATTATTGAGAGTATTTGTTGTACATAGAGTTGAATATTATTTTATGTCCATTGGATGATTATTTAATTATTGTGATATGTAGAATGGTTCGTGAGAGCACGTAGGCTTACTTGGAGATATATATTTCTCTTCTCCGCTCCTGAGGGAGCATGGGGCCACCAGTGTGGTTTGCCTCCGTATGAAGCATTCAGATGCTCGTGCAGTAATAGTTTCGGTAGCAATCTGTGTTACAAGGTGAGATTGCCAGCCTCATGCACAACACCATACTAGTATCGCTAGAGGACAAGCATGAGTGTGTGTGTGATAGTTGGGTGTGTGCTCTTGCAGTAGCGGTTTCGGTAGCAACCTATGTTACACGTTGAGATTGCCAGCCTCATGCACAACACCATACTAGTCGCATTGGACGACACGCATGAGTGTGTGCGTGTGGGATAGTTGAGGGTGTCAGGTGGCGTGGAAGGATTGTTTGGCAGATGAAAGTATCATTATTTAACTATGATTTTAACCAGTCGTTGCTTTCTTTGCTTCTTCAGATTAGCAATCGAGCACTATCTGGGTGTTTGTTTGGTGTTTGGTTTATTTGTTTAATGTTTGCTTCGTGTGTTTAAATGTCACTGATAGGGTTGTAGAAATAAATACAGCCCCTGCCTCAAAAATTAGAGTTTTATTGTTGAATCGGGTCGGTTGCGAGTGTGCAAGAGAGTGATCAAATATCACATCATCATCATCATCATTCTCGCCCACCCTTTCACACTAATATCAGAAGATCCTCTAATACTTATTCATGTCCTTATGTTGGAGTCAAATTTCTATTCGTTATTCTGGCGGTCTGAAATGCCTTCTTGGCGAGATGGAAGTGCAGTGAAGTATTCTTAAAATGTTACAGATTATACGGCTCATTTTCACCCACACATCCATGTAGTTTCGTTGAAAAAAAAATCCAATCAGAAGTGGTTTATTTTAGCACTTCCATGCCAATCCAACCACGAATTAGTATCTACTATCGGTAGGGGTCGTTTTTTTCCACCATCACTCATTTGTAGAACATTCTGCATGAGACACACGATATTTTCTTTACATATTATTTGCAAATTTGTCTGCCTTTCTTTCATGACCATATAAGATCGTAACACTGCCGTGGTATTTGTCTGTGAAATTTGCGAACTCGCACCTTACCGTCCGGCAACCTAGTTTCGTGTATCGTTCCAGACAAGAAGTCGGAGTTAACAATAGCATTATCGCTCAATGTAGACTCTTACTCTGTCTGGAGCTAGCGGTAAGCGAAATATCAATGTGGCAAGTCCACTCCTTCACTACGCGTCACCGATAACAAAGGAGAAAATAACCAGGAGAGAGGGGTGGGTGAGTGGTATGACAAGATGTGATTAGATAATCTTGGACGATGGGAGCGAAAATAAATGCGATACAGAGCGAGTGAGAAAAATGAAAAGGAAGGGGACAAGAGAAATTTAAAGGACGTCACAGACAATTGTAACAATCGAAGATTTGACCTGTCACACTACCACTGCTGCAGGTACTACTGCTATTACTGCTACAGGATCACCAATGTGGAACTGATGACAGGAACTAGACAAGTGCCTGTGGAACAAAAGATGAGAAAATGATAGGGCACACACTGAGAATTACATTACTAGGCCACAAGGTGTTTTATGTTTGGATATGCACCCTAATATAACCGACGGATCTGTAATCTAGGTTGAACGGAATGAGTGTCGCCAAAACGAGGTAAAAGTCCTATTTTTAAAAAAAACAATGAGAAAACCTGTTGAAAGAATTACAACTACTACTGCTGCTACTACTACTATTACTGCTACAGTAACAACAAATATTACCACTATTGCTACAACAACTACTAATACTACTACTACTAGTACTACTAATACAGCTGCTGCTACTACTTCGGTTCTTACTACTACCACTACTACTATTACGATGACTCAAATGTGTACATGTACATGTGCATCTATGTAAGTGCATACATGTAGGTACGCGTGTGTATCAGTTTTATCATACTTGCGCTTCATGTTTTCTGATCACAGATGTTTATATTCTCAAGGACTTTAGACGTCATAGCAGTCGTTTATCTCAAAACATGTTTCCTGTTTTTTTTTTTTTTTTTTTTCATTATATTTAAAGCCGTTGATCATAATTTTACTTACACTTTGGAAGCCGAAACTCAGGTATGTGTCATTGTTAGATACCAAGTTTTTATTGTACAATCAGTAGAGTTGTCTTCACGTCTTTCCAAATAAGTTTCAAGACGAGTCTCAAATCGTTAAAATTGGAGAGTTGTGATCCAATGGATCCCATCTCATTGTAAAATCACCGGCAATAAAGAGGCTGAGAGATTGTCAAAGGAAGGTGGAAAGTTACTTCAGCCTGGTGCAAGCATAACTTTCGAGGAGGCAAAGAGTTTTATCAGATACAGAAACAAATGGGATGTAGGGCATCTAGGTTATACACACAAAATGATACATACCGCAAGCCCAACAGAAGAGAACAAGTGGTAATCCTCAGACTCCGCACTGGCCACAACAGATTGGGATACTTTCTATTTAACAAGCTGAAGATAGGAACTACCGACCAGTGTAACTGTGGCACTGATAAAATAACTGCTGAACATCTGCTTTAAAGTTGCCCAACATATGCGGAATAGAGAAAGCGCATCTGACCGAAACCAGTATCACTCGTCGAAAAACTCTTCGGAGATGTTAATAGCCTCAAACTGACTACTGCTGTCTTTGAAACATTACAGTAGACGCCTGAGAGTGTACGAAGAAGGGAATCGTTAACAGTTACTTTCAAGTCGAGTTGCAACTCGCCGTCTAATGTTTGATCTGAAAACTATTTATAGTCACAAGCGCTTTTGTGTAAGCAATAACATCAATCACTATAAATAATAATGAAAATTATACGTAGCATTTTGTTCATGACTGATTTCATTCGATCGCTCAATTTACTTCATTGATCTAAAAACAAAACCATTTTCCGTTTTTTCTTATGTGTGCTTTATGAATGAGAACGGTGAAGTCGGTTCGTCAAAACTGGCAAGTTCCCTAGTCGAGCCGAGTAGCTAATAAAACCTTCTCAAGTCGAGGATGAAGGGGAGTCGTTGTGGTGATTAAAGTTCGACTCGAGTTCAAGTAATCCACAGGGAAAGAAAGGCAGAGGTAGACCCAAAAAACACATGGAGAAGAGAGCTGGATACAGAGATGAAAATGATGAGGAAAACATGGAAAGAACTTGAGCGGATGGCACGGGGCAGGAAGACTTGGCATGTGTTTGTTGAAGGCCTATGCTCCTTGGGGAGCTAAAGGGTATTTATTGATTGACGAGTTCGAGTCGATTGGCGCGGAGTCGACAACACTGACAATTAGAATCGAAGATTTACATTATCATCAGTCACAGAATACTTGGCCAGTGGGGCGGTAAATTATTGTGCGTTTTACAATCGGCAATAGGATCTTTAAATGCATTAAACCATGACTGGAAATAGAAAGAAATGAAGCCCAACACGATAATCAGCATCTTCCACTCAATAGCCAAGGTATTCCTAATATTTGTCTGTGAAATATGGACAAAAAAAAAAAGATACTCAAGAAGTTAAAGACTTTCATAAATGGGTGTTTATATAGAATAATAGGATTGAAATGGTATGACCAGATCACCAATTTGGAACAGATGACAAGAACCAGACACGTGTCAATGGATCAAGAGGTGAAATGAAGGCGCTGGAGATGGATAGGATACACAGTGATAAAATCTGTTGGCAGCATTACAAAGCACCGAAAAACACAGGGGGATGAGAACTGTTCACATACATAAAACTGAATTTCATGGAAATCATGGACATAGAAAGACTTTTAGTGGATGGCACTGGATAAAATAACTTAGCGTGAATTAACTGAAGGGCAATGAATAAGCGAACTGGGGCACGACATTCCAGGTGCACTTTACAAACAGTTGCCACACCTGTCTGTCTATGGAGTGATAGTTTGTTTAGTTCCGAGCGAGACGGGTTGGTTTGTTCGATTTTTTACGGTGTTAGTTCATTTCATTTTACGTCTAACTTCTTTCTTCTTCTTCCTCGTTCGTTCTGAAAAGGACGTTGGTTGCGTTGTGTCCGTTTACAGCGTAGCTGTGGTATTTACGCCTTTCGACTTTGAGTCGCTGACTGCATTTATCACTTTTGCTGCGTCTTCGGTCCCTACTCTCTCAGCCAGACTGCAATGATGCAGCCTGTTTCCAGGACCACCACTTGGAAGTGGAGTAGGGTCTTGGTCAGCTCTGGTTCGCTGACACTGACGCAAGCAGTTAAGCTCCGAGTCGCTGACTCCATTCCTCACTGTTGCTGCGTCTTCGGTCCCTAAAACTAAAGGTAAATGTAATCCAATAGCAGATACTGCCGTAGTGTCAGAGACTTCTTTATACTAACTGTGAGAGGTGGGGTTGACCAGTTTCCTTTCTCGCTACCTTTGCCGTCCCTAACTCAAGAGCTGAGTCAGGAATCCATTTACAGATGGATAGCCTAAAACGTGGTGCCTCAGTGTTTCGAACCGGAGAGGCCAGCGTTTTAACCACTATGCCAGTTGGGCGCTCCAGTTTTTTCCGTCCTCACTGTCTTATTTGGTCTAGGACTGCGCCTTGAAGGGAAAACATTGGGCGCCCATGTGAACTTCATACATGGCAGTACTATGTTAGTTTCCGTCCCTTGACTGCTCTGAGAAGAAATAAAATCTTCATTCGGTCTTGTAACATTTCTAACTGTAGGTCCAATTTCTTTATTGGTTGTACCATCCAAATCGGATATTCGAAGGATCGATTTGTATCCAGAGTGGTCGTACGCGACCCACGCGAGTCTGTGGTGCAGAACTCATTAGGTACCCGATAATATTTATAAATTCTGCTGCATATCACTGAATAGTGTTCAAAAAAGATTATTTTATGTTTGCTCCATTGAGAAGGGGTAGGGGTGGCTAGTAGTAACAGCGTGCGCCTCGAGTTCTAGAGGTACTGGGTTCGATTCCCAGTTGAAGGAATATCATTTATGGAAATTTTTTCAGAACCAGTGGTTCTAAAGATGCCATACTCCCCCATAATCTCCTGGGCGGTGAGATCGGATGCCTAGCCTTCTCGGATAAGGGCGAAAAAATAGGAGGTGCCGTGTGCAAGTTGCGCACGTTAAAAATCCAACGGCAGTTGGAAATCGTAAAGAGTAGGCCATACGGTACCGCCCTAGCAAAATTTAAAAATTAGAAACCTCCCATCACAAAAATATTTATAGAATGTATGATTTCTATACACACATTGGGATTTTCGCCGGTGCTACGGAGTTCGTGCACTGTGCTGAGATCCTCCTTGTGTGATCTAAGGGAGGAGATCAGAACATTGATGGAGTAGTCAATGTGCAATGAAGATAGTCCTTAAAACCAAACCAAACCAAACCATAGAGATGCTACACAAACATTACCTGCGAGGTGAGAACCAGTCGCATTCACTAATCACATTAAAATCACATATTAACATTTATTTAAGCAAAATGTTTGGATGGCTGTTTCCAAAATTTCCTCCCGTATTGCGGTTCCCAAGGACTGCCTAGCTGGCCACTCCTGACCTATAACATCTCATTGCTAATGCCTGTATTCTTATGACTGCACTGCTAAAGTCGAAGCTTTACGCGCGTATGTCAAAATGGAAATTGAAAATCAGCTTAGGAGTTTAAGTTTGTTTGGAAGATAATTTTGGATTACCATACTGATTTAAGCGACGTAGTTCCCCGGAGGGGGGGGGGGGGAGGGGGCGGGGGGGGAGGGGCTCTGAGGGGACAAAGATAGAATAGGCCTACTGTTTTTGTTAAGCATGTCGTAAGAGGCGACTAATATAATATTGTGCATTGAGCTTTCAGTGTTATCTTGTAAATATATTACTTCAGAAACTAGCGCCTCACGATGAATGCTTTGGTACAGGATATTCGGGAACTAGCTGTAGTGGTGGCTCTATGCTCCATTGGAAGCGAAAAGAGAAATGGTGATGGCTTAAGTTTTACTAAGGCAGCCACTGTTTTTTTTTTTTTTTTGCTAGCGTTTATATCCTGGGTTGTTGTTGTTTTTTTTTTTTAATTAATGAAGAAAAATATCTCGTTCAACCTCTGATGGGTTATAATTACGATATATATTGTTTTCAATTCCAAATAATATGAACAACTGCCGACATGAGAAAGTGGCATCACATTTGTCAAATCATTGTTTTAAAAAAAAAAAACAATCCTGGGTTGTTCATCCATATCCTGGGTTGTTCATCCATATCCTGGGTTGTTCATCCATATCCATATACATAGTTTTCCAGCTCATTCTGTCGTTCTTTCCACTCGTAACGCTCCCGAAAAAAGTAACACTCACCAAAGAAAAATGCACAAAGGTTGGTGTGCATGAGCCAATAACATCTCTCTGTGAACGGCGTGCATGTTCAGACTTTGTTTAACACCGGATGTAAAACAAATATTTTAGTTTTTTATACGGGAATGAAAGATATGGAAGAAAATGTTAACTATTCTCACTGTCACCACCTAAGTGAATTGTATTTCATGAAGTGGCAATTGCAGCGAAATTGTTTAAATATACATCTTCGTATACAAGCGTTGAGAGATGTATAAATACCCACACTTAAGAAACACCTAAAACAATAGAAAATCAAGGTGTGCTTCTGATGGACAATCGAAAGTTCACACCTGACATTATTTTTCCTCAAGTATATGAATAAATAAAATTACTGTTAGGTACTGGTGCTTTTGAATTTAATTCCCATCGTATGACGGGCTGTTACGCTAGTCATTAATAGTTGACCTTAGATCTTTCAAACTGGGTTCTATTCTTCAGCGTGATTTTTCCACAATGTTCGACTGTGTTTCCTGTTGGGACCAAATACGCAGCAACAGTGATTAAATGCAGTCAGCGACCCATAGCTTGACTGCTTTCGTCAGGGTCAGTGAACCAAAGCTGACCAAGACCTTACTCCACCTCCAAGTGGTGGTCCTGGAAACAGGCTGTATCACTGCCTTGCTGAAACTGAATGTGTCGGGCCGAAAGGCGCGAATATCGCAGCTTTGCTGTAAACGGCGACACAACGTAACAAACGTCCTATTCAGGACGAACGCAGAAGAAAAAAAAAGAAGAAAAAGTTTCCTGACAAATGACCATACTTTTTTGTTTATCGGATTATCTCCAAGGTGTATTGTTCTGGCAGTGACGTCAAGACAGGTGATAAGGCTGACAAGCTTTTGAGCTTCTCCACCTAACTCGTGATTGGTCGGCCTCCAATACTACCAACCCAACTCATGCAGAGGTCCACAGCGTTTGACAATCTATCTATCTATCTATCTATCTATCTATATATCTATCTATCTATCTATCTATCTATCTATCTATCTATCTATCTATCTATCTATCTATCTAATTTATCTATCTACCTATCTATCTGTCTGTCTGCCTGACTGTCCGTCTCTGTATGTTTAATTAACTGTCCGTGCGTCTGTCTGAGTGGCCCACTGTTATATTTTATTTGCAGCTTCATCGACACATTAAAAAAATGAAGACACAACTTCTCACCGTTTGCCTTTTGGTCGTTGTGAGTCTAGTCAGGGGAGATAATGTCCAGTTGTTGTCGTCTGCATCTTCTGACTTCTCTCAGCGCCTGTATCAGAAAATAGCGTCAGGCAAACCCGGAGCTATCTACTCACCTTACAGGTAAGAGATACGTATTCATCGCTGTTCTCCTTACAGGTATGAGATACATGTTCAGCGACTTTCTGCTTTGACACAAAAGATATGTGCTCACCGCAGTTCTAAAAATAATGTAGAGTCGTATTCAAAACTGTTGGGTTTTTTTTTTTCTGTAATCGAAAATTATGGAAGGATTCCTCCAAGAATGCACGGAGGTCATGGATCTCAGGTCAGAGGAAAATTGAAATAGGAGGCGCAATCCAAGACTTTCAACGATCTTCGACTGTATTTCCTATTGCCTATTGGCCATACTTTTATATTTATTGGATGATCTCCAAGGTGGTTTTTCTGGCAGTGACGTCAAGACAGGTGATAAGGCTGACAAGCTTATGAAGTTCTCCAGCTAACTCTGACAAGACTTTTAGTGTCAGTATGTTTTGTTTTTTTTAATTTTATGTTTGTATTGTATTATCTAGATTTGATGAAAGTCTGTGGATTTGTCTAGATTTGATGATAGAGTAGGCATCTGTCTAGAGTTGATGATAGTGTGGGGCTTTGTCTTGAGTTGATGACAATGTGTGGATTTGTATAGAATTGATGATAGTTTGGGAATTTGTCTAAAGTTGATGGCATTGCAGGGTTTGTCTAGAGTTCATAACAGTGTGGTGATTTGTCTATATTTGATGACAGAGTATGGAGTTTCTAGATTTGACGACAATGTGTAGATCTGTCTAGATTTGTCTATATTTGATGGAAATATATGGAGTTGTCAAGATTAGATGACAGTGTCTGAATGTGTTTTAAGTTGATGAAAATGTGTAGCGTTATGTCGATTTTATGGCAGTGGGTAGAGTTGTCTACTGTAGATCTGAGGGCCTTGTGTGAATTTGAACATACTTCATGACATTCTACTCTTATTTTGGGGGTCCACATTGGTGTCCAGTATGTGATTTGGTTCAAACCAGATGCCTGTTTTTTCCTTGGATGTGATGATGATGTATGAAATTGTCCAGAATTAATGTTAACTTGATTAATTTCATTGTGTAGTTTTTGTAAATTTTTATTTATTTATTTAAAAATAAATAATAGATTCGATGGTTTCTCCTTCATGCATTAGTGTTGACAGACACAAGTGTGGTCATGTCCTCTCACTATTTTATGTTGTTGACTCTCTCACCTGCCACGATGTTACACTGCCTAACTTCATTGTTATTTGTCTGTTACCTTCTGCCTTTATTTTGTTCTTTATTAGATCAAACGTGCCTGGTCTTAGAGTGTTCTAGCATTTTTCTCAACATGTGCCTATAAGACATTGGATGGTTTTGTCTAGGTTTGTTTATAGTGTATGTATGTGTGGTTTTTTTTTCCCTTCAAAATAAACTGATTGCAGTTTCCTGTAGCTCCAGGGGGGCACCAGGGGACATAATGAAAGAATATAACTACCATTCTCTCAGGCATGTCGTAGGATGTGATTAACATGGGATTGTGTAAGAGGCTGGTAACTTATCATGTAAAACAAATTATGATAAGAGACTACCGCTGCAAGATCAGCTGATTAATTTAGTGAAGGCTTAATGGGAACCAACTGCAGTAGTCGCTCTGTGGTTCATAGGGAGAAACACGGGAAATGATGTTGATAATACCGTGTTTGGATGACCAGATTGATTGTTGACAGTATTTTAATGATGCCCAGAATTATGACAGTGCAAAAAGCATTGTCAATCATGCATATGTTTAATGTCTCCATAACTTGCTTTCATATTTATAACCTGGTCAGCATCCACTCAGCACTTTCCATGACCTCGCTTGGTGCTCGGGAAGAAACCGCCACAGAAATTTCCCAGACTCTTGGTCTGACATCGCTTCCAGGCAACTCTGTACACCAGGCATATCATGATCTCATTGTTCAAGTAAGGCTCTTGATGTCACTTTTTGTTATGTGAGATCAATACTTTGAAGCTGTTGTTTAGATATATTTTTTGATATTGTTAAATCCCATATAAAAACGGAACATCGGGATGATGTTGGGTGCATGAATTCTCACAGTAATAAAATGATTATACTGTAAATATTCAACAAATAAATAAACAATACATTCTGGTGTAAATAGATGTCACCAAGTACGATCACTTGTAAATAAGATTCTGTTTTCTTCCTTTGCTCTCACACAATCATACCTATTTCTCACATCACATCATCATCATCAGCTGCTGCCATCTCCGCAACGAAGGTCGGCTACAGTGGATCTCCAACGTCTTCTGTCTCTTGTTTTGGTGGGGCACTCTGATAGACTCTTTCCTGTCCATCTCTTGATGTTATCTTCCCACTTATAGCGCTATCTTCCTCTTGCACGTTTATCTTCAACTCTCCCTTCTATTATGGTCTTCTGCAAGGTGTTATGCCTTTTTATATGTGTCGAAAATTGTGAGAAGATATGACTGAGATATTTATGGTCCCGCTGGAGCAGAGGTGATAGTGATAGCTATGTGAAAGGAAGGTGTAAGAAATAGTATTGTTTCACGAGGAGGGGTAAACATGTAGGGAAAAGGTGATAGTTTAGAGAGAAAAAGGCAGTCTTGGATTGATTAATTGCTCTAATCCAGCCTATCTTACGACAGTATTTAACTGTCAGACGCCCTTACTCTACTTGTACAACCTACAAGGTACACCACACTTAGTACACAAACTTCTGTGACATATAACTACTACGTACAGACGTGAAAACAACTATGAATAACATATATATATATATATATATATATATATATATATATATATATATATATATATATATATATATATATATATATATATATATATATATATATATATATATATATATATATATATATATATATATCAACGGTTTAACCGACACTATAGAGTAAGGCTTATTAAATTAATTTTCGCTAAAAAATATATATCACCACATCAAGACAAGCATTACATTAAAACATTGTAGTTACATCAGAGAAATGAAAATATCAATCTAATAGGCCTTCCCTCTTGTATAGGAAAAAGTAAGAAAGATCCCACCCGAGGTAATATACCAAAAAGATCAAATAATTAACCATGGGGGTAGGGGCAGTCAGGACGGGTAGATGATAAGTCCGTGATTTAACTATCCCGTGGGCCTTCAGATTAGTGAGAGATCAATAAAGAAAATGTTATATTAGTAGTAACTTAAGAAAAATAAGTAATTTCGTTCAGTTTCACTCTCTACACACATAAAGTGAGCTCACTAAAGTTATGCTTACCCCTCTGCGGACGCTGCATTCATTCCGTGAAATTTATGCAACACATTTTATTTAAGACTATTATGAGTCCTATTATTTGACCAGTTCGGCTCCAGACTCTCCGTTTAAGCAACTGCTATTTTTCGGGGAGTCGCTGAATTGGTGCGTTGATTAATTTTTCCTCCTCCTACTGCAGGTATGGGTTTGGGATAAGTTTTTTCTAGGTGGTGGCACTGTCCTGGAAATTTATAAGTTAATATAAGTTTTCCCGGAGTGGTCTAGCCTCCAACGGCTGTGGCTCTCTCTGTTGTAGTGAATGTGTAAAAAACGAATGTTACTCCCAGGCTGTTCTCGGAAGGAAATAGCCGAGTATGACCCGTGAATTCTCTCTGTAGAATTTCTGATAGTAAAACTTTACTGTCTTATGGTTTTTTACAACAAAATTAGTGCTGTAAGTTCTGCCACATCAGGCCCGTAATATTTATATGGATAAGATGAAAAAATGTTCCAGTTTAACATTTAAAAAAAAAAACAATTTGTCATTTGAAGTGTTCTGGTTATTTAACCACTCTCATGGATGGAGAAGGTGGACAGCGAAGAGTCTCCAACATCAGATTTTTTCACCGACAATGTTTGTATTTTTATTTGGAACAATTAATTGGAATGCCATAAGACATCTGGCCATAGAACTCTATAAGAATACTGCTGGATCGCAAAGGGTATGATCAACCTATATAAAAGAGAATAGATAACAGGTAATCATACTATAATTATATTCTAACACCCGCGTTTTAGGTAAGACCTGTAAATCACTCCGGTATTTAATTATCTCTAAAAAAAAAAAAAAACCACGAGTTATGAACACTAGTCACCTAAACTTTGCGCAGGATGAAAAATAGAAATAAATGGTATCAACCAAATGATCGATCGTCTAGCGTCTAATAATATTTTAAGCCTCACCTTCTGGAAAATGCAAGAAATAAATTACGTTCTCTAAATTATCCACCGCCTAGCGTCTATTAATTAATTTAAAGCATCTCTTACTGAGGAAATAATGAGAAATTAAATTACGTTACGGCTGGAAAAAATTTAGCTATAAGTTTATTTAATACGTTATTCAGCTTTACACAAAATCCCAGTGAAATAAATGAAGAAACTAAACGATTAAATCACTAAAAACTCTAATATATTATTACCGCAGCACAAAGAATGAATTAAGTCTCCACGTATAGAAGAAATCCAAAATTCTTGTTTGATTCTAATATATGAGCTAGGTACTTCTTCAACTCTCTGGCGCTATTGATAACCGCATTTTTAAGATATGCCAATATATATTAAAGGAATGAAAATCGTTAGCTACATGCGAGAATTTTCATCTCTCCTGATTCTCGGGAACTTTTTGCGTTTGGGCCGTGAATCAAAGCTCTTTTTCCCAACTTTTTACCGCCAGACTCCTCCGTTCCTCTTCGTACTGCAGAGATTTCTAACCCGCGTAGACTGTTCACGTTCTCATGTTAATCATAGGTGTTACAAAACTCGGTCCACTCTTAGTGACTACAAAAGACGTTGATAACTGACCGCCTGCTGCCTCTGGCCCGCCTCCTTGAAGGGATGACAGTAAGAGGTTCAGAGATTGCTAATTATAATGGCTCCTGAGAGAAGACGGTAGGTGTGGCTAAATTAAAAGTTAAGACAGAGGGCGAATGACATGGCTTAAAACGCGCTCACCTGGACTTGCTAATATCATGCACGTGGAACCCACGTTGGCGATTTTGATTTCAACAAAATTGAGAGCCACCGGTGAGATTCAAGGGTAGCTTAAATTGTCATCTGTGGCCAAAATATGGTCAAAATATTTTAGCTGCCTAATTTTGATCTTTTTCAATAATTCTCTTTTTATACCTAGGTTTTCTATGACCTCTTTATTTCTTTTCTTCTCTGTCCGTGAGATGCACCCCATTTCTTTCATAATTTGGAAACTTGCCTCAGGCTTCTCTCGCTACCAGACAGATTCGTATGCATAGAACTTGAAGAAGACTGTGCTGTCGATTTAATCCTATCGTGGAGTCGACATTCTTGGAGGAAATGTTCTACAGTTGGTTGTGTTTCCCACTCCGGACACATGTCCGTCTGTCAGAGAACGTATTTATTGATCAGGTGGTATTTGAGTCTGCAGTGGCCAGTTCTCAGTCTGAAAATTATTACTTGATCTGTTCTTGGCAATGAGTAATGTACTTGTGTTATTTCTGATTCTGGGAGTTCTCTATGTCATTTCTCTATGTTATTGCTGTATTAGCTTCTATCTCTTTACATGATAAAAAAATTTCTGATGCAAATATATTACAAAATGGAAAAGAAAGTTACAATGAATAACCCTAAGTGTATCCGAAGGTTTGCTTGAACAGAGAAGACTCTCTGCCAAGATGGTGGATGAGCGGAGGCACATAAAGCTCATCTTATGCTATTTCGCTGTTCTCCTATAGCATTAAAAAAATAATAATAAAGAAGTTAGGCATCAAAGTTTGCGGGTATTTTTCTAATTAAATATTAATCTTTTTTTTTCTTCTGAATATCAATACTTGTGGTAAGTTGCTTAACTACGTATTGATCCAACAGCCATGTCTTATATGAAATATTAACGTTTGTAGATAGTTGCTTAATTAAGTATTGATCTTGTAGACATTTCTTTAATTAACATTTGATCACTATCATACCATTCAGCTCCCGAGTATAATAGGCTGTCAACAAATTCGCACGAAATCCACCTGTCCCGTGAAACGATAGAAAATATTTCTGAATTGAAAGAAATAAGAGCCAGACTAAAACAGAGAGAATAGCTATAACTACTGTGGTGGATTTTGGTGTTTCAGATGTTATCATTCAATATTTCTAGTGTACTGAATGAGGTCAGCTGTGAAGGTCCCTGATTATAACAAATTTTGGGTTGAGTTATCAGAGTACCTTTCTGCTACCACCTTATGACCTCAATCAGACTTATTCTTGACTAGTATGTATGATAGCTACGTAAAATGTCTAGGGTTATGCAAATGTGTACTGTAGTGTAAGTAAAATTACTACAAATACATTTAAATTCTAACACACATATATATAGGACTGAGTCAATACCACAACCACAAAACAAACTGACACTCTATTATATATCTTATAGAAGTCTGTGGCTGAAGATTATGTAACAGTCTATATTACAATTTATTATGCCCTGATTCAGAATTTTCTGAGTCAGGACCAACAACAAAATGAATTTTATGGTTTTATTTACATAAAGATTAATAACACAATGGATCTTCTGTCCATACAAAGGATTATTATAATCTAATTATATGTAGGTATGTCTCTAAACTAAGTAACACTGGTAACTAATGGTGGGGGTGGGGTGTTGTCATCATCCCCTCTCTTTATATTAGTCTCTTGTGAAATAGTTATTGGATAATCAAATATTTTATGTTCTTTTTAATAAAGTCAGTGAATAAACTTTTGAGTGCCGACACATAGGCTCTTATCTTGATGTAGATAGCAGTATGATGCTGACAATTTCCATTCGTTCACTCGAATGACCAGACTGCCACAGTCCCTGGTGTAGTATACTATAGTAGACCCCTTGGTCCAGCAAAATTTCACTTTCTTTCTCTCTGTCCAGTAAATTCACCAGGGATCTGGTACTAACGTAGCACCAGAACAAAAAACCCTGAAACAAGGTTATGATTCTGTATAACATATCCACAATATTACTCCACAAGCAATACATGGCATAATTTAATAAAAGAAAAGGGTCAGATCTCTCTGACCACCCCATGTCAACCATTTTCTTCTGAGATAACAACTCATACCAGTGCTCCTATTCTTTTCCCTAATGGCTAAAACGCCTCTGACACTGCAACAATGATTCTCTCCCATAGAATATTGTGGGTTAGCCTTCCCACTGGTAACTGTGGAAATCATTTTAAGTTATACAATTCATGTCTATTTTTACTGCTTGTGTGCAACACCACAGGCCCTGCATAAGTCTGCTGGGGACCTCTGTACTCAGTCATAAAGCCTTCCCAAACAAGCAGTATCTCATACACCAAATTTGGTTGTAATAATAAGATTAATAAATTCATTCTTACCACAATTCAAAGAAATATCACAAACATACGTTGACTGGCATTAGCATTAAGGTAAGTTTAGCTGTGCCCCGGTCCAGACTGCCAAGAATTATTATTTCACTCTAGGCACTGCTGTTCTCAACGCAGCTTGCTTTCAAAAACTTCTGTATTAACTGGCGACAAGCCTTTGAAAGCTTTTGCCAATATTATCAGACCGGCCCAATCAGCGAGGGTCTAGCTTTTCAATTCAAATTTTAAAAAAACAAAACTCCAAACTTCTAGGAGTGAGTCTTCAAAATATATTTAGCTTTTTTACCTAACCAATACCCTCCTTCCTATACTCTTCTACCAGCCAATCGGATTTGAATCAATCTAATGCCTTTTTTTAAACTAGTGTCCCCGCTAACGATATGGATAAATGAGCAAGACCATCAGTCTGTCCGTCTTAGTGTTCGTAGACATACAGTATTATGTCAATATCTTGGCTAATAATTAGACTACCATATATATTAAAACATATTATTGCTCAGAAGACCCTAAGCTATCTTTATATATGGCTTTATTATTTGTCGTTTAGATTTTCAGTTTAGTCACTGTTAATCGTCAATTACAACTTTTCCATAAGTCGGCCATCTTTCCCCTCCCTTTCTATCATTTTTTCATTCAAATAAACCAACTAGTTGTGTTACGTCAGAAATACACTACTCGGCGAGAATGGAACACTGTCTGTGTGTTTATGTATTCTGGCTTGTCCAACAGAGAGATTATAGTATTAGTCCCGCGTGCAGAACGAAGAGGGATTTTTGCCAAGCGTTGGTAGTATTGGCGTTAATTATTACAGTCGTTTCGTTCTTACTACTGAAAAATGTCCGAGTTACTACTAATTTGGGCGTTAAAGTTAAAATCATACGTTAATTCAGACGGTAGGTTGGTGTCACAGTTCTGGCAGATCGTTAATTATAAGTCTTGCCGCAGTTTCGTGCAGCAGATCGGGCAAAATGTTAAAAATGTTAGTCTCAAGGACTAAACTAGGAAAGCGCGTTAGATTTTTACGGCGGGATCAATTTATAAGCATTTCCTCTGCACAAAAGCCAGCGCCCTACTGGCGTAGAGGCGACTTTCAGCGAACACCCAAGGGCGAGTTTATTTATTATTATTATAGGATTACAATCTTACTGAATTTAGCAATTATCTCACAGATTTCGCTACAACTACAAAATACATAGAGAACCTGTATCCAAGCAATATTTAGACCCATGCATACACAGATGGATCAGCAACAAATGTAGTAGAAGATGAAGGAGTCTTTCTAAGCTTAAACACTAGTACATCCTACCCCCTCCCCCCCCCCTTTTCCTCCCTCCTCCCCCCCAAAAAAAAAGCTGTCAGTGGCAACAAGAAAATTTTAGGTAACTTCAGAGCAGAGACCTTGAAAACTGCAGCAGAGATTCTAATGACAGAGCAAAGCACCAAGAGATAAGCTGCTTTCTTTATAGACGCACTGTCAGTAATTGCAACGCTGAAGAGCCAGAATAATGTAAACCTGGACGGCATAAGGGTAATATTCCACAATCTATTTAAAAGAGTTGTGATACACTGAATCCCCGGCAATGAAAAGGCTGACAGTTTGGCAAAGGAAGGTGGAAAGCTACCTCAGCCTGATACAAGCATAACTTTCGAAGAGGCAAAGAGTTTGATCAGAACCAGATACAGAAACAAATGGGATGCAGTGCATCCAGGTTTCTCACACACACACACACACACACACACACACACAATGCATATTACCAACTCAGCAAAAGCCAACAATCCGTAATCAGACGTTGCGCAGGCCACAACAGATTGGGATATTCAACAAGCTAAAGATAGGAGCTACCGATGAGTGTAAATGTGGCACCGATAAATTGACTGCTAAACATCTGCTTCAAAGATGCCCAACATATGAGAAACATAGAAAGCTCATATGGCCGTCACCATTATCATTCCTTTAAAAAAAACTCTATGAAGATACAAATATCTTCAAGCTTACCACTGATTCTTTGAATATATTCAAGTAGACGTGTGAGAGTGTTAGGAAAAGGAGAAGATGATACCATTTCAATCCTTCTATCCAACGCCCGCACCCAGTTATGGAAGTCAGTAAATTCTTATTTGCTGTTTTCTGTTGTTCCCAGTGTTTCAGAGCCATACCGTAGGACTGACTTAACATATGAGCTGAAAATTGCTATTTTTGCATTGGACTTTTTGCTCAAGATGTCTTCTAGCTTTACTGCGCCTTGTTCAGCAAGAAACCTACGGGTTTCATTTGACAATGTGTTTTTTATTTGCTCGGTAAGAACAAACTCTTGAAGCCCTTCATAGGTGCAAGGGAATCTCTTTTGGTTTCGGAATATATCCAAAAACAATGTCGGTAAATACCGAATGAGTGTCCAATGAACAAATAATCACACAGATAGACTTATTGGATATAAGATTACACAGTTATTTGATATTTTGTTCAGTCCTGAATTATGAATCACTTTATATCACTCTACAGCTGAATGGCGTTACTGGTGTCAAACTGAACACTGCAAACGCTGTTTTCGTAAACCCAAATATGCCAATTGAATCCCAGTTCGTGAACGATGTCCAGAAAGACTACTTAGCAACAACTTCCAATTTCGATCTAGCCGCACCAGAAGGCCCCGAGAAGGCGATCAATGACTACGTAAACCGCAGTACTGAGGGCTTGATCAAAACTATCCTTGAAAAAGGTACCACAGATTTTACTTACTTACTTACTTAGTCGTTCCTCTTCTACCGTGAGGTGTAGAGGTTTGGAAGAGAGAGCGCCATACTATCCTATCGGCAGTCTTCCTCCTTGCCTGGTTCCATTCTGATCCTCGGTCCTTCAGATATTGTCTAATTTTGTCCTCCCAGCGGACTCTGGGTCGTCCTGGAGGTCTGTTTCCCTGGCTCTTAGTCTCCCATGCCTGTCGTGGTAGCCGATCTTCTCCCATTCTGCAGACATGGCCAAACCATCTTAGTTGGGACTGTTCTACTTGGGTCAACGGGAGCTGGGTTTTTAAGCCTTGACATCGTCTGTTTGAGGACCATGTCTCTTCTTGTTACTTCCCACCTTCCTCAGATACCTCATTTCTGAGGTTTGGATCTGACTTTTGTGGGTGTAGTGGATTTTGATGGTATTGTATGGTGGTGTTATCACCTAGTGTGATGCGTGAGGTCAGCTGTGAAGGCTCATGAGATAATTGTAACTGTGAATATACAGAAGGCCCTTTCGTGCTACCACTTTATGACCTCACACATATCTTTTTTTACTAATGAATGTGGCTACGTTAAAATCTAGGGTACTGAATGCAATGTGTTGTATGGACATATACACACACCCACAGATATTAATTAAGTCTAATACTATCAATAAAATTTATAACACAATGAACTAAATTCAGCTGGTTAAATTTAGAATAGAAAATCTTTTTTTAAATTTATTTGTTCTGAACCAAGGTTTTATTTTGGCCAGAACTTATGCAAAGATTTTGAAATTTATGAATGAATAGCATGAATAAATGGCATGTTAAATGAAAGATGTTTACATATGCAATCTTCAAGATTAATTATAGTATTACTGTTCGTAATGTTAATTTTCCTGGGAAAACTATGAATGGATGTGCTGTTGGGGTGGCTTCATCCCTCCCTGTTTATGCCTACACAGCATTGTCCATTAATGATGGAAGGAAATGGGATGCTTCAGTAGTAAATTCTCTTGGGTGCTAGTTTTATGAAGTTGGTGTAAGTTCAGCAGGCCAGCTAGCCTACTTAACTTTGCCAGATTTGTTCTGGTGCTGGAATCTGATGGCCCCACCTCTCCGTGCTTGAGCAATACAAAGATGTTCTGTCGAAATGTACCCTGCACGGGTCCTCACTTCAATTATTAATCAGCATTTGACACCACCTTAGTGTCAAGATCGAACTCACAGCTCTGAAATAAAGTATTGGTTTTTGCTCAGAACCTTACATAATAAGCCACTTCTACACATAACAAATTACAATAACACCACATAAACAGGGTCAGTTCTCTCTGACCAGACAGCACATCTTACCTAGTTGGTTTCGCATAGGGTAAGTTTCCCCAGTCTACAGATTCTGAAATAGGTGCATTATCTCACTGCCATAGAATAGGATAGGTGATATGATTCACTGTTCTCAACACTTGATCACCCCTTCCTAAACCTTGCTGTAGTTTATATATTGTTTGTCCCTAGACCCTGAACTAGGGCGGGGGGTCCAGAGCGAATCCTTACTTGTTTGTAAGGCTAGATTTCGATATGGCAGTATCAAATCACTCGGACATTAAACAATATTCAAAATATACAAAGAAATAATTTCAATCTTACCAGATTATGAATAAAGAACACAGAAATGCTAGCAAAACTCAGCTGAGCTGCTGGCTATAGTATGGCGTCCCTGAACTTATTTCAATTTATTTCATTTGGAAATCACCACACTTGAAATTTACTGTGTCTATCACTGGACAACTATTGAGGAATGGCAAAAAAGCTCGTCTGAGTGCGGATAATATGATTGTCTGTGGCCAATCAATGCCTTGGTTTTTTTAAATTCAAATTTCCTACACTAAAGTCATTTCAGTCATGCTTCAGTCAAGTATGGATTTTTATCTGTTAGTCTGTCCGTCTCTACTTGCGTTTTCACAAAAACGTACTTGATTTTTGAACCAACCTTTCTCTCCCCTCCAAAATTTTGTCGATAAAAGTTATTTTTAGACACAGCTTCCACCAATATCCCTTCTCTTCCATGCTAAGTAGATTTGAACACCTGCGTCTCAAGGTCGCGATTTTTGTGCAAATAGCGACACTTTTGATTCAATGCAGTGTTTCGCTGTTGTGAACAACACTGTCTTTTGTCATTATTTTCATTATTATCTATCCGTCTGTAAAATTAAAAACATATTATTTCACTGCTCAGAATGGGCCATCCGGCCAGCTAATTTTTATATTCCTAACATTAATATTAAGAAAAGTTACTTTTTAAATTTTGTAATATTTCAAGCATCTGCGTTTAGCCGCTGAATTCAAATCAAAGGCTTGGTATCGCAAAAGCGTCCGTTTCCGTACCTCGTGTCAAATTTGGGGACGTGAATTTTTTCCTCCGTTTCCCTCCCCCCCCCCCCCCCCCCCCCCCAAGTGCGTCTCCTTAGCCTTGCTAGTCTCACGCAATTTTTTTAGTCATATTTTTTTTTTCTTTTGATCCGCCGTTCTCATCCCTCCAAATGGTAACCGTTTTGATTTCCCGTCTAACAAGTCAATTTTTATGGAGGGTGATGACCCGCGGTCAGGGCGATCATGTACTATCAGCAGCTTACGCATTATGTTTTTATCCCTACATTTTATCCTTTGGAGATATTTTTACGTTGTATCACTTGTTAATTTTATGACACATCTCCCCACTTGAAAACATGCCTACGGCAAGTTCTAAAACCAGTGATACACATAGATAAAATCTCTCCTCCCGTCTGCCATTACTCTAATTTTGATCACAGGGGTGCCGACTGAGGAAATCTGCACCGACATTCAATTTGCCTGGGATATATTGGATACTAAACTGATAAGGTTGAAGCAATAAAGACCACCTCAGCAATCTTGCGTTTTCATGCTTAGCCTGAGATAAGAATACGAGAGGCTGATGATCCGTCTCCACCACAAAAGTCCTACCATACAGATAGATTTGAAACTTCTTTATTGCCCAGATTAACGCTAAACATTCTTTTTCGCTTGTGGAGTATCCTTGTTCCGCCTTATTCAATTTGCGGCTTGCATAAGCGACTGGTTTCAGTTCCCCATCAGGTGAAGATGATCTTTGCAACAAAGCCCCTCCGAGTCCTACATTACTTGCATCGGTTCTTAAGACAAAGTCCTGTGTCAAATCAGGCAGTTTGAGAATAGGCTTGCTAGTGAGTTTTTCCTTTAACTCTTGGAACGCTAGTTCACATTGTGCAGTCCAAATAATTTTATCTGGAAGTCCCTTGCGAGTCAGATCAGTCAGAGGAGCACAAATAGCGTTAAAATTTTTGATGTATTTCTGATAAAATCCGCATAACGACACGAATGATCGCACGTCCTTTTTTGTTTGTGGTCTAGGTGCTCTCTGCAGTTTTTCCAAGTTCTTAGGATCAGGGGTCATGTTACCCTGATATACAGTGTGTCCCAAGAATTCCAACTCTTTGCATCCAATACAACATTTTGTTGGCCTAGCAGTTAAGTTCGCCTCCCGAAGTCTATCAAATAACATTTCTAGAGCTTCAATGTGTTCTTCAAATGTCTCTGTGGCGACGAGAATATCATCCATGAAATTCGTGATACATGGGTTATTCAGGGGATCCAACAATTTGCGCATCATCCTTGAAAATACACTCGGAGCATTTTTCAGTCCGAATGGTAGCATATTGAATTCATAATGTCCATCCGAAGTGCTAAAAGCCAAATAAGGTCTCACTTCAGGCTTCACTGGGATCTGGTAATAGCCTTTACTAAGATCCACCTTTGAAAAGTATTTTGCCTTGTTCAGTCTGGCAAATAACTGTTTTGTGTCTGGTAATGGATCCACTTGTCCTTCTGTGACAGCATTCAGTTTCCTGTAATCTATGCACAGTCTGTGTTCCCCAGACGGTTTTCTCAACAAAACGACACTAGAACTAAAAGATGATTCACTGTGCGAAATAATCCCCTCCTTCAACAAATAATCTATTTCTTCCTTCAATGCCTTCTCCTTCGCGAACGGAATAGAATAGGCTCTCATACAGATTGGGTTTGAGTCTACCAGTTTCATGTCATACTGTAGCAAATTTGTATGGCCTGGTTTATCTGTTAATACATCTGTATGTTCCTCCAGAACCTGTTGAACTCTCTCCCTCTGGTTTTTAGTCAGGTGCTTACTGACTTTTACCTGTGCTGCTGTTTCACAAGGATGTAATGGGTATTCATGTGAGGTGAGTGGTTCCTTTTGCATCTGGGTTGCAATAGCCAAGGTCAATAAGGGGGTGCTTTCCTGGAGTGGTCTGTCCAGATACTTCTTTAACAAGTTTACATGATAAACTTTCTCCTTCCCCTTTTTGTCAATTTTATAGTTTGTTCTAGACACCTTCTCTAGAACCGTATATGGACCTTGCCAACCAATTTGTAATTTATTCTGGCTTCCGGGTAGTAGAAGCAGCACCTTCTCTCCGACTGCCAGTTCCCTGTCCTTTGCCTTCCTATTAAAATATGCTGCATGTTTCTTCCTGGCTTGTTTCAAATTATCATTTGCCAGTTTCCATCCAGCTTTCAAACGAGTGGTCAGTTCGTTCACATATTGATAAGATGAGGTAACAGTCTCTTCCGCCTTCTCATCTGTCCAGGTCCTTAATAAAGTTACATCTGGATCTTTAATTTATCATACTTATTTTTCATGGAACCCATCGGGTCCCGTCCATTAGAAGCTTTATAATGAGGACTTTTCTTCCTAGAATCATCACTCACAAATCGACCACTACCAATTTTTTTCTGGGGTTTGTCTCCCCACTTTAGATTGCTTATGAGAGATCTTCGCTCTCTTGTCTGTTCTTCCAGTTTATATAAGTCTGACCGAGGGATTGTCATCTTATCCTGGGTAAAATTTCTTCTTTGTACTCTTCGCATAGTGGCCATGTTAATCCATTCAAGTGAAGACTGGGTGTGAAAAGGGGGCTCCCATTCCACTTTGTCTACCCGAGTATAATTAGTTTTCCTTTCAGGCCTAAAGTTGCCCCGTGGCGTTTCTAGGTCCTGCACATATTTTCCCTTTGTGGGTGTTCCCTCATGAAATACGCCACATGCTTCTACAAAGTTTTCAACATCGACATTTACGTCGGGCCAATAGTATTTTCGAGCAATCTTTTGGCAGATGGTACCGACTTTCTCATGGTCACCATCTTTTCCAACATGTAAGCTCCTTATTAAGTTTGCCCTATATATCTTGGGAAGAACTAACTGTCCGTGACCAGTGGATCTAGTTCCTGTCTTCCTGTATAATAGTTTGTTCTTCATGAAATATTCCCCCTTGCTCGGAGGTGTGTGGCATTTGGGCAATTTTTTAAAACATGGCTTGAGTGTCCTATCCTCAGCCTGCGCCTTCCTCATCTCCTCTGGATGAGCCTTTATAGGTTCACCTTCTTCCTCCTTCTTCTGTGACCTGGTCTGCACTGTCGCCATGATCACAGGTTTCTCGGGATTCCCCAAGAAGACGTATCTACACCCCAATATCAGAGGGTAGATTGGTTCATCTATCACTGCTGCTCTGATTTCTCCTTCCACATAGCGAGTTTTCACCGTTATCCTTGCGATGGGAAGTGTCATGAGTGGTATGTCCTTAGTCGCCCCTTGTATTTCCACTGTTTCTGTGGTATACTGACTTGGGTCCACTAGGCTAGACTTCACAACTGAATCATAATCCAAACCTGTATCATAAAGGCACCTTATGGTGACCCCATTACAAATAACATCCTCACAAACTGGGGGGTGATAAGGTTCCTGTTGTCCATTAGGATTAACCTTTAATCTTTGCGTCCCCGACTTCATTGCAGCAATGTTTGAAGGTTTCCTTCTACAAAATTCGGTGTTATGGTTATCTTTCTTGCACCATTTACACCATCTTTTTCCTTGGTTCAACGGTTTTCTTTCATTGAACTTTTGGTCATTGAACTGTGAGTTTCTGTCGCGATAGTCATTTCTTGGCCGCTAAAAGTTTGTCCTACCTTTATTTCCCTGCTCTCTATTATCAAATTTATTAAATTGCTGTGGAGCTTTAAAATTGTCTATGTGCTTCTTTTTAGCACCACTTACCTCTGCCTGGGCTGCCTGATACCTCTCAGCAACATTTAAAACCTCCCCCAACTTCTCTGCACCTTGTTCCATGAGAAATTTTCTCATGTCTGGAGCCATGGACTCTCTCAATTGCTCAATCATGATCATTTCTTTAAGATCTTGGGTCTTCCCCAGAGCAGTCCATTTCTCCAAATAGGTTTCCAGTCTAGCAGAGAATTGGTGGTATGTCTCCCCAGACAACAGTTTGGCATTTCTAAATTTCTTACGATAAAATTCACCATTCTTCTCGTACCTTAATAACAAAGCCTGCTTTAACATGTCATAATTGTCTTGGTCTTCCCTGTTCATTTTAGCAAATACTTCATAAGAAGTACCTCTCAGTCCCTGTGATAGCTTTAAACTCCACCTCTCTCTCTCTAACCCATATGTAGTAGCTAATAACTCAAAACGTCCTAGGTACCCCTCTATGTCATCGTCTTTTTCAACAAAATGGTCTAAATGAAACCCCATAGCTGAGTTTGAGGCTCCCAGACTGGGCGTAGCATCTGAGGCAAAAGGGCTGGCACCATTTTCAGGAGCCTGGCCTTGTAATTCCAGCTCCCTTAGTCGTAATTCGTGCTCCCTTTGCAACCTTCTATCTTCTGCCTCCCTTTCGGCAGTCAATTTTTTTTCTTCTGCCTCCCTTTGCTGTCGTTTTTCTTCTGCCTCAATCTGCAGCCTCTTAATCTCTCTATCCGCCTCTAACCTCTTCTCTTCAGCCAACCTTTCAGACTCTAATTTTCTTTCAGCCTCTTTTTCTAATCTCCTTTCTTCCCGTTCAATATATTTATCACATTCAGCCGTTACGTATTGAATTAAAATCTGACCATCCATTCCCATCTCCTTTGCGGTCAGCACAGCAGCTGATCTAAATTTTGCTAGCTCCGCCATACTTTTTAGACAATATAATAATATACAAGATAAATCTCTAACCAGTAAATACACTAAGTACTTCTTATGACTATAGTCTAACTAATTCTAACTAACCAGTTAACTAATTAATTATTACTGGCTGTGAAGATTCACCAACTTCTAATTGCCCTTTTAATTTAAAGGGACACTTTTAATTTTAAGGGAATTTTACAATTTTGTTCCCCTAATTTTATTTCTCCCACCAGGAGATCCTTATATTACTGTTTATGCTAATTATCCCTGGACAAGACCCCAATATATGTAGTGGATTTTGATGGTATTGTATGGTGGTGTTATCACCTAGTGTGATGCGTGAGGTCAGCTGTGAAGGCTCCTGAGATAATTGTAACTGTGAATATACAGAAGGCCCTTTCGTGCTACCACTTTATGACCTCACACATATCTTTTTTTACTAATGAATGTGGCTACGTTAAAATCTAGGGTACTGAATGCAATGTGTTGTATGGACATATACACACACCCACAGATATTAATTAAGTCTAATACTATCAATAAAATTTATAACACAATGAACTAAATTCAGCTGGTTAAATTTAGAATAGAAAATCTTTTTTTAAATTTATTTGTTCTGAACCAAGGTTTTATTTTGGCCAGAACTTATGCAAAGATTTTGAAATTTATGAATGAATGGCATGAATAAATGGCATGTTAAATGAAAGATGTTTACATATGCAATCTTCAAGATTAATTATAGTATTACTGTTCGTAATGTTAATTTTCCTGGGAAAACTATGAATGGATGTGCTGTTGGGGTGGCTTCATCCCTCCCTGTTTATGCCTACACAGCATTGTCCATTAATGATGGAAGGAAATGGGATGCTTCAGTAGTAAATTCTCTTGGGTGCTAGTTTTATGAAGTTGGTGTAAGTTCAGCAGGCCAGCTAGCCTACTTAACTTTGCCAGATTTGTTCTGGTGCTGGAATATGATGGCCCCACCTCTCCGTGCTTGAGCAATACACAGATGTTCTGTCGAAATGTACCCTGCACGGGTCCTCACTTCAATTATTAATCAGCATTTGACACCACCTTAGTGTCAAGATCGAACTCACAGCTCTGAAATAAAGTATTGGTTTTTGCTCAGAACCTTACCTAATAAGCCACTTCTACACATAACAAATTACAATAACACCACATAAACAGGGTCAGTTCTCTCTGACCAGACAGCACATCTTACCTAGTTGGTTTCGCATAGGGTAAGTTTCCCCAGTCTACAGATTCTGAAATAGGTGCATTATCTCACTGCCATAGAATAGGATAGGTGATATGATTCACTGTTCTCAACACTTGATCACCCCTTCCTAAACCTTGCTGTAGTTTATATATTGTTTGTCCCTAGACCCTGAACTAGGGCGGGGGGTCCAGAGCGAATCCTTACTTGTTTGTAAGGCTAGATTTCGATATGGCAGTATCAAATCACTCGAACATTAAACAATATTCAAAATATACAAAGAAATAATTTCAATCTTACCAGATTATGAATAAAGAACACAGAAATGCTAGCAAAACTCAGCTGAGCTGCTGGCTATAGTATGGCGTCCCTGAACTTATTTCAATTTATTTCATTTGGAAATCACCACACTTGAAATTTACTGTGTCTATCACTGGACAACTATTGAGGAATGGCAAAAAAGCTCGTCTGAGCGCGGATAATATGATTGTCTGTGGCCAATCAATGCCTTGGTTTTTTTTAAATTCAAATTTCCTACACTAAAGTCATTTCAGTCATGCTTCAGTCAAGTATGGATTTTTATCTGTTAGTCTGTCCGTCTCTACTTGCGTTTTCACAAAAACGTACTTGATTTTTGAACCAACCTTTCTCTCCCCTCCAAAATTTTGTCGTTAAAAGTTATTTTTAGACACAGCTTCCACCAATATCCCTTCTCTTCCATGCTAAGTAGATTTGAACACCTGCGTCTCAAGGTCGCGATTTTTGTGCAAATAGCGACACTTTTGATTCAATGCAGTCTTTCGCTGTTGTGAACAACACTGTCTTTTGTCATTATCTTCATTATTATCTATCCGTCTGTAAAATTAAAAACATATTATTTCACTGCTCAGAATGGGCCATCCGGCCAGCTAATTTTTATATTCCTAACATTAATATTAAGAAAAGTTACTTTTTAAATTTTGTAATATTTCAAGCATCTGCGTTTAGCCGCTGAATTCAAATCAAAGGCTTGGTATCGCAAAAGCGTCCGTTTCCGTACCTCGTGTCAATTTGGGGACGTGAATTTTTTTCTTCCGTTTCCCCCCCCCCCCCCCCCCCCCCCCCCCCAATTGCGTCTCCTTAGCCTTGCTAGTCTCACGCAATTTTTTTCAGTCATATTTTTTTTTCCTTTTGATCCGCCGTTCTCATCCCTCCAAATGGTAACCGTTTTGATTTCCCGTCTAACAAGTCAATTTTTATGGAGGGTGATGACCCGCGGTCAGGGCGATCATGTACTATCAGCAGCTTACGCGTTATGTTTTTATCCTTACATTTTATCCTTTGGAGATATTTTTACGTTGTATCACTTGTTAATTTTATGACAGGGGGAGGGGGAGTAAGACATCATTAGGACTACTGGTTCCGAAAAGAAAATGTCCATAAATTATATTCCCTCAACGGGGAATAATCCTGTTACCTCTACAACTCCAGGCGGACACCATACCTCTAAGCGACTCTGACCCCTTTAAAGGAGATGGTTCGCCGCTACGTGGGAAGATTCTAATGGGTGTTCAGTATTTTGTTATTGTTGACCAGAATCGACATCATTGCACTCCAGGCAAACCAATAGGTGCTCAGTCTCCATCAGTATAAGTCGAAGAGTGTGAATGCTAACTGTTCCTGTAGCTCGCTGCTTGTATACACAAAGGATGCATTCTCTCATACGTCCACCTCTGCTAGCCTTACGTTTACTGCCAAATTCCAAGTCTTAACATTGATTCATCTATTGCAGTGTCATTTTCTAACAGGCGATCTTTAATTGTTCTCAGTATCTCTTCCTTATCCATATACAGTGTCCTAACTGTGGGTGCTCTTGATGTTAGACTGTAAGCTCTCTCATTACCGCATACCTTTGCATGACCAGGACAGCAGATCAACACCAGCTCCTGCAGACTCGAAGCTTCTATGAATGTTTTCCATTCACGGCGTAGCCAATCGTTTTGAACCTATCGTAGCATGGACTGAGAGTCTGACACAATGACTGCCTTTCTTAATGAAGTTTCAGTTAGCCACCACACCTAAGGGTCTTTTATATTTGGACATGCGCCCTAATATAACCGACTAGGTTGAACGGGACGCGCCTCGCCAAAACTTTATTTAAAAAAAAAAAAATTTAGCCACCTTAATGCTGCAATAGCTGCCTCTACCTCCATTCTCATACTGGAAGTTGTTATCTTGTAAGCCCCGCTATATTCGGCGTCGATTCTGCACTTTACCCTAGCAAAGAAGCCCCAACCTGATTTCTCACCGTGGATCACAGACCAATCTGTATGGTGTTTAATATAACTTTCACTCAAAGCAGTTGAATGGAAAAAAAACAAAAAACAAAAACAAATAGTAATACGTCTTACAAGGAGAAAGGACAAGAAAAACCTACGTTGCGGAACAAGGCCTTCGTCAGGGACAGACAAGCAAGAGACAGGAGGGAAAGAAAATGAGAATTAAGTAGAGAACATGAAACTATAAAAATAAGAGAAAAAACACTCCCTTATGTCCAGTCACATGGTGAAGCAAAGATGGCTCCCACTAAACCGGAAAGCGGAAGTCGATAGTACATTAAAAACAAAAAATAAGAAATAATGAAAACAAGGACTGAAAAACAGAGTGAAGGAAAAAGAAAAATTATTAAGAAACAAATGAATAAATAAATATTTAAAAAAAATAAATAAATAAAAATATATAAAAATTTTTTAAATTAAAATATATAAAGTGAGGGAAAAGCGATTTGAAAAAAAAATGGGTGATCGCATCAAAGTAGAAAGTCATAGTACAACTGGGACTAGATAGAAAAGGGCGCCTCAGACAAAAGAATGTTGGATATTCAAACCGTGTGGTTTAAGGCAACCCATAAGATGGATGAGGCGTTGTTCCTGGCGAAACCGATTGTTGGCGTCCGAGGAACAGGATCTGATGGCTGCCACCTGGATGTCAGTGGCACCGTGGTGGCCAGGGCCATTGAAGTGGGTGGCCACAGATGTGGATTTCAACTGAGAGATGTCGTAGAGGTGTCTGCAGAATCGGTCGTCCAGTCGTTTGGCCGATGTAAGTAATGTTGCAACGTTTGCATATAATAGCATAAATGACGTTGCGTGACTCACATGTGAAGCCATGGGTGATGGTGAACTTGGCCTTAGGGAACGAGACTGAACGTGTTTCGATTACATACTGACACGTCTTACATCGTGTTCGGTTACATGGCTTGGTCCCAAAGTGGCCATCGTTGACGGTTTTCAAACGGCTGTGGACTAGGAGGTCCCTCAAATTTTTATCCCCTCTATATGCCAGCAAGGGTGGCTCACTAAACACTTCCCGCGCCGCTGGGTCAGCTTTTGACGGCAGTGCTGTGAGGGTGATAGGTCATTATTAACTTGATTCTATCAGAGGAGGTTTTGTGGCGGGGTTTGAGGGCCTCTAGACGTGAGATAGGGAGAACACGCTCTAAGGCAGAGGTAAGAACATCCTCTGGATACTGTTTGCTACAGAAGAAGTCCAATATTTCTTGTGCTCGGCATAGAAAGTTGTCATCATCTTGGCATAACCGACGGAGGCGGAGAAGTTGTGAGAAAGGCAAGGAGTCACGACAAGCCGGAGGATGAGAGGAAGTATAAAGGAGGTAACTGTGTGCATCGGTGGGTTTGTAGTACACCGAAGTGGTAAGGTGGGGGGAGTGATGGTGACAACAATGTCAAGGAAATTAACAGAGACAGTGGAGATGTGAGAGGTGAATTGGATCGCAGGGTGGAAGTTGTTAATGAAGTTAATGAACCTAGATAGGTCAGCCTCTGGCATATCAGTGAGACCTATGCCATCATCAATGTATCTAAGATACATCAATGGAAAAGGTCCAGGATACTGCTGCCACACCTGATACTCCAGGTAGCCCATGAAGAGGCAGGCATAACTGGGACCCATCTTGGTGCCCATGGCAACTCCACTGACTTGGTCAAAGAACTGTCCATTGAACTCAAAGGAATTGAGTCGAAGGACAAGTTCTGCAAGGCGCAGGAGAGTCTCTGTAGCGATAGAGGGGTGCGTGCGCTGGTCCAGGAAAAACCGGAGAGATCGGAGACTATCAGAGTGAGGAATGGAAGTGTAAAGCGAGCAAACATCTAACAGAAATAAACGGTAGGAACAGTCTGGGGAAAGCTGGATAGAGGAAAAAGTAGTAAGAGCATGGTTTGTGTCCTTTAAGAAGGAAGGAAGCTGCTCTACAATAGGCTGGAAGATGCCGTCGAGGAAGTCTGATATATGTTCGGTAGGGCAGGCACACGCAGAAACAATGGGTGTCCCAGGGTTGGAGGGTTTATGAATTTTTGGAAGCATATAAAACACAGGCTTGCCCAGACAACTATTATCAATACGGAGATGAGAAGCGCTAGAAGGTAAGGACTTGTTAGCGATAAGACTTTTGGTGGTGTCATGGACCAGACGATTGTTGAGGACTGTCGCATCATTGTCACGGCGCTGGTAGAAGGAGCTGTTGGTGAGCTGCTTATTACCTTCTTGGAGGTACAGGTCCTTGCGCCATACCACAATGGCACCTCCTTTGTCCGCCAGTTTGATAACAATGTCATCTCTGCGGCGGAGCTTCGAGAGGGCATGAGACTCATCAGAAGAAAGGTTGGAATAACGCAGGCGTTTTGGGTTCCGTTTTTTATAGTTTTTTTTGTTTGTTTTGTTTTCAACCTCCAAACAAAGGTACTTAACTCTCATATTATTATTAACAACAGATGAACACTTCCGGGGTAAAAAATAGCGTCAACATCACATGAAGTGTAGTAATAGCACACGGCATTGTCTAAAAATAAATTTAGTCCACAATTTAATGGTATATTCCTTAGAGCTTGGTTATACTTAGCTTAGATCGGGACACCTCAGGGACGGAAAATATGGCAGGATTTTTTTCGAAGAAGCCAACTGTTCAAGGTGAGTTTGGTCACTTGAGTTAGTCTAGGCCTAGGCCTATAGCCTACTGAACTATGTTTCTCTTATGGTTAATACCTCATCCATATAGTTTTATGACCGTCTTGAGTTAGTTAAAAGAATCTGCCATTGTATGGGGAAAACACACAGTTAGACATTTTAATTTACCCTAGGCCTATATACAATAAACGACGAGGAGTGACGATGACATTTAAAAAAAAAAATAAAGTTTTGGCGAGGCGCGTTCCTTTCAACCTAGTCGGTTATATTAGGGCGCTTGTCCAAATATGAAAGACCCTTAGGACTGAGATGACTACTGACGATGACATAAGCAGGTGCATAAACTGAATATATTATTAACTCTTTCAGTCCCAAGCTAAAAAGTGGGTTTGGCCCAAACAAAAATGGCCACTCCAGTGTGTTTTTATTGTTGTTGTTTGGAAATAATTTTTTTAAATGTTCATATGCATAAATAACTTTGTTGTTGTGTATGAAACTGAAGATAAGTGGATGTACTTTACTCAAGTGCTACAAGAATAAAAGCATTAATTGAAGAATTATTAGTTATCCAAGGTAAAATGGAGGCTGAAAGAATAAGCCGGTGAAAAAATTCGAGCAAAAGTATTCAATCAAATTCTTCTAGATTTGTTCCCCAGGAGAATATCCAAGGGTAAAGTTTCAAAATGTCACAAACAGAACTATTCTAACAAAGTACAATCAGTTTTTAGTCAATAAACACTCAGGAAATTGTAAATTTCACGGATTACAACAACAGGTCACATGGTTGTAAAAAAAAAGAGGAAATTATATATTCTTACTTGCTTCTCTTCTCGATGTGTAATCCATAGGAAAATAAGGTCACTCTCAAATATATTAACACTAGGCCTATGTATAAACATTACTTTATCATGACATATTATATGAACTTATTACAGTCTGATTACATGCTCCTGTATCCATAACTTCCTTATCGACAACAGGCCTTCCATTATCGCTTGATATCAGGCTCCTGTTAAAAATCTGAGTCGTCTTCGCTATCCTGTGAATAAATACTACGATCTGAATTGTTATGACTATCTAGAATTTCTTCAAATAACTTTCTAGCTTGCTCTGAAGTTAATTCAGAGGTCTACCAGAATTATAAAATGTGCGCTTAAAAATCTTAAATTAATATCAAGCCACAAAAAACATGTTCTCTCTTAAACACACGAGGTATTTACTTGACAGATCTTCCTGTCGAAAATGACGTTTTGGGTTGTTAAAATTAGAAAACAGCTTTAGAAAGGAGCAAAAGATATGAACAACGATATGATGTTGATCGGGTCAAACAGGTCGAACCGGAAAACCGATATAACGTTGATTGGGACTTAGAGAGTTAAGAATTGTAGCTACTATCATAATTATAATCCGTGGGGAGTTGAACAGCTGTCTTTCTCCATCAGCTTAAAAAAAGTTTAACTATTTGAGGTTGAATCACACTTTACTGTATGCTCGCCATTTTTGTCACCAACAGGGTTTGGATTAAGGTAATTTAGTTTAGTTTCATAATCGATTTGTGGTTAAAAAAAGGAAAAGGTAGTCCCATCGCAGATACTGCTGTAGGAGAGTGAAATGTTAGAGACTTCTCTATACTAGGTCCAACTTCGAGAGGTGGGATGACCAATTCCCTTCCTCACTGTCTTTTCCTTTTCTAACTCAAAGAGCAGAGTCAGGTAGGCTACCCATTTACAGTTGGGTACGTTGGAGTGTGACACCACCATATTTCGAACCTGGTACCTTTCCCCCAAAAGACCAGCACTCTAACTTCTCTACCAGTCAAATGCTCCAATTTGTGGTATGTACTAAATTAAGATTGCTGGGCTATTAAGTGTTTTTTTTTTTAAGATAATAGTGCTAGAGGGCTTAGCATTAGAGGTTGAAATGATGCACAGTGGGGTATGGGTTAGGGGTTGGTTTTAGGAATCTTAAACCTACCAGTACACCTAATCCTAACCCTAATGACGCTGGCAACTTACGGGAGGGTATCAAAGAAAGACGGCCCACTGTGCTTCATTTCAATCACGTTAGAAATTGGGATTAGGGTTAGACAGAAAAAAAAATAACCACTAATGCTAACCTTAACCACATTTGCAGCAAAGATGGTGAATGTACTGTGAGGTGTGATTCAACCCATTTCAAATAGCTGAAACTGATTATTAATCATTGTTATGTGTAAGTCTGTCATTTAATATTTCAGATTAGGATGAAGCATATTTTTACAGAAAGGTATAAGGAAAAATGAGATAAAGGATGACAAAGAGAGAAGGTACTGGACAGTTTAATGTCATTTTAGAAAAAGACAACAACAGAATAATGCCCTGCTGTCATGGTACTTGAAGAATAAGAAATTTGTCACTGATGAAGACTGTGTGGTCGTGACATTAGACCAGCGGTGGCCAAACTACGGCCCGCGGGCCAGATCCGGCCCGCCAACCAGTTTTGACCGGCCCGCCAACCTGTTTTGGCCGGCCTCTTATTGTTGATTGAAGCCACACTCTTCACAATGAAATAACACAGAAATGTATGTTTTAAATAAAAAATTACATGTCATATTACAAATTACAAAACAAATTAAAACAACAGATTCATTATATATTTTTTTTACCGTAATTTCAGTCCGAAGACTGGTATACATGTCTTGGCAGATGTGCAGCACAGTAGTTTGCCGTTGCTTTCTGTACGTGGTTCATTATACGTATATGTAAAACTAAATCTCAGAACGTTATTTTCAAGGATTTTATAGGTCTGGCCCTCTGGTGTTACCCTTTACCATAATCTGGCCCTCGGCCAACCTTAGCTTGGCCACCACTGCATTAGACAGTTTGCTTTGTCCTAGTAAGACACATTTCCTAATTTTGCTTACCCCATCATTTATCATTGTTTCACTGTATTCTCATTTTCTTACTATAAAAGTGAAAGCATATGTGTACTGTATTTACAGTATTAATAATCAAGAGAGAGAGAGAGAGAGAGAAAGAAATGTGTATGAAGTAGAAAATAAGTTTTGAGGTTAAACAGTTTTATCATTTATATTTCAGAGCAGTTACGAGCAAATGATAGAGTTCTTAAAAAACAGACAAGAGATCTTGACAGGGACAGAAATGCCTTGGAAAGAGAGGAAAAGAAACTTGTAAGTTTTAAAATGTCAGGGTGTTCTCATGAAACTAACAAATGTAAAGCGATTATTTACTTTTATGACTCATAACAATAACACAATGTCATAGAATGCGACTAAGGAGGGTTGGGCATAAGGCTGGTTACACCATCCTGTGATTTAAAAAAAAACACATGGAGAAGGGAACTGGAGACATAACAGGGATAAAGTAGACATAGAAAGACCTTGAACTGATGTCACATGACAGGAAGGCTTGGCGTGAATCTGTTCCTTAGGGATCTGAAAGGTCATGATGATGATGACACAGCTATATATAGAAGTAATAAATTATTGTATCACTGCAGTGGTATTATAAAGTGATATACTGACACATCACATAACTTTAGTCGAATTCATCATGAGAACTCGTCTGACGGTGTAATCATCAAAGATGCGATCGCAAGAAGAAGAAGAAGAAGAACATAACTTTAGCTTCTGTGTAAATATCACTAAATGTAATGAAACATGACAGGTATAGGTAGTCCAGTTACGGAAACAACAACGAATAAACAAACTTTGCTGCGGGACGGACATCCAGAGTCTGAGGCTCGTAACCAGAGTTGGGGCACTGTATGAAGGATGGACGCCGACTGAGCAAAGTGGAATCATTTTGTTGTTGCCCTACAAGACGCCACTAGGCGTGATGGCCACTGACTGCTTTGACGGTCGGCGGCTAAGGATCAAAGAATAAGATAGGTAGTCCCATAACAGATACTGCAGTAGGGGAGTAGAGTGTTAGAGACTTCACTACATTAGGTCTCAGCTATTTGAGGTGGGGTGACTTTTCTTGCTGCCTTTGCCTTTCCTAACTCAAAAGCAGTCATGTACCTTTTTACAGCTGGGTAGACTGGTAAATGACACTACCAAGTTTTGCACCTGGTAACTTTGCCTCGAGAAGCAGGTGCTAATAGCTGTCTGCTGCTTGTGGTTTAAAAATACAATCTAATTTTTTTAATGAGGTCGGGTGACCAGTTACCTTCCTCACTGTCATTTTTATAGATCAGGAAACTGCCTTCAGCAGTGTGGTCAGAAGAAAGTAATAGCATATTTTGAGAAACCTCTACACCTCACGGTAGAAGAGGAACGACTAAGTAAGTATATTTTTAGAAAAGTGTAGGACAGAAGAATTTTTGGACCGTACTAAAATTTTACACTATGGAAGTTTGAATATCGCACTACCAATTGATATATATCACTTCTACTGTTTAACATTTATGTGGGTAGGATAAAAGCAGAGATGATTGAAGCTTACCACAAGCAGACGTGGATGCAAGATGAGCTTATAGCGATAAAGAAAAAATATAAAGATCTTTACACCTAAAACGTACTGTTGAAGGTCAACAGAAATCCAGGCCCACTCAACAGCAGAATTACAATGTCATTCATCGTTCATGTTTCTACTTTGAGCAGTTAAAGTACACTGGAAGCATGTTCATGGAGGATAATAGAATGGACAGAGTGATAAAGTAAGATGTCAAAAAGCTAGCGCTATGGATTGCAAGCTGGCCGAAATGCCCAGATCCTATACACATTTCCGCGAAGACAAAGTAAGGGGATAAATATTAATGTCTTCATACCGTATCTTTGCTATAAATGTCAAACATGACCACTGTCTCAAGCACAGGAGATGAAGATCACAGCCTGTGAGGTGAGATGTTTTGCAAAAGGCTCTGAATTATTTATAAGAGACAGAGTGCAAAAAAATGAGAAACTTATTTGAAACAGGACCTTGCACCAGCTACAAAGTGTGAGAGAAAATGACATGGCTTGGACACCATGTTGCCATCCTTATTTCCCTTTTTTTATCTTGATGGAGCAAGGGGCTATAACTGCTGCTAGTCCCCCCTGAAGGAGGCCTGTACTAAAGCATTCATATGCTCTTGCAGTGACCGTTTCAATTTGTTTTACATGTTGAAATTGCTAGCCATATTCAGGACACTTTGCCAGGATGCAACAAAAAAGGTTTCAAGCACAAGCCTTCAACAGCAGATCTGGCTACAGGACAAGTGGACAACCAAGAGGATGGTTGATTGACAGAACTCATGAACAAAAACTGGATACTACACCTTTGAACAAAAACAAAAAATCTGGTTCTCCCTACTGTGCATCGTGGGATATATGGAAATAAAAAGTAAGTTCATGAAGGTGTTTTTACATTTCCCATTTTCTATTTTATGCTTTTTTTTTTTGGGGTGGGGGCTATCCTCTTTTTGATTATGTGTGGTTCCCATGAGTCTCGGAGGAGACTAATAAAAATAAGACCACTGCTTCCTCAGTCGTTCTGTGAGAGACAACTAGTATAAGATTGTTGATACAGCTGGTTACATCATCATGTAAAAACAACTACTACAGAAAACTACCACTGCAAGAACACATAAGGTGCTTTTTGGTGCAGTTTTCATGCAAAGGATCCAACTGTGCTGGTGGTATAGTGCTCCATAAAAGTTGAAAAAAGAGATGGGTTTTTAGGTTCTGTTTGTTGTTATGAATCACAATTTAAATACACAATAACTGTAAACCAAAGTTTACAAGTTCCTCAAACATCACAGTGTAAAGAGAGATATATTAATAAGAGCTTGGAAAGAAGTACACCATGTGCACCATAGATATTATGAAACACCATAACAAATGCCTGAGAATTTGCAGCCTTGAAGAACCTACAAAAGAAAAACCCCAAAAATGGTAATGCACTATATAGAATAAAGAACACTATATAGAATAAAGAACACTATATACCCAGATTGCGACCCACTTGAGTTGAGCCAGGTATTCCACGCACAGAATAAACACCATATTATTTGTGCTTGAGCCACAAGTCTATCAGTCAGAACACAGTGTCTATCATTAAGGAATAAAATTGACATAAAGAATTTGTGCCATTTGGTTTTAGCTGACACCAGTATATTGTGTTATTGATTAATTTGTTTCTGTTGCTGTAGGAAATGGAAATTAAGAAGGCAGCGCAACAAGGAAACAAACAGGTAATATATTAATTTTTCACTTTTTCTCAGTATTATTTCATGTGCACTTGGCCATCCCTACACTTTTGTTCATATTAAAATTTTCCTATGATTTCACAAGATCAAGTGCTAATTTTAAGACTGAGAACCTAGGCACTGCAGTTTCAAATGTCAAATGTTCAGCACATTGAAAATTGGGCAGACACACGTGTGTCCATGTAGGGAAGATGAGCAAACAGTAGAGTATGTACTGTAATCAGAACCATGAGAGGGGCAGATTGACATTGTAGCTTCACCTACTCATTTGAGGTAGAAACTGGATGGCAATGAGAGAAGCCAACTTTAAGAGAGAAATAGCTGTGGTTATATGAGAGAAGCCTGAGATAGACTGCCAGCTTAATGAGAGAAATATGTGATTTTATATGAGAGAAGCAACTTAATGAAAGAAATATATATGGTTTTGTGAGAGCAGTGAGAGAAGCATTTATACAGACCACCAACTTATTAGAGAAATTCATTTCATTCATAACCCTCCACTCCCAAAGGAGCATAGGCCTTCAACAAACACATGCCAAGTCCTCCTGTCACGTGCCATCATCTCAAGTTCTTTCCATGTTCTCCTCATCATTTTCACCTCTGTTTCCAACTCTCTTCTCCATGTACTTCTTGGTCTTCCTCTGCCTCTCTTGCCCTGGGTTCCAGAACAAGGACTGCCTTGTAATGCTATCAACAGGTTTCCTCAGTGTGTGTCCTATCCATCGCCATCGTCTTCTTCTCATCTCTTGTTCCACTGGCACTTGTCCAGTTCTTGTCATCAGTTCCACATTGGTAACCTTGTCATACCATTTTAATCCCTCTATTCTACGCAAGCACCCATTTATGAAAGTCTGTAGCTTTTTGGTTGTTGTCTTTGTTGTTCTCCATGTCTCCGAGCCATACAATAGGACTGACTTCACATTTGAGTTGAAGATTCTTATTTTCGTGTTGGATCCTATTTCTCTTGATCTCCATATATTTCCCAATGCAATGAAAGCTCCTCTTGCTTTTTGTATTCTTATTTTGATATCGCTGTCTGTCCCTCCAACTTTGTCTATATTACTGCCAAGATATGTGTATGATTCTACATCTTGTATTGGTGTTTCTTCAAGTTCAACCCTGTTTTCATTACCTGCATTTATTCGCATTATTTTTGTCTTTTCCCTGTGTATTTTCAGACCCAATTGCTGTGACCTCTCATCGAGTGTTTTCAATTTGTCCTGCATCTGATTACGGTTATGGGACAGGAGAGCCAAGTCATCAGCAAAATCCAGATCATCCAACTGCTTAGTCAGAGTCCACTGGATTCCATTTCTGTTGTGTGTTGTCGATGATCTCATAACCCAATCTATTGCCAGCAAGAAAAGAAATGGAGACAAGAGGCATCCCTGTCGCACTCCTGTTCTTATCCCAAATGGTTCTGTAAGCTGTCCTTCATGAAGAACTCTGCACATCATGTCTTCATAGGTTTTCTTTATTAAATTAATGATTTTCAGGGGAACTCCATAATGCCCCATTGTCGTGGAATATTCTAATCCACATATATAAATTATCTAGTAAATATAAAGCCTAATAAATCCATATAATAAATAAAGGAAGAAGAATGGTAAAGAACAGTGCTGTCACAATGACAGTACTCGAAATCCCCTTTGTTTTATGCTTCGTCTGCAAATTGTAACGTTTCCACGTGAAATATAGGCCTTCTGCAACATACACGCGTTTCCCAAACACACAATAAAATGTGCTGCCTTTCTAAGAAAAACCTTGAAATATGCAAGTTGACCTAAATTTTAAATTCCATTCATGTCTTTTTCTACACTGCGTTACCAAAACGAACGAACAGATGGACAAAAGGATAAAGAGAGAGGGAGGGCTGAAAATCAGGAACGCATGCAACACGCGTCGCGCGATACACAAATGCTGCCATCACGCGTGTAAGACTACATGCACTAAATTTTTTTTCAGACGGACAGTGATAAAATACACTACCCTTCCCAGACAGCACATCTTCGAAACAGGAGGTAGAAATTGCATATTTTGAACGCAGCCACGTAGCTCTTTTAAATTTGGATATTTGGGTTCCTTAGGGCTTGCTGACAAAGAATATGTAAACGTTACGCAAATAGTCCAGGAATTAATAAATTATAACCAAAATAAAATATTGGGGGTGCCTGACAGCATAAAATCATTTCTGCTCATAAGATTTTTTTTATAACGTGTTTGAAAAAAATTTACGTTACAGAAATAGCCTACCATGTAAACTCCAAATTGATTGGAGCGCAACAAATGAAAGACTAACCACGATTGGTCGGGCTATAAATACTATCTTGGTTGTTAGGGAGACGTAGAAAGGTAACATTTTTTCAAACACTTGTCGAAACGTGGCCTCATTGGCTAGACTCGCTGATATACTCACTTAGGAGCGTTAGTTCGAGACCACTAGTGCAAATAATCTTGATAAAGCACAGTGCGTTGAAGCCAGCTCATATTTTTGCTAAATAAAAGCCTGGAACATAAGCAGATGGGAATTTGTGCCAGTAATTGTGCCAGAATTCATTGCTAATCAACGTATCTGTGTTTATTTCCATGAAATTGTGGGACCGTGGTCTTGATGGTATTGAGCAGCACCTGGTCAGAGCTTTGCTGAATCCAGAGTCGGACAGCATACTCCTTGGTCCATTTAGCTATCAGTGAGGTGTCTCCAGAGCCCAGAGGAGAATTCGAGCAGAGGAGTCCTTTCCTGCCGCCATCACGCAAGATAAGCTGATTTGGCCAGCTGAGCTCAACATTATGTCCCCTCATCTTGAAATGACTTTGTAAAAATAACATTCAGAGGGGAATTTAATTGTCTTAATATCAGGAACTGAGAACATCTCCAATACTAGTCCCTAAAGACAAACTATTGAAGTCATGATGACAAATACCAACAGAGCTTGAACAAAACAAAACCAGTATTACCTCATATTACTACTACACAACTGACACACATAGGATACTTTTAATAATATATGTCACTACAATATTCATATTGATAAATTCTGTACATATACTTGTAATTAAAATTGATTGTGATTCCTGGTTCCCTTTGTATTTGAATCAGGACACATATTCATTCATGACAGCAATGAATACATATTGTTATTTGAAAAGTTATCAGTGACTCCTTAAGATATTCTCATAGAGTGTTATATGTATGTGAGTGTCACAGTGTTGTCAAGAGTAGTGGATTAAATTAAATTGTTTATCTGTCTGTTGTTGTGACTTACACTTCATCATACACATACCCTAGACACATAACGTAGTCATCACACTATTCCAGAATAATTCTGACTGAGATATATAGATATGTGGTAGCAAGTAAGGTTATCTATAATACACTACTCTTAATAGATATAGATACCTTCACAGCTGATCTCAGTCAGTACACTAAGTCCCCTATAAATATTTATAACATCCCACTTCACCACATATATTGGGGTCTCGCTCTTGGGATTTTGAATCTTTCCCTATTAAAAATATTGGGGGTAATTCACTTCAGGGAATATAAGAATTAAAAGGTATCCTTGGGTGGAATTAAATAAGGTTGAGCTCACGGTGCCTGTGTTGTCCATTAGATATATTTAGAGATTAAATTGTTGGTTAGACATTGTAGAAATTTACCTGATAGACAATGGCGGACCTGGCCAAATTTCGATCTGCTGCTGTTCAGACTGCAAAAGAGTTAGGATTAGATGGGCAAGTTATGGTTGCCTATGGCACTACGGAATGTGACAAATTTATTGAACGCGAAGAAAGAAGGTTTGAAGCCGAAAGAAAGTTAGAGGCTGAAAGGGAAATTAAGAAGTTACAATTTGAGGCTGAGGCTGAGACTAAGAGGTTGCAAGCTGAGGCTGAGACTAAGAGGTTGCAGATTGAGGCTGACAAAGAGGCTAAAGATTGAAGCAGAAAAGAGAAGATTGCTGCAGAAGAAAGAAGAAAAGCTGCAGAAAGGGAAGAGAAGAAATTAGCTGCAGAAAGGGAAGCAGAAAAGGAGGAGAAGAGATTACAAAGGGAACATGAGTTACGACTAAGGGAGTTTGAGTTTCAAGGCCATGCTCCTGAAAATGGTGCCAGTCCCTTTGCCTCTGATGCTACGGTTACTCAAGGAGCCTCAACCCAGCTATGAATTTTCATTTAGATCATTTTGTTGAGAAAGACGATGATATTGAGAGCTACCTAAATAGGTATGAACTATTAGCTACCACGTATGGGTTAGAGAGAGAAAGGTGGAGCTTAAAGTTATCTCAGGGACTTCGGGGGGCAGCTTATGAAGTTTTTGCAAAAATGAGCAGAGGTGATCAGGAAAATTATGACATGCTAAAGCAGGCTCTTTTGTTAAGGTATGAAAAGAATGCAGAATTTTATAGGAAAAAATTTAGGAATGCTAAACTACTGTCAGGTGAAACCTATCACCAGTTCTCTGCACGAATAGAGACATACTTGGAGAAATGGACTTCTCTGGGGAAAACCCAAGATCTTAAGGAAATGGTCCTTATAGAGCAATTAAGAGAGTCCATGGCTCCAGACCTGAGAAAGTTTCTCATGGAACAAGGTGCAGAGAGGCTGGGTGAGTTGCTAAATGTTGCTGAAAGGTATCAAGCAGCTCAAGCAGAGGTAACAGGTAATAAAAAGAAACAGGTGGATAACTTTAGGGCACCACAGAACTTTAATAAATTTGATCCTAGGGATCAAAATAAAGGTAAGCACCAATTTGATAGGCCACGGTATGAAAATAAAAATAAATTCCCACAATTCGATGAAAGGAAATATGATGAAAGAAAATCTTTCAACCAAGGAAAAAGGTGGTGTAAAAATTGTCAGATGGACAATCATGACACTGACCGTTGCAGAAGGAAACCTGTGTATATGGCAACCCTTCAGGTCAGGTCGACCTCAAGACAGGAGGAGGATATTATGTTAGATACCACTCCAGAAGAGATGAGGAAGGCACAGGCTGGGGATAAAACACTCAAGCCTTGTTTCAGAAAATTGTCAACTTGTCATACAACTCCAGGCAAGGGAGATTTTTACATGAAAAACAAGTTGATGTATAGGAAGACTGGAGCTAGATCCAAAGGTCACGGACAGCTGGTTCTTCCAAAAAGATATAGGACAGACTTAATAAGGAGCCTACATGTGAAACCAGATGGGGACCATGAGAAGATAGGTACCATCATTCAAAAGGTGGCTCACAATTATTATTGGCCCAAAGCAAGATGGGACATTGAGAATTTTGTAGAAAGGTGTAGCATAGCACATGAGGGAACACCCACAAGTGGGAACATGGATCAGGACCTGGACACGCCACGGGGCAAAATTAGGCCTGATAATAAAAAGAAAAATAGATTTGATAAAGTGGACCAAATGGAATGGGAAGCCCCTTTTCACGGACAAGCTTCACTTAACTGTTTTACAATGGCCACTATGCGGAGAGTGCAAAAAGATGTCTTACCCCAGGATAAGCCGAAAATCCCTCAATCGGACTTAAACAAACTGGAGGAAGAGGATGTAGAGAGGAAATCTCTCATCAAGAATTTTAAGTGGGGAGAAAGCCCCAAAAGAAAAATTGGTAGCGGTCGTTTTGTGAATGATAATTCTGGGAGGAAAAATCATCACTATAAAGCTTCGAGTGGAAGAGACCATACCGGTGCATGGACAAATAGGTCCACACAATTAAAGGTCCATATGTAGCTTTGTTAAGAACGTGGACTGATGAAAAGGCAGAGGAAAACATTACATCTTCATACCAATATGTGAATGAGCTGACCACTCGGTTAAAAACTGGCTGGAAACTTGCCAATGAAAATTTGAAACAAGCCAGGAAGAAACATGCTGCCTATTATAACAGGAAGGCGAAAGACAGAAATTTGGCTGTGGGAGAGAAAGTACTGCTTCTTTTGCCCGGGAGTCAGAATAAGTTACAAATTGGATGGCAGGGTCCATATACAGTTCTAGAGAAGGTGTCTAGAACAAATTATAAGATAGATAAGAAGGGGAAAGAAAAAATCTATCATGTGAATCTCCTGAAGAAATATTTGGAAAGAGAACATCAGGAAGAGACACACTTGTTGACCTTGTCCATCGCCATGGAGATGAAAAAGGAACCACTTTCATCATTTGAATATCCATTACACCCCTGTGAGACAGCAGCACAGGTGAAAATCAGTACACATTTAACGAAAACTCAGAAAGAGAGAGTGCAACAGGTTCTAAATAATCATGCAGAGGTGTTAACAGACCGACCAGGGCATACAAACCTATTGGAATATGATATGAAACTAATAGACTCCACACCTGTCTGTATGAAACCATATTCGATTCCGTTTGCTAAGGAGAAAGCTTTGAAGGAAGAGATAGACTATCTGTTGAAGGAAGGAATTATTTCGCACAGTGAGTCTTCGTATAGTTCCGGTGTTGTACTCTTAAGGAAGCCCTCTGGAGAACATAGACTCTGTATAGATTACAGGAGACTGAATGCTATTACAGAAGGACAGGTGGATCCATTGCCGGATACAAATCAGCTGTTTGCCAGACTAAATAAAGCTAAATATTTCTCAAAAGTGGATCTGAGTAAAGGATACTATCAGATTCCAGTAAAGCCTGAGGTTAGACCATACCTAGCTTTTAGTACCTCAGAAGGACACTATGAGTTTAATAGATTGCCATTTGGATTGAAGAATGCGCCTAGTGTCTTCTCTAGAATGATGAGAAAATTATTGGATCCTCTGAATAATCCCTGTATAACAAATTTTATGGATGATATCCTTATAGCAACAGAAACATTTGAGGAACACATTGACTCTCTGAACATGCTGTTTGATCGACTTAGGGAGGCAAATTTAACAGCCCGACCAACCAAATGTTGCGTTGGATGTAAAGAATTGGAATTTTTGGGACACACAGTTTATCAGGGAAACATGACCCCTGACCCAAAGAATTTAGAGAAACTACAGAAAGCCCCGAGACCACAAACCAAGAAGGACGTGAGATCCTTTGTCTCATTATGTGGTTTCTACCAGAAGTATATCAAAAACTTTAATTCCATATGTGCACCGTTAACTGAATTGACACGTAAAGGACATCCAGATCGCATTACATGGACACCACAATGTGAAATGACTTACCAAGAATTGAAGGAAAAGCTCACAAGTAAACCCATTTTGAAATTACCTGACTTAAGTCAAGAATTCATAGTAAGGACGGATGCAAGTAATATTGGGTTAGGTGCAACTCTACTACAGAAATCAGATGCATTGGATGGGGAATTAAGCCCAGTGGCATATGCTAGCAGAAAGTTGAATAAAGCTGAAATCAACTACTCAACTAGCGAAAAAGAATGTCTTGCAGTAATATGGGCAATAAAGAAATTCAATATTTATCTATATGGGAAGGCATTTAAGTTGCAAACAGACCACAAACCTTTATCGTTTCTAGCACAGGCTAGCATGAGAACTCTAGGTTACTCCGATGGTCTTTACTTTTGGCTCCATATAATTTTAGCATTGAGTATATATCTGGAAAAACCAATTTGGGAGCGGATTTTTTAAGCCGCCATCCGTGTGATGAGAATCACCGTAAACCCCAGAAATAATAATAAATTTCTCTATGTGTATATAGAATAAAGGACTGACATATAATGTCTGTTTTAAGAGGGGAGGTGTCGTGGAATATTCTAATCCACATATATAAATTATTAGGTAAATATGAAGCCTAACAAATAAAATTAATAAAGAAAAGAAGAATGGTAAAGAACAGTGCTGTCACAAAGAAGGTACTCGAAATCCCCCTTGTTTTCTGCTTCGCCTGCAAATTGTAACGCTTTCACGTTGATATTAAAGGCCTTCTGTAACATACACGCGTTTCCCAAACACACAATAAAATGTGCTGCCTTTCTAAGAAAAACCTTGAAATATGCAAGTTGACCTAAATTTTAAATTCCATTCATGTCTTTTTCTACACTGCGTTACCAAAACGAACGAACAGATGGACAAAAGGATAAAGAGAGAGGGAGGGCTGAAAATCAGGAACGCATGCAACACGCGTCGCGCGATACACAAATGCTGCCATCACGCGTGTAAGACTACATGCACTAAATTTTTTTTCAGACGGACAGTGATAAAATACACTACCCTTCCCAGACAGCACATCTTCGAAACAGGAGGTAGAAATTGCATATTTTGAACGCAGCCACGTAGCTCTTTTAAATTTGGATATTTGGGTTCCTTAGGGTTTGCTGACAAAGAATATGTAAAACGTTACGCAAATAGTCCAGGAATTAATAAATTATAACCAAAATAAAATATTGGGGATGCCTGACAGCATGAAATCATTTCTGCTCATAAAATTTTTTTATAACGTGTTTGAAAAAAACCTTACGTTACATAAATAGCCTACCATGTAAACTCCAAATTGATTGGAGCGCCACAAATGAAAGCCTAACCACGATTGGTCGGGCTATAAATACTATCTTGGTTGTTAGGGAGACGTAGAAAGGTAACATTTTTTCAAACACTTGTCGAAACGTGGCCTCATTGGCTAGACTCGCTGATATACTCACTTAGGAGCGTTAGTTCGAGACCACTAGTGCAAATAATCTTGATAAAGCGACAGTGCGTTGAAGCCAGCTCACATTTTTGCTAAAATAAAAGCCTGGAACATAAGCAGATGGGAATTTGTGCCAGTAATTGTGCCAGAATTCATTGCTAATCAACGTATCTGTGTTTATTTCCATGAAATTGTGGGACCGTGGTCTTGATGGTATTGAGCTGCACCTGGTCAGAGCTTTGCTGAATCCAGAGTCGGACAGCATACTCCTTGGTCTTTTTAGCTATCAGTGAGGTGTCTCCAGAGCCCAGAGGAGAATTCGAGCAGAGGAGTCCTTTCCTGCCGCCATCACTCAAGATAAGCTGATTTGGCCAGCTGAGCTCAACATTATGTCCCCTCATCTTGAAATGACTTTGTAAAAATAACATTCAGAGGGGAATTTAATTGTCTTAATATCAGGAACTGAGAACATCTCCAATACTAGTCCCTAAAGACAAACTATTGAAGTCATGATGACAAATACCAACAGAGCTTGAACAAAACAAAACCAGTATTACCTCATTTTACTACTACACAACTGACACACATAGGATATTTGTAATAATATATGTCACTACGATATTCATATTGGTAAATTCTGTACATATAACTTGTAATTTAAATTGATTGTGATTCCTGGTTCCCTTGTAGTTGAATCAGGACACATATTCATTCATGCCAGTAATGAATACATATTGTTATTTGAAAAGTTATCAGTGACTCTTTTAAGATATCCTTGTAGAGTGTTATATGTATGTGAGTGTCACAGTGTTGTCAAGTGTAGTGGAATAAATTAAATTGTTTATCTGTCTGTTGTTGTGACTTACACTTCATCATACACATACCCTAGACACATAACGTAGTCATCACACTATTCCAGAATAATTCTGACTGAGATATATAGATATGTGGTAGCAAGTAAGGTTATCTATAATACACTACTCTTAATAGATATAGATACCTTCACAGCTGATCTCAGTCAGTACACTAAGTCCCCTATAAATATTTATAACATCCCACTTCACCACAGCATCGCCAAAACGAGGCAAAACTTTAAAAAAAAAAAAATACCAAGAACTTGTCTCTACGCATTTAAGTTCTATTAAATCGTTCATTTCAACTGAGGTAAGTAATAAATTCATTTAGGCTATCTCATTTATAAAACATATTTACATAAGTGCAGTTTATAGATATGCCTACTGTACTTGCAATTTAATTTGTAATTTACAATGTAGGCCTATTTACAGTTTTATTTTTAACCATGGCCAAAATTAGTGTTTGAATGAAATTTCATGGTTTACAACTGCTTATGGGATTATGTTTGACACAGTTTAAGATGGTCAGGAATAGAAATTGATGGCGATTCCATATCCTATAGCCTACCCTGTTATCAGACCATGTCCCACTGTTCATTTCACCACATGTTTTGGAAATAAATATAATTTGAATGCTTTTTTATTATATTTATGATGAAGAGACATATCCTGTTCTCCTCTGCAGGGTTATAATTAGGATATACCTAGGCCTACATGTTTTCAGTTCCAGATAACATGAATAACCGCCGATACATGAAAGTGGCATCACATCTGTCAAATCACTGTAATTAGGATAAATGAAAATTACCAATTTTATGCATAGGCCTATGTTATTTAAAATTAAAAAATAATTAAACATTTTTTTTTTAATCGGAACAAACAGAAACGATAAAACAAAACAAACCCCAACAAAAAAATCAAACAAAAATAGTAAAGATGGGGAGGGGGTGTGTGTGTAAAGGCCTGATGTTTCCAGTTAGATATTTAATAGATTTTCACTTATCATAAGTATTATAAGAATATTATCATACCTTCACCCTCCCAATTACTATATATTAACTTTTGTTCTAGTTAAATATTGTTTGACTATATTATTCATGCGTTTAGAACTTTGACTTGGTAAATATACATAGATTAGGCCTACTCATAAGTTATTTGTGTGTTCCATTTTTTTTTTTTAAACAGAAAAAAACACAACCCCAAGGAGCAGTTTTTCCCTCAGAAACATCAAAACCATCTAACACCACTCCCTCAGACACGTCAAAAATGTCTAACACTACTGGGAGACCTACAGATGTGACATCATTTGTGACCAAGGAAGAAACTCTCAGAGCTGAGATTATTTAGACTCTTTTTTCAGTGAAAAGTCACCATAGTTTTAATTCAAATTTCATATGCAACAAGGGACATATTCTCTTCGGTGGTAGTTTTTATTCAGCCTTCACCTTTATTTCAAGACCTGAAATTCAGATTGGTGCATTTGGAACAGTAGCTGAAAATAGGAAACATTTTCCTGTAGCACTGAAGAAAAGACAACTCAAATTAAAAAAGACAAATCATCCTATGTTTTGTGCGACAGAAGATAAGGCATGCCGACAGTCACCTGGCATGATACAAAAAGATTTAACCTTATATCTACTATTCACTCCAATGATAATATAAACAAGACAGTTAGAAAGACAAATTCTTTAGAAAGACAAATTCTTTAGGGCAGAACAATTCAGAAGCCAGTGCTTGCAGAAAAATACAGCAAAAGTATGGGAGGTGTCGACCACTTCAGCCAACTAGGTGCAAGCTACCCCTACCCACACAGATCCTATTTTTATATTATTTCTTAGTTGAAACTGCCCTGGTCAATGGGCACATAACCTACAACACTGCCAACTCTACAAAAAAAAAAGATCAAAGCAAAGATCAGGAGGTCGGTATGACTCTTATTGAACCTGCTATACTTCGAGCAATGTGACACCTTCAAAACCACAGGTCATAACAACACGACTTACTGAGCACCACTTCATTGATAAATATGAATGGGCAAGGTACAAACCAGACTGTAAAGTGTGTAAGGCTGCAGGGAACAGAAGCCAGACTTGCATGTACTGCCCAGATTGCAATGTACCTTTATGCCTGATACCCTGCTTCAAGTTATACCACACAGTCAAGGATTATCAACGATCCAGACAAAGACTATGGCAGAGGCCTACAGCTACAACTTCAACCCCAGTTAATGAAAAAAGCAGCTCAGACTCCAACTAGAGGTACTTAACTACTCAAACATTTACAAACGCTCATTGTCAGATGCAATAGACGCAGAATACATTCAAAAAAGACAAACACGAAAAATACAGTTTTTTTTTTGTATTTTCACAATTTTATTAGCCATTTATGTTGATATATGTGGTTAATCGTTAAATCAATACGTCAATCAAGCTTATTTTATTCATTACCATCCATGTCACTAACATTTTATTGTGCTGACGTTGAATAAGTTCACTAAACACTGGAAAACTATGTCTGTTTTGTAATCTTTTATGAATTTAAAAAAAAAAAAACTTCTTTTTAAAGAAATCTGCAAATACCCTTGGTAATGGGAGACGGTAATGCTCCGGATTGCTGGTCAGCAAAGTGATAATTATATCTGAGAAAATTAGATGAGGAAAATATAAGAGTTTCCCATCCTTGAAAATCACATGCTGGACCTGGAAAATGCTTGAAGAAATTTGCTATGAACCCTGTCGAGATCATTCTTTTCTTGTCTTCCGCATCATTTCCAGTTCTGTCTCTAGCTGTCTTCTTGAGAACACATGAAGAAGAGTACTAGAGACAGAAGTAAAAATGATAAGGAAGACCTTAATCTAATGGCACGGGACAGGAAATCTTGGCATTAGTCTGTTGAAGACCGACACTCCTTTGGGAGTTGAAAGGTGAAGAAGAAGCTCTCTTCTTCATGTGTTCTTCACTCTGCCTCTACTTTGCTTGCTCGAGGGATTGCAAAACAAGAACTGCTATCAACAGATTTCCAGGACGTGTGTGTCCATTCAACACCAGTGCCTTCTTCACATCTCATTCCACCGGGGCACTTGTCTAAGAAATCTTGTGATATCCCTCACTTAAATACATTTATTGCTCATTGTGATGCAAAGAAAGATCTCTCCACAAAACAGTCTGAGCTGGTGAGCATAAGAATATAACAGACCTGCACAATTGGAGCTGGAAAAGTTTGTTTTCATTTTCAAATTTCATTCATTCATTTTTGCTCCCCACTGAGCATAAAGCAATCACTGCAGTTAGCACCCTTGCTACAGGAAACCTGCACCAGAGCATTCATTTGCTCTTGCAGCCGTGGTTTTTGTAGTAATTTATTCTACGTGATGAGGTTCTCAGCCGCAGGCACTGCTTCATATTAGTGGCCTCTTATGACATGTCTGAGGGAGCAGTAACATTGTAAAAGAACTTGTATCCACTCACACTTAGTGGGGAAAGCACTTGAAATTACTTATTTTTTGGCACCTGTAGTTCTGGCATCTCATTGTGTTGGTTACTATAATTCTTGGGGTACCATAGAAAAGTTCGCCCCAGCAGTTCTCCGGGGTGTCTGATGAGACAAAGCAAGAATAAGCCTAATGCTCGCTCAGTAAGAGGCAACTAAAATGAGGTTATCAACCTCATGTAAAATAAATAGCTGAAAAAATTATTGCTGCATTAATACATGAATGCTTTGTGCAGTAAAAAAAAAAAAAAGGTAAAGGATCCCGTTACACGCCCATTGAGGCATATTGGGAATATGGTGTTAGGCCCAATTTTCTTGACCATCGGCACACTAGGGGTGATGTGGTCAGCATCACGCCGGCCGCCTTAACCTTCTCAGAGTTGCTCTGGTACCCAGTTGGGGCTGGGTCGACCCAGGAGCCGTTTGCGGCCTAAAAAAATCCCACCTCATCTGGGGATCGAACCTTAGACCACTGAGCTAGGAAGCCAGTGCACTAACCACTATGCTACCGCGGCTCCCACGGCTTTGTGCAGTGGTGGATCCATATTCGCAAGAACACAACATAGAACATGGCTTTGTTTTATTTTCATAGTGGCAAACGAAATACAAGATTTGTCAGACAAGTTATGATGACTAATTGTGCTGCTTTGGAGGAAAAGCACTGATAACATGTCTGCTGAACATCTGCTTCAAAGATGTCCAACATATGAGGAAGATAGAAAGCACTTATGGCCGTCACCAGTACCATTTTCGGAAGAAAACTCAATCGAGGTGCAGATCGCCTGAAGCCGGCCACTACTTTCTTTGACAATATTCAAGTAGACATCTGAGAGTGTACGAAGAAGAAATATGTTGTTATTGTTGAACAGAATCGACATCATTGCACTCCAGGCAAACCCATAGGTGCTCAGTCTCCCTCGGTATATGTCGAAGAGTGTGAATGTTAACTGTTCCTGTAGCTTGCTGGTTATAAACACGACGGACGCATCCTCTTATACGTCCGTCTCTCCTAGCCTGACATTTGATGCCTAATTCCAACAGTCTTAACCTTGATGATTCATCTATTGCAGTGTCATTCTCTAACAGGTAGTCATTAATCGTTCTCAGTATCTCTCCCTTATTCATATCCAGTGTCACCACTGTGGTTGCTCTTGATGCTAGTCTGCCAGCTCTCTCATTACCGCTTACCCCTGTGTAGTGGATTTTGATGGTATTGTATGGTGGTGTTATCACCTAGTGTGATGCGTGAGGTCAGCTGTGAAGGCTCCTGAGATAATTGTAACTGTGAATATACAGAAGGCCCTTTCGTGCTACCACTTTATGACCTCACACATATCTTTTTTTACTAATGAATGTGGCTACGTTAAAATCTAGGGTACTGAATGCAATGTGTTGTATGGACATATACCCACACCCACAGATATTAATTAAGTCTAATACTATCAATAAAATTTATAACACAATGAACTAAATTCAGCTGGTTAAATTTAGAATAGAAAATCTTTTTTTAAATTTATTTGTTCTGAACCAAGGTTTTATTTTGGCCAGAACTTATGCAAAGATTTTGAAATTTATGAATGAATGGCATGAATAAATGGCATGTTAAATGAAAGATGTTTACATATGCAATCTTCAAGATTAATTATAGTATTACTGTTCATAATGTTAATTTTTCTGGGAAAACTATGAATGGATGTGCTGTTGGGGTGGCTTCATCCCTCCCTGTTTATGCCTACACAGCATTGTCCATTAATGATGGAAGGAAATGGGATGCTTCAGTAGTAAATTCTCTTGGGTGCTAGTTTTATGAAGTTGGTGTAAGTTCAGCAGGCCAGCTAGCCTACTTAACTTTGCCAGATTTGTTCTGGTGCTGGAATCTGATGGCCCCACCTCTCCGTGCTTGAGCAATACACAGATGTTCTGTCGAAATGTACCCTGCACGGGTCCTCACTTCAATTATTAATCAGCATTTGACACCACCTTAGTGTCAAGATCGAACTCACAGCTCTGAAATAAAGTATTGGTTTTTGCTCAGAACCTTACCTAATAAGCCACTTCTACACATAACAAATTACAATAACACCACATAAACAGGGTCAGTTCTCTCTGACCAGACAGCACATCTTACCTAGTTGGTTTCGCATAGGGTAAGTTTCCCCAGTCTACAGATTCTGAAATAGGTGCATTATCTCACTGCCATAGAATAGGATAGGTGATATGATTCACTGTTCTCAACACTTGATCACCCCTTCCTAAACCTTGCTGTAGTTTATATATTGTTTGTCCCTAGACCCTGAACTAGGGCGGGGGGTCCAGAGCGAATCCTTACTTGTTTGTAAGGCTAGATTTCGATATGGCAGTATCAAATCACTCGAACATTAAACAATATTCAAAATATACAAAGAAATAATTTCAATCTTACCAGATTATGAATAAAGAACACAGAAATGCTAGCAAAACTCAGCTGAGCTGCTGGCTATAGTATGGCGTCCCTGAACTTATTTCAATTTATTTCATTTGGAAATCACCACACTTGAAATTTACTGTGTCTATCACTGGACAACTATTGAGGAATGGCAAAAAAGCTCGTCTGAGCGCGGATATGATTGTCTGTGGCCAATCAATGCCTTGGTTTTTTTTTTAAATTCAAATTTCCTACACTAAAGTCATTTCAGTCATGCTTCAGTCAAGTATGGATTTTTATCTGTTAGTCTGTCCGTCTCTACTTGCGTTTTTTACAAAAACGTACTTGATTTTTGAACCAACCTTTCTCTCCCCTCCAAAATTTTGTCGTTAAAAGTTATTTTTAGACACAGCTTCCACCAATATCCCTTCTCTTCCATGCTAAGTAGATTTGAACACCTGCGTCTCGAGGTCGCGATTTTTTGTGCAAATAGCGACACTTTTGATTCAATGCAGTCTTTCGCTGTTGTGAACAACACTGTCTTTTGTCATTATTTTCATTATTATCTATCCGTCTGTAAAATTAAAAACATATTATTTCACTGCTCAGAATGGGCCATCCGGCCAGCTAATTTTTATATTCCTAACATTAATATTAAGAAAAAGTTACTTTTTAAATTTTGTAATATTTCAAGCATCTGCGTTTAGCCGCTGAATTCAAATCAAAGGCTTGGTATCGCAAAAGCGTCCAATAAATGACTGTGGCGTATCATATCCAAGGTCCCTTCTGTCGAATTCCTTACTTTATGTCAACTTGGGGGGGAACGTGACTTTTCCTCCTTGCCCCACCAATTTGCGTCCATTAACCTCGCTAGTTCAAGTACGCGTTCAGTCAGATTTTTGTCTTTTGATCCTCGTTCCGTTTTGCCTTCAAGTCTAACACCTGATGACCCGCGGCGCGGGCGATCATGTATTCCAGCAGCTTACGCATTGGTTTTTATCCTTACATTTTATCCTTTGGAGATATTTTTACGTTGTATCACTCGTTAATTTTATGACACATCTCCCCACTTGAAAACATGCCTACGGCAAGTTCCAAAACCAGTGATACACATAGATAAAATCTCTCCTCACGTCTGCCATTACTCTAATTTTGATCACAGGGGTGCCGACTGAGGAAATCTGCACCGACATTCAATTTGCCTGGGATATATTGGATACTAAACTGATAAGGTTGAAGTAATAAAGACCACCTCAGCAATCTTGCGTTTTCATGCTTAGCCTGAGATAAGAATACGAGAGGCTGATGATCCGTCTCCACCACAAAAGTCCTACCATACAGATAGATTTGAAACTTCTTTATTGCCCAGATTAACGCTAAACATTCTTTTTCGCTTGTGGAGTATCCTTGTTCCGCCTTATTCAATTTGCGGCTTGCATAAGCGACTGGTTTCAGTTCCCCATCAGGTGAAGATGATCTTTGCAACAAAGCCCCTCCGAGTCCTACATTACTTGCATCGGTTCTTAAGACAAAGTCCTGTGTCAAATCAGGCAGTTTGAGAATAGGCTGCTAGTGAGTTTTTCCTTTAACTCTTGGAACGCTAGTTCACATTGTGCAGTCCAAATAATTTTATCTGGAAGTCCCTTGCGAGTCAGATCAGTCAGAGGAGCACAAATAGCGTTAAAATTTTTGATGTATTTCTGATAAAATCCGCATAACGACACGAATGATCGCACGTCCTTTTTTGTTTGTGGTCTAGGTGCTCTCTGCAGTTTTTCCAAGTTCTTAGGATCAGGGGTCATGTTACCCTGATATACAGTGTGTCCCAAGAATTCCAACTCTTTGCATCCAATACAACATTTTGTTGGCCTAGCAGTTAAGTTCGCCTCCCGAAGTCTATTAAATAACATTTCTAGAGCTTCAATGTGTTCTTCAAATGTCTCTGTGGCGACGAGAATATCATCCATGAAATTCGTGATACATGGGTTATTCAGGGGATCCAACAATTTGCGCATCATCCTTGAAAACACACTCGGAGCATTTTTCAGTCCGAATGGTAGCATATTGAATTCATAATGTCCATCCGAAGTGCTAAAAGCCAAATAAGGTCTCACTTCAGGCTTCACTGGGATCTGGTAATAGCCTTTACTAAGATCCACCTTTGAAAAGTATTTTGCCTTGTTCAGTCTGGCAAATAACTGTTTTGTGTCTGGTAATGGATCCACTTGTCCTTCTGTGACAGCATTCAGTTTCCTGTAATCTATGCACAGTCTGTGTTCCCCAGACGGTTTTCTCAACAAAACGACACTAGAACTAAAAGATGATTCACTGTGCGAAATAATCCCCTCCTTCAACAAATAATCTATTTCTTCCTTCAATGCCTTCTCCTTCGCGAACGGAATAGAATAGGCTCTCATACAGATTGGGTTTGAGTCTACCAGTTTCATGTCATACTGTAGCAAATTTGTATGGCCTGGTTTATCTGTTAATACATCTGTATGTTCCTCCAGAACCTGTTGAACTCTCTCCCTCTGGTTTTTAGTCAGGTGCTTACTGACTTTTACCTGTGCTGCTGTTTCACAAGGATGTAATGGGTATTCATGTGAGGTGAGTGGTTCCTTTTGCATCTGGGTTGCAATAGCCAAGGTCAATAAGGGGGTGCTTTCCTGGAGTGGTCTGTCCAGATACTTCTTTAATAAGTTTACATGATAAACTTTCTCCTTCCCCTTTTTGTCAATTTTATAGTTTGTTCTAGACACCTTCTCTAGAACCGTATATGGACCTTGCCAACCAATTTGTAATTTATTCTGGCTACCGGGTAGTAGAAGAAGCACCTTCTCTCCCACAGCTAGTTCTCTGTCCTTTGCCTTCCTATTAAAATATGCTGCATGTTTCTTCCTGGCTTGTTTCAAATTATCATTTGCCAGTTTCCATCCAGCTTTCAAACGAGTGGTCAGTTCGTTCACATATTGATAAGATGAGGTAACAGGTTCTTCCGCCTTCTCATCCGTCCAGGTCCTTAATAAAGCTTCTAAAGGACCTTTTATTGGCCTCCCAAATAGCAGAGTTGCGGGAGCCATCCCGGTTGAACTATGTGGTACCTCCCGATACGCAAACAATGCGGCGGGCAGGAATTGATCCCACAGATCCGGTTTTTCGTGTGCCAGCTTTCTCAGGATAGAAATGAGAGTCCCGTTGAACCTCTCTACCTGGCCGTTCCCTTGTGGATGGTACGGACTACAATGAAAGTGTCTGGCTTGAAATAGTTTAAAAACTTCTTCCGTTAGTTTCCCCTTGAACTGAGATCCATTATCCGTCAAGATTTGATGCGGGAATCCTAATCGGGTAAATATTGTAAGTAGTGCCTCTGCTACATGTTTTGAATCAATTGATGGCAGGGCTACCGCCTCTCCCCACATAGAACAAGTGTCCACCAGAGTAAGGATGTAACTGTTCCTCCTCTTGGTCCGAGTGAGAGGTCCCACAATATCCACTGCAACCCTCTCAAAAGGTGTTCCCACTATGGGCATTTCCCCTAGAGTTGCAGGAGCAGTCCAGTGCTTTGGAGCTACCCTTTGACATTCTGGGCAGGATTTGACATATCTTTTTATATCCTCCGTTATCCCTGGCCAGAAGTAATGACAAGCTATACGCTGTCCTGTGGCGCTGATCCCCATGTGACCACTGAAGGGAATCGCATGCCCGAGTTCCATCACTTTATCTCTATATGAGGTGGGAAGAACCAGCTGGTTGTGACCATTTGTTCCAGTTCCGGCCTTCCTGTATAATAGTTTGTTCTTCATGAAATATTCCCCCTTGCTCGGAGGTGTGTGGCATTTGGGCAATTTTTTAAAACATGGCTTGAGTGTCCTATCCTCAGCCTGCGCCTTCCTCATCTCCTCTGGATGAGCATTTATAGGTTCACCTTCTTCCTCCTTCTTCTGTGACCTGGTCTGCACTGTCGCCATGATCACAGGTTTCTCGGGATTCCCCAAGAAGACGTATCTACACCCCAATATCAGAGGGTAGATTGGTTCATCTATCACTGCTGCTCTGATTTCTCCTTCCACATAGCGAGTTTTCACCGTTATCCTTGCGATGGGAAGTGTCATGAGTGGTATGTCCTTAGTCGCCCCTTGTATTTCCACTGTTTCTGTGGTATACTGACTTGGGTCCACTAGGCTAGACTTCACAACTGAATCATAATCCAAACCTGTATCATAAAGGCACCTTATGGTGACCCCATTACAAATAACATCCTCACAAACTGGGGGGTGATAAGGTTCCTGTTGTCCATTAGGATTAACCTTTAATCTTTGCGTCCCCGACTTCATTGCAGCAATGTTTGAAGGTTTCCTTCTACAAAATTCGGTGTTATGGTTATCCTTCTTGCACCATTTACACCATCTTTTTCCTTGGTTCAACGGTTTTCTTTCATTGAACTTTTGGTCATTGAACTGTGAGTTTCTGTCGCGATAGTCATTTCTTGGCCGCTCAAAGTTTGTCCTACCTTTATTTCCCTGCTCTCTATTATCAAATTTATTAAATTGCTGTGGAGCTTTAAAATTATCTATGTGCTTCTTTTTAGCACCACTTACCTCTGCCTGGGCTGCCTGATACCTCTCAGCGACATTTAAAACCTCTCCCAACTTCTCTGCACCTTGTTCCATGAGAAATTTTCTCATGTCTGGAGCCATGGACTCTCTCAATTGCTCAATCATGATCATTTCTTTAAGATCTTGGGTCTTCCCCAGAGCAGTCCATTTCTCCAAATAGGTTTCCAGTCTAGCAGAGAATTGGTGGTATGTCTCCCCAGACAACAGTTTGGCATTTCTAAATTTCTTACGATAAAATTCACCATTCTTCTCGTACCTTAATAACAAAGCCTGCTTTAACATGTCATAATTGTCTTGGTCTTCCCTGTTCATTTTAGCAAAGACTTCATAAGAAGTACCTCTCAGTCCCTGTGATAGCTTTAAACTCCACCTCTCTCTCTCTAACCCATATGTAGTAGCTAATAACTCAAAACGTCCTAGGTACCCCTCTATGTCATCGTCTTTTTCAACAAAATGGTCTAAATGAAACCCCATAGCTGAGTTTGAGGCTCCCAGACTGGGCGTAGCATCTGAGGCAAAAGGGCTGGCACCATTTTCAGGAGCCTGGCCTTGTAATTCCAGCTCCCTTAGTCGTAATTCGTGCTCCCTTTGCAACCTTCTAGCTTCTGCCTTTCGCCCTTTCGGCCTTTTTATCTTCTGCCTCCCTTTCGGCCTTTTTATCTTCTGCCTCCCTTTCGGCCTTTTTATCTTCTGCCTCCCTTTCGGCCTATCTTCTGCCTCCCTTGCCTCCCTTTCGGCCTTTTTATCTTCTGCCTCCCTTTGCTGTCGTTTGTCTTCTGCCTCAATCTGCAGCCTCTTAATTTCTCTATCCGCCTCAATTTGTAACCTCTTCTCTTCAGCCAACCTTTCAGACTCTAATTTTCTTTCAGCCTCTTTTTCTAATCTCCTTTCTTCCCGTTCAATATATTTATCACATTCAGCCGTTACGTATTGAATTAAAATCTGACCATCCATTCCCATCTCCTTTGCGGTCAGCACAGCAGCTGATCTAAATTTTGCTAGCTCCGCCATACTTTCTAAACAATATAATAATATACAAAATAAATCTCTAACCAGTAAATACACTAAGTACTTCTTATGACTATAGTCTAACTAATTCTAACTAACCAGTTAACTAATTAATTATTACTGGCTGTGAAGATTCACCAACTTCTAATTGCCCTTTTAATTTAAAGGGACACTTTTAATTTTAAGGGAATTTTACAATTTTGTTCCCCTAATTTTATTTCTCCCACCAGGAGATCCTTATATTACTGTTTATGCTAAATATCCCTGGACAAGACCCCAATATATGTAGTGGATTTTGATGGTATTGTATGGTGGTGTTATCACCTAGTGTGATGCGTGAGGTCAGCTGTGAAGGCTCCTGAGATAATTGTAACTGTGAATATACAGAAGGCCCTTTCGTGCTACCACTTTATGACCTCACACATATCTTTTTTTACTAATGAATGTGGCTACGTTAAAATCTAGGGTACTGAATGCAATGTGTTGTATGGACATATACCCACACCCACAGATATTAATTAAGTCTAATACTATCAATAAAATTTATAACACAATGAACTAAATTCAGCTGGTTAAATTTAGAATAGAAAATCTTTTTTTAAATTTATTTGTTCTGAACCAAGGTTTTATTTTGGCCAGAACTTATGCAAAGATTTTGAAATTTATGAATGAATGGCATGAATAAATGGCATGTTAAATGAAAGATGTTTACATATGCAATCTTCAAGATTAATTATAGTATTACTGTTCGTAATGTTAATTTTTCTGGGAAAACTATGAATGGATGTGCTGTTGGGGTGGCTTCATCCCTCCCTGTTTATGCCTACACAGCATTGTCCATTAATGATGGAAGGAAATGGGATGCTTCAGTAGTAAATTCTCTTGGGTGCTAGTTTTATGAAGTTGGTGTAAGTTCAGCAGGCCAGCTAGCCTACTTAACTTTGCCAGATTTGTTCTGGTGCTGGAATCTGATGGCCCCACCTCTCCGTGCTTGAGCAATACACAGATGTTCTGTCGAAATGTACCCTGCACGGGTCCTCACTTCAATTATTAATCAGCATTTGACACCACCTTAGTGTCAAGATCGAACTCACAGCTCTGAAATAAAGTATTGGTTTTTGCTCAGAACCTTACCTAATAAGCCACTTCTACACATAACAAATTACAATAACACCACATAAACAGGGTCAGTTCTCTCTGACCAGACAGCACATCTTACCTAGTTGGTTTCGCATAGGGTAAGTTTCCCCAGTCTACAGATTCTGAAATAGGTGCATTATCTCACTGCCATAGAATAGGATAGGTGATATGATTCACTGTTCTCAACACTTGATCACCCCTTCCTAAACCTTGCTGTAGTTTATATATTGTTTGTCCCTAGACCCTGAACTAGGGCGGGGGGTCCAGAGCGAATCCTTACTTGTTTGTAAGGCTAGATTTCGATATGGCAGTATCAAATCACTCGAACATTAAACAATATTCAAAATATACAAAGAAATAATTTCAATCTTACCAGATTATGAATAAAGAACACAGAAATGCTAGCAAAACTCAGCTGAGCTGCTGGCTATAGTATGGCGTCCCTGAACTTATTTCAATTTATTTCATTTGGAAATCACCACACTTGAAATTTACTGTGTCTATCACTGGACAACTATTGAGGAATGGCAAAAAAGCTCGTCTGAGCGCGGATATGATTGTCTGTGGCCAATCAATGCCTTGGTTTTTTTTTTTTAAATTCAAATTTCCTACACTAAAGTCATGCTTCAGTCAAGTATGGATTTTTATCTGTTAGTCTGTCCGTCTCTACTTGCGTTTTTTACAAAAACGTACTTGATTTTTGAACCAACCTTTCTCTCCCCTCCAAAATTTTGTCGTTAAAAGTTATTTTTAGACACAGCTTCCACCAATATCCCTTCTCTTCCATGCTAAGTAGATTTGAACACCTGCGTCTCGAGGTCGCGATTTTTTGTGCAAATAGTGACACTTTTGATTCAATGCAGTCTTTCGCTGTTGTGAACAACACTGTCTTTTGTCATTATTTTCATTATTATCTATCCGTCTGTAAAATTAAAAACATATTATTTCACTGCTCAGAATGGGCCATCCGGCCAGCTAATTTTTATATTCCTAACATTAATATTAAGAAAAAGTTACTTTTTAAATTTTGTAATATTTCAAGCATCTGCGTTTAGCCGCTGAATTCAAATCAAAGGCTTGGTATCGCAAAAGCGTCCAATAAATGACTGTGGCGTATCATATCCAAGGTCCCTTCTGTCGAATTCCTTACTTTATGTCAACTTGGGGGGGGGGGGGGGGGAAACGTGACTTTCCTCCTTGCCCCACCAATTTGCGTCCATTAACCTCGCTAGTTCAAGTACGCGTTCAGTCAGATTTTTGTCTTTTGATCCTCGTTCCGTTTTGCCTTCAAGTCTAACACCTGATGACCCGCGGCGCGGGCGATCATGTATTCCAGCAGCTTACGCATTGGTTTTTATCCTTACATTTTATCCTTTGGAGATATTTTTACGTTGTATCACTCGTTAATTTTATGACACCCTGCATGACCAGGACAGTAAATCCACACCAGCTCCTGTAGATTCGAAGCTTCTATGGAGGTTTTCCATTCATGCCTTAGCCAGCAATTTTGAACCTTTAGAAGCATGAACTGAGAATTTGACATAATGACTGCTTTTGTTACTGAAGTTTCAGTTAGCCACTTTAAGGCTGCAGAAATTTCCTCAATCTCCATTATCATGCTAGAAGTTGTTATCTTGTATGCCTCGCTATGTTCGACGAACTTCTGCCCTTTACCATAGCACACCCTAGCAGAGAAGCCCCAACCTGATTTCTCACCACGGATTACAGACATCAGTATATACAACGGCATCATTATCCCTGGCGTGATCAAGTATCAGTTGATTAATTTCCATTTCAGCTTTCCCATTGTCCCAAGTTTTACACTCTCTGCCAAGGCTGATGATGACTTGTTGGTAGTTAATCCATAGAATAATCCAAGAAGAAATATGGGTTTCAGCAACAAGCGATAACAGAGAATTCCAGTCTTTCACGACGATTCTGCTTCTCCTTCCCCCCCCCCCCCCCCTTCTTTTACATACTGCATGTGCTGCAAAAATCAGACATATACCAGTGAAATAAGATGTGAAGAGAAGACTCTGATATTGGGTAAGACACACCTTTAGGAAACAAGAAGATTGCCTTACAACACAATCTTTTTTCTTAATCTATTGGATTGGCACAACAGATCTCTGCATCTGTGTCATCAGCCCCACGACAGCCGAACATCTGCTGCGATCCTGCCCAGTATACAGCAGTGAACGGAGTAGCATATGGCAACAACCTATTTCTCTCCACGAAAAACTGTTTGAAGATGGCAGGGATCTTAAGCTGACTACTGCCTTTATTATTAGTCATTAATGTGGAAGTGTGAGGGCGAACGAGGAAGAAGAAGAACATACTGGATCAGAGAAACTGAGGGAGACTAAATACAAATAGACACTTACGGAGAAGGATATTAGACATAGACATGAGATCAAGAGGACGCAGAAAAACCTTGAGGGAATGGTGTAAGATAGGAGAACGTGGTGTGAATTTACTGAAGGTATATACGGGAGACCGAAAGGTTATGGATGAATATGCTGTGAAGCGTCGTAACTGGGGTTCTTTATTGGTTCCGAACAAGTGCACGTGCTTCTGCCATGTTGTACTTCTATAAGATGTCGTTTATCGCCCCCCCTTTCTTCTCTTGAGCCGTCGTCTATTCATGGCGGCTTCCAGACTTGTCAATTCTCAAGTTATATGTTGGTGGGGATGGATAGTTGCAAAGCCCCTATTTCAGCTCATATTTCTTGTTTTTGTTTGATGTTTTTAATTATATACATATTTTTTTTTTCATTCCATACTTGTGATTTGCTCAAAATACAATGACTGGACAGAGGATATGATGTCAGTTTCGCATATCGGCAAGTGTATATATTATTTGGACTTGAGGGCACTATATATCATAATTATAAGCCTTGAGGGGTTGAACGGGATATTATTCATCATCAAATTAAAAAGAAAAAAAGTTGCGAAGCATCCTCATGTTCATTTTTACCCCATGGATTTGAGTTTTCAAGCTTTGCCCTTGTGGCAATTAGCCATATGTGATTGGACTTTCCCTAGAGGACATTCCTCAACTCAGCAGGCTTAACATTGGTTGAGGTCACACAAGACCCAATAACTGACGGGTGATGCAATGCCACAAGTTAGATGATCCTCTACCCAAGAAGGTGTTTGAATCAACCTTATAAGGTATCAACACCAATTTACCATTTGTTTCTTAATATAGATTAGACTTCTTCCCTGGTGTTGTATCAACATCAAATTACCCTTTGTTTCTTAATATAGACTACACTTTTTCACTGGTTGTTGTTCCAATGGTTACACGAATAGCTGAAGTAATTATTCAGCACCAGTTGGCACTGGGACAGAACGCGTAACAACAGCGTTCTGGACGCATTTCCTTCTATGCTCGCAATAGCAGCTACTGAAGCGCAAAACTTGTTCCTGCTTAAAATGATTGGCTTGTTTCAACAAAAGCAAGTCTTTGAGCATAACATTTGTTTTATGATAACCAAGATTCTTGCGTGAAACGCTACACGCTTCAATCAGCTATATAAATTAAGCCTTGTTTAGTGTGCTGTACTTTCTTAGTAATGGCGACGCTTCCGTCCTTGACATCAAAGTACACTAATGTGAGTAAACGATGTAAATACGTGAATATGATATTTGATGATGATGGAGCTTAAGTATAAGTAATGACAGAAGGGGGGGGGGGGGGGGTTAAATATCTACAGAAATGTATCTTATCAAGTAAATTTTTCCACAAACTAATCTCTTTCACACAATTTATTTATTTACTCTTTCACACAGCATAATGGTTGAGATGAAAACAGTGGTACGTCTGTTCGATGTAATCCAAATAAGTCGCCCACGTCTTTCGGGTTAGGATTATGATTCCTTAACCGGTTCAAATGAAGAACAGTGTGACGTATTCTTCGTTGCCATCCAAATACGTCGCCCACGTTGTTAAGGTTTAGGATTCCTAACCCTTACCCCTTATTACTGCGTCTCTGAATTCTTTTGTAATGCCGTATCGAACAGAAGTCCCACTGTTCTTCATTTCAATCCCTGAACCTAACCCTTATTACTGCGTCTCTGAATTCTTTTTTTTTAAGTCCGTATCTTACAGATGCCCCACTCTTGTTCATTTCAACCCAGCATAATTAACACCATCGTAATGATTATTACTCCTCAAGGAGTACATACCTTCAATACTTCGAACAGCGAACGATACCTCAATTGACTGTGTGTGGTGTTTCCGGAAACGCAGCCTCCCAGATCTGGGACAGAGTTGCGTCTCGGCTCCGATGACGCTCAATGGTGCAGCCACATCACTGCATTATTGGATGGACATGAGGTTTAGCATACATATAGGCGTGAGGTGGCAGGAACACAAACCCGTAAAAATTCCTTGCTGAAATCTGATGTGTCGGGCCGAAAGGCACAGATATCGCAGCCTAGCTGTAAACTACGGCACAACGTACTTACCGCTCAAAACTAACAGCCAGAAATATATGGCTGAGAGCAAACGCAAATAAACAAACAAACATACCTTCAATAGATTCAAGCGAAGCTTTCCTGTCCCATCTCATTCGTCCAAGTTCTTTCCATATCTACTTTACCCTCTTTCATATATATTTTTCTCCGTGTGTTTTTCGCTTTCCCTCTTTTTCTGTGACACTGGCTGTTCCAGAAATAAGACTGCCTTAATGCTATCAACTGGTATGTTCATTGAGTATCCTATTCGACGCCAAATTCGCCTCCTGTTGTTCCACTGTCATGTGTCTGCTTCTCTCCATCAGTTCACACGTAAGCGATCTTGTCATACCGTTTCAATCTTTCAGTTCCACACAAGAACCCATTTATGAATGTGCACAACTAACGGCACTAATAATATAGGTCTGTACAATTTGCCTTATGTACGTCTACAATATATGATTGTTCTGAACAGCTTATCTAACAATAGTTAATTAAAAAAAAAACGGTGTGAAAGTTTAAGCACTGAGGTCTAGCTAATAAATACACTTGATCATCAAGCACCATTCTTGCAGGCGTGAGTGATCATGTCTCTCCACCACTTTCTGTTCCAAGTGTTGTTTATCAGTTCTGTTGTTCACTTCTTTCCAGGCCACAATGTTCATTATCTTCATTCTATGTCGTCCTCTGTCTCTTCTATTTTCCTCGAATATTTCCTGTTGTCACAATGTACTCTAGCTTTCTTCATCTCTTAGCATGCTCAAGTTGATTATAGTATATAGTTTTAGTAGCTCCTTCAGTCATGACTGACTATGAAGTGACAACCCTCAGCTGCTTCTTTTTTGGTGTTTTTTTCGGCGCGTTCTTTTCTCTTCTGCTTGTTGTGAGAGCTTTTTTTCGCCGTAGGGAACACAGTGACTTGGTGCGAGCGGCAGCTTCATCTTCCCAAATTGCTGGATTTATGTCCAGTGCCGTTATATGTCTCTTTCACACACCTTTGAACCTCAGCTGCAGTCGCCCGGCTATTATTTTGACACCTACTGCGTAACATGTCTGGAGAAGAACACCATAGCACATTATGTGCTAACATGCGAGACATATGAACAGCACAGAAAAACCACTCACGGAATACTTGAGAACACAAAACTCTCCATCGCCATCACGAGAAACTGTGGTAAAAATTGACCTACCCAGGGAACTACACAACATAATAAAATGTTATATTACCAAAACAAGAAGCAACATATAACAACCAGAACAAATGAGAATGACAAAGAACAACAAAAACACAAAATAAATAAATAATAAATGTTAAAAATGTCCATACAATATCAGTACAAGAATTAAAAACAAACAAACAAAAACTACCAATTCAAAAACCAACAAACGCCGAGTAAATACATTTAAAAGAATGTCAATAGCGAGAGAGCGCAATGTAGTATCATGGAAGAGGATACATTACAAACACCACAGACATTAAACAATGCCACAATAAAAGGACGGCAGATAAATTACAGCCTGGAAGGGCCAACGCACAAGAAGAAAAACAAAGTAATCTGCTTTATGGAATGATGAACACTGAATACCCTAATTATAACCCAAGTGGGGTTGAACCAGTTATCCCGCTCAAACGACAAACACCGGTTTTCAAGTTCATGGTCCAAAAACCTAATCAAAAGTTTTTTAGACATTTGCCAGTTGTCCGAAGAAGACATCTTTCGTGATGCGACAACCTCCCATGCGGCGGACATGGCCAAGTCAGCGTAGTCTGCGCTGTCTAAGCAGTTTATACATGCTATGAAGGACAGCACACGTGGCAGCACCTCGACATTTGTCACTTTATCTTTCCACGAAATACTATTAATGTGGTGTATTGATTACTTTCGTCTAATGCTAGTAAAACACTTTCTTTTTGTACTGCCTTCTTTCAGGAAATCAGCATTACTCATTTTAGCTGTCGGTGGTATTCTTCACTTTCCTCAATTATTCATTCATGATTATACTAGGGATAATACGCCGGTAGTTTCCCGTCGGTTTGTGTACGGTTGTTTCCGCTAGCCTTTGACTAAACAATCAAACCCACAAGGCAGTGGGGAGGAAAGAGGTTAAAGCGCCTCCATCTCGCTGGTTGTCACATCATAAAGCTGTCTTCAATAAGTACATAGTGGCTGTCTATTCTCGTAGGAACTGGAAATAAATTAGAGCAATGTAGATTTGAATTGGCAGAAACAAAAATAAACAAAGCTGATGACGAGCAATACGGTTTCACTCGCAAAAACTTGAAATTAATTAAACAGTTCTCTCTAGCAGATGTTGAAAATAAATAACCTATACATGACATTCATGCATGGAGGCATACCTGGAGTCATCTTTATATGACCACCAGCTAAGCACAATGCAATGGTATACAGATGTGGAAGTGAACCTCTGTCTGTGAGGCGTAATAACATCCTCATTGTCTCTGAAATCATTCACACACTTCAAGGGATTCCACCTTGTGGTGAAACATGTTGAGAACCCAGCATTGCACACTAAGCTTGGAGGTTGGAGGAGTCACTGGAGCCCCAGACATAACTCTGGCTTTTACCTGGTTGGCTGCATGCAGGAGGATCACACTGTAGACCCAAGATAGGCGGAAGGGGGGGGGGGGAAGCTGAGAAGTGGCTCTGTTTAGGTGTCACGAAATGGATTTAGGACTAGAGACTGTCTACATATAGTGACAAGACAATAGTAAGAAGAAAGACTGAAATGATAGATTCAGATAGAAATATAGTGCAAAAATGTGAAAGTTGAGACCATTGGCTCCGAGGTTGAGAACCGAGGTTGATTCTTTCCTCGCCACTTCGGACGTTTAAATTGCTATGGCCTCGAACCACCTCTAACTACCCTACGGGGATAAGGTTCAATTAAGATTCACAAACACCAAGGTACAGACAACATATAGCTACTGTACTAAAGGAAATGACTGATGCCAGCTACAATTTATACAAGTTTATTATACACCTATAAACAAACTCATATATATGTCAAATACAAAAAAGGCGAGGATGCACACCTGAAACAAAATCAAGCACAGTTAAAAATGCATCAACCCCAACCCTTCTCCCACAATTGCAACCTGTATGGAGAAAGAAGGTAAGGTTAACTGAAATGAACTACACTGCACTTGATGTCGCCTACACTCCAAACTAGCTGTTCTAAATTCTAACTCCAACTCTAAGTCCACTGATAGCTGGAACGACGGCGAAGTGACTACACAATCTCTGCACAGACTTCGGTTCTACACAGCCTATCCTGGAATCTCCTGAACACAACTAACTGCACCTCTAAACTTCAGCAGCTGTCCTCTGCTATGATTCACCAAAACTAACAGTTCTGCCTATCTGTGCTGACTTCAGTAGAGAGAATGTTTACCCTATCTCTCTCCACTAAATCTGGAATTGATGACTGAGGTTTAACAGAACCCCACTGGATTCTGGACTGGAACTGTAGCGGACTTCTACCACTCTGAAATTACCTGCCCGAGTACCTATAACTGGGCCGTCGGCTTTATTATGGCCGTGAAGAAGCGAACATAAAATTACCACAACGCGGCAGCCTGCCAAATCTGCGTGTGTAACGAGCGTCAGAGCTCAGGATTTATCCACAAAAATCCTATTCGCTGGAAAATGTCTTCCCCTGGCTGGGAAAACGTATTTTCTTCCTCTCCTTCCACTACTGGCAACTAACGTAAAACCCTTGCGGTTCTGCGAATGCCCCAACTTTGCCGTGGGAGAAATTTTGTGGTCTCAAAATTCCGCTCTCATTCCCACAAAGCCGGTACCTGCTGTTTTAGACAAAACAAAACAACAGCTAAACAAACCATAATAATACATTTCAAATAACAATTAACTTCCTTACTCTTCACCACGTAACTCCCCTCTCTACCTGAGCCTACAAAGTAAACATTGGCTAACCCAGATCGCTTGTTCTGCCTGACTAATTCCGAGCAACAACAATATTTTCAATGGCCCGTCTGGGCAGACGTACTGTGGCCTACTTCTTACGCTGACACTAATGCCGTAATGTTTAATACAACTAAAACTAGCCTTCTCTAGGAATTCCTAAAATTCCCGTCAGTATGATTAATCACCTCAAAATTGAAATAAAATATTATTCCCTTAACATAAATAAATGTTATCTCCATCTTCTGAATACACAGAATAACAAAGCACAATCAATAACCTATAACCCTGTTTACGCTAGCATCTACATGCCGTCAAAAGTTATACATAACCCCTGATTATCAAATTGAAAACCCCGTAGTTCAACCACGTGTTTATAATTTTTATGACCACGTGCTTATCTCCCCCTCGTCCCTCTGAACGTCGTATCAATAACAATTCCGTAACCAACGCGCCCACGCGCTTCCAAATTATGCCTCTTTCACTCCCGTCCGCAGATAGATGTGTACTATAATATAAATAACTTGCAGCAATACATTCTCAATAAAATCCCAAATACACACGCTCCCGTCATTCTGTAAATTCATAAAATTCGCAGATGCGGGTTTCTCTGCAGACCTGTTTTTGAAATAGACCCAAGCATGGCCGAAACCTCGCAACTTTCAAATCATCTTAAATACCGCTATTCCTGAAATAAGGAATTAAATGGACCTAGTTTCTCATGTCTATCACTCAGATCGAATTTGATGGCTCTGCCGATGAGAATTAACGTTAAACTAAAACTTCCCAAGAAACTTAAATGATCGGCTAGGACTAGAAAAATTAAATAAAGTCCTCACGCAAAAATTCATGCTTACCAAATCTCGAATGTCCAACTGAAGGCAATCGACAATTTGCTTCTGGCACCCAGCTTGGCAATTTTTCATTAAAAGAGAAAGAGGCTATGAAATATAGGCCTTTTATAATCAAGACCCCCACGCGCCGACTTCATGACGTCATATGCGCGGCGTGGTTCTAAAGCCAATGAGAGCTCTGCATTTCAACTGCAGTTACCTCTCAGCCAATCAGAACCTTAGATCGTTCTGATGTAACGTGCATGGGTTTTAGACAAAGAAACGAGATTAAGCCTAGCCCTATACTGCGGAAATGAAGCAAAAATGGCCGCAAATAATTTAACTCCCGAAAAATGCGTATATGGCCACGCACTATGTTTAAAAAAAAGACACTGGTGCAAATCCTGATCTAGCCTCTATAATCTTCCTTCTAGAAAAATACTGTCCAATTCCCTACACCCCCATTCTAAACACATAGATCAAACTCCATCCTGATCTCATCTTGAAAAAAAACGTAAATAATAGAAGGAGAAGAAACATGGAGAAGGATTACCTGTAATCCCTCCTAAAATAGTGTATAAATAATGCAAAGAGAAAGACATGGGGCCTTTCTGAAAAAATAAATTACAGTATAGTATCACATTACTCCCCCCTTTTGAAGTACGGGATTCCGTGCTAGATTACTGGAACTTGTATTCTTTTCAGACTGGCCCCTATCTAGGTCTCCAGAGCTGTTGGTATGCCCTAAAGTTGTAAGATCATAACTGGTGAATACCGCCTTGCGACCGCAACACAAATGGTCGCTCTTCCTCTTTTCTCTCCCTCTGTCTTTGAATCGCTCTGCAACTGGCAGGCGGCTGGGCCAATCAACCATAACATACCTCCTTCCTGTGTGCACCTGGCCATGTTTACCTAATTTTCTCCTCCAGGGTTTCTTCCTGATACGTGTTCTTGGCCTTGGGGGAGTACAGCTCCCGCACAACTCCCTGACCACTGTACAGGTAATTAGCGGGTTATGTGCTGTCCGATAAAGGCTATTCGCTGGGTGTTTACGTTTGTATGGCCTGTACCTGGTTGACCTGAGATACCTGCGGCCGACTGTAATGTCCCTCGAGCGAGAATCACTGTTCCAAAATTGGAAAAGTTTGTTGGCCAAAGAAACGCGCACCTGTTTCTTCTTCTTCCTCTCCATAACTACTCCCATGCTCCGGTGGGAGAGTCGATCTCTCTTCTGACCTGTGCCCTCCAATGGCGGGTCTGGAACTTCCCTTGCCTTGTCTGGCGCAATGCTGGCTTGGTCAACTGACATGACTGAATTGCTATGTAGAGGCCTGGCGATGGCGACTACCTTGCTGCTCATCAGCGGGTTTGAAACCGCTGGTACCTTAAAATAAAGATGCCCCATTTCGGGTTCCTCTGGTGTCGAGTTTCCGATCTCTTGCTTGGTTTCTACTGAATTCTCACTGATCCCAGTAGCTTCTATCTTTGGGAAAAGATAGGTAATATCTGCCCCTGGCAGTGGTTCTGTACTCGCTCTTCCCCTACCAATATGAAGAGGGACAGAGCTCTCTAAAGTAGCTCCTTGCAAATGCGTAAGGCCGCTTTTCTCACTCTTTTCTGGCCTGAAAAGTTGGTGAGATGAAACTGTAGACCACGGGAGCTCTCCGTCTAACACCCTGGTTCTACCTTCAACCTTGCCCTCCCCTGTGAGAGTTACTGGCGTCAGTTGGAATGTGTCCTGCAGTGACACTTGACGGTTTAAGATCCCGTTAGATCGCGGAGAATCTGAGATAAAGCTCTCAGTGACTTGTTCTACTGTTCCTTGAATACAGTTCTTGTCAGTATGTCCCTCTCCTGAAGGAGCTAATACCATCGGGGGCCTAATTCCCGACGACAAAGAATGTACTTCCACAATCACCACTGTTTTGCCATTAGGCTGCACAGGGATGTCAGGCGAATGCGCCTCTGCCTGTTGTTTTTCGCTGTCCCGCTGGGGAGCTGGCGAAACATGCCTTATTAGGGATTCGAACCCTGACCTCGACTTTCCGTGTCGAGTATGTTGTGCTCTCTCACGAGCATGGGAGAATCGGTAGCCATCCGAATTATAATGCTTGCTTGCATTATTCCCCCTGTTATGCAGTTTCCACGCCTGGGATCGCTTCGTAATCTTCCCAGCGTTGTAAGGGCTGCTTTCCTTAGCTGAATCCTTTCCTTGTTTGGGCTTCGGGTCCATTTCCAACGGAAAGTCCTTTTCCTGGAGTTGGGGTGCAGTTTGAGCCGACAAGTTATCCTTTACTGGCACAAGATTTTCAGAGGGGTTGTCCCTTTCTAGTCGCTCCTTTTCCCATTGTTGTCTTTCTATTTCCCGTTCTTGTTTTCTTCTTTCCGATTTCTGGACCATTTCTATTCCTTGTTCTATGAACTCTCGGATGAATGCTTCGCTGTCCCCAGCTTTTGCACAGGTCCATGCCAACGCTAGACGATTGCCAAATAAGTTGTCTACCTCATATTGCCCCTGCAGGCTTTCTGCATATTCCAGAAGGGGTGGAATTTCGCTGTCACCATACTCCATGAACTTAGCTACCTCAAGTGCAATCTTATGTACTTTATCGAGATCAGCCATGTTACCTGCAAATTCTGCCGTAAGCTCACAAATATAGAGACGTGAAGGCCCCATAACTTCCCGTTACCTACTAGGAAAAATGCTGTCGCAAAAACCCGCACTCAGACTAGCACCAAGTCTGACTAATAACTACCTGAAAAAAATTCAAGTTATCCAGCTACCCAAAACCCGAATTTACTTTCCTGTCAAGAAAAAAATTCCATTAGCCATCAATTACTTCTAAGTCATAAACAACCTTACAACCACTATCATCTATACTAACTGGAACCTGTGGAAAAAAACTTATAGCTGGATCAGTCTTAATATAGCGCAAGTCTAGGGGATTTTTAAGAAATCTATTTCCAGAACTTTCTACAGAGACAATCTATGAATCTAGAAGTGATCCCAACAAAGATGATCCCAAGGACGACGCCACCCACTTTGTCAAGATCACAGAATTGAACGTAACAAAGATGATCCCGGACGAGCCCCCACTTTGTCACGAAATGGATTTAGGACTAGAGACTGTCTACATATAGTGACAAGACAATAGTAAGAAGAAAGACTGAAATGATAGATTCAGATAGAAATATAGTGCAAAAATGTGAAAGTTGAGACCATTGGCTCCGAGGTTGAGAACCGAGGTTGATTCTTTCCTCGCCACTTCGGACGTTTAAATTGCTATGGCCTCGAACCACCTCTAACTACCCTACGGGGATAAGGTTCAATTAAGATTCACAAACACCAAGGTACAGACAACATATAGCTACTGTACTAAAGGAAATGACTGATGCCAGCTACAATTTATACAAGTTTATTATACACCTATAAACAAACTCATATATATGTCAAATACAAAAAAGGCGAGGATGCACACCTGAAACAAAATCAAGCACAGTTAAAAATGCATCAACCCCAACCCTTCTCCCACAATTGCAACCTGTATGGAGAAAGAAGGTAAGGTTAACTGAAATGAACTACACTGCACTTGATGTCGCCTACACTCCAAACTAGCTGTTCTAAATTCTAACTCTAACTCTAAGTCCACTGATAGCTGGAACGACGGCGAAGTGACTACACAATCTCTGCACAGACTTCGGTTCTACACAGCCTATCCTGGAATCTCCTGAACACAACTAACTGCACCTCTAAACTTCAGCAGCTGTCCTCTGCTATGATTCACCAAAACTAACAGTTCTGCCTATCTGTGCTGACTTCAGTAGAGAGAATGTTTACCCTATCTCTCTCCACTAAATCTGGAATTGATGACTGAGGTTTAACAGAACCCCACTGGATTCTGGACTGGAACTGTAGCGGACTTCTACCACTCTGAAATTACCTGCCCGAGTACCTATAACTGGGCCGTCGGCTTTATTATGGCCGTGAAGAAGCGAACATAAAATTACCACAACGCGGCAGCCTGCCAAATCTGCGTGTGTAACGAGCGTCAGAGCTCAGGATTTATCCACAAAAATCCTATTCGCTGGAAAATGTCTTCCCCTGGCTGGGAAAACGTATTTTCTTCCTCTCCTTCCACTACTGGCAACTAACGTAAAACCCTTGCGGTTCTGCGAATGCCCCAACTTTGCCGTGGGAGAAATTTTGTGGTCTCAAAATTCCGCTCTCATTCCCACAAAGCCGGTACCTGCTGTTTTAGACAAAACAAACCAACAGCTAAACAAACCATAATAATACATTTCAAATAACAATTAACTTCCTTACTCTTCACCACGTAACTCCCCTCTCTACCTGAGCCTACAAAGTAAACATTGGCTAACCCAGATCGCTTGTTCTGCCTGACTAACTCCGAGCAACAACAATATTTTCAATGGCCCGTCTGGGCAGACGTACTGTGGCCTACTTCTTACGCTGACACTAATGCCGTAATGTTTAATACAACTAAAACTAGCCTTCTCTAGGAATTCCTAAAATTCCCGTCAGTATGATTAATCACCTCAAAATTGAAATAAAATATTATTCCCTTAACATAAATAAATTTCATCTCCATCTTCTGAATACACAGAATAACAAAGCACAATCAATAACCTATAACCCTGTTTACGCTAGCATCTACATGCCGTCAAAAGTTATACATAACCGCTGATTATCAAATTGAAAACCCCGTAGTTCAACCACGTGTTTATAATTTTTATGACCACGTGCTTATCTCCCCCTCGTCCCTCTGAACGTCGTATCAATAACAATTCCGTAACCAACGCGCCCACGCGCTTCCAAATTATGCCTCTTTCACTCCCGTCCGCAGATAGATGTGTACTATAATATAAATAACTTGCAGCAATACATTCTCAATAAAATCCCAAATACACACGCTCCCGTCATTCTGTAAATTCATAAAATTCGCAGATGCGGGTTTCTCTGCAGACCTGTTTTTGAAATAGACCCAAGCATGGCCGAAACCTCGCAACTTTCAAATCATCTTAAATACCGCTATTCCTGAAATAAGGAATTAAATGGACCTAGTGATAAGGGTGGATTTGTGCTGAAGTGGTAACTTGCCACCCTTATCGACACCTGGTGTTAAAGTGTAAGATGTAGGTGTCTTCTCTGATTTAGGATGTTGCTGTGTATGTGGTAGTGGAACAGTTCAATGGGTTATCACACAGGCAACATGACGTGTAGAGTCATAGAAAGGGTAACTTCGTTGTATAAGTTTCTTTCATTTATTGCACGCCACAAAACAGTCATGATACTTATGACATCAACATGGTTAACGAGTTCAGCAAGATGATATGGCACATTGAAAACAATTTCTGTAGTCAGCAATGATAGCTGTTGTATATATGCGTCATAAGACATCACAGTTCAATAGATTCAGAAATTCATCAATCATCGAGTGCTAGTTCGTGAAGCTGTATAAATAATAATAATTTCTATAACTTCTGCAACAGTGTCAGCTACAGATCTTCAATGTTCATAAACAATAATAAATGCTCCCATTCTGATGCTAGCAGATCAGTTGTATACAATAAGTCCGTTCACTGTCTGCACGTGAATAGCATACATGGGCTACAGGTCAGCTCGACCTTTATAATGTTCCTAAGTCTAACCATCTGACTTGGACGTGATCTCTGATATAACGAATCCTGGAACACAGACAACAGTCTTGTTGGTCTAGAGCGACCCATATATATTTAACTAGTTCAGGTATACAGATACCGGTGACTTAATCCTAGTCAAAGTACCTCTCCATTTTGCATCACACAGGCGAGCAAATAGGCGACAAAATGACGAACCTCTAGACGATAGCATAAAGTTCGATACAAGAGGAATTACCTTATTTCGGAAAATCAACCATGAACATATGCCTCCAGGCAGGCTGCATAATACTGGGAAATAGTCTAGTTAGCTAACTAACTCACTAAGACACTGTATTTCCCTCAGAGAATCACAAGACGCAGTTGCGTCTGCTCGCTTCTTAAACCATTTCTAAACTGCCCCAACTGGGCGGAACACACAGAACGAACTCCCGGTTTGACATGCGCAGAACGACAATCTCTGAGTTGCCGTTCACAATAAGACGATTCGAAGAACATTCGAGATAAAAGTCTTACACAGTCGCGCCTTTTATGGTCATGAAAAGAAGCGTTAAGAAAGGTTTCAGACATCTACCATAGTTGACTGATACTACCAAATAAGGAGATGTGGTCACGCTTCGTTCAAGAAATTATAGACCGAACGTGTCTCTATACAAGAGAAGGCAACTCCTAACAAATTGTAGTCTCGATAACTCGGATTATGTCCCTTTGACCATAGAAAACATAATACACACTTCAGTCAAAAAAATGATCATACATATGAAAAAATGTTTATACAAACGAAAAATAATAATGATCCGTGCGTAACATTACCGCACCCTCCCTGGAAAAAAAAAAAATGGGACATTTTTTTTTTTTAAATCCTGGAGCCGGAAAAAATCTAGGCTCCTAACGCACGTATGATGCGTGGATATATACCTAACAAATTAGCTCAACGCATGGAGCGACACTGAGATCATATCTCAGATCCTTAGAGAAAAAATTTATCTAAGTATACGCTGATATATTCCAGGAAGGTGCCACCAACACACGCCACAATGATGGCAACAACATAATGACAATCAAATTATACTCATACCAATATATGAAATTAAATATATTATGTGTTATCATACAATGTGTTGCAAATAGCGGTGTAATTTACTAATATACCGCACTATATTATTACATTATATAAAGTAACAGTAATTAATAAGTAATACATGTGTTGCTCTTCGGTGACATAAAACATTCAATAGAAGAAGATGTGGACATCATCCGCTCCCAATGTAGGACAGGACTTGATATCCTCAAAGTTCCACAATGGACATAAACTCGCAGACTTCAATGATGTGCTGCGAAAATATCAATAACACAAATCTTAAAGACAACTGGTAAATTTCTTAATACAATCCTGAAAATAATTTATTTAAATGTGGCCGAGTGATCTTTTGGCCCGTATATCACTAACTAAGCCTTCTTAGATAATTACATGGTACAATGTTATAAATTTCCCTCAAAAAAAAAAAAGTGAGACAAAATCTACTAACATGTCATTATAACATTGGACTGTATATCAGGAAATATATATATATGACAGAAGAATCATGTGGAATCGTGTGGACATCTGGACAGAATGTCTGCCATTACATTATCCGAACCACGGATAGCTCGAACCGAGAAATGAAATGGTTGAAGAGCTATGGCATAACGAGTGGACCTCGAGCTCTTCAAGTTTTTGCTCTGAATAGCAGTAAGCGCTTTCTGGTCGGTTTCCACAATGAAATGTGCGCCTAGAAGAAATCTTTGTAACTTCAGAATAGACCATACCATAGCCAATAACTCACGGTCTAAAACCGAGTAATTCTTTTCTGCAGCGTTTAATTTCCTAGAGATATACATCACCGGATGCAAAGTATCAGAATACTCCTGCATTAGTGCTGCCCCAATCCCTGTTGACGAGGCGTCACTTCGAAGAACAAAAGTCTTCTCAATAGTAGGTAACTTAAGAATAGGTGGAGATGAAAATAGGGCTTTAACCTGGTCCAATGAGGATTGACATTCTTTAGACCAGCGGATCAGATTAGGCGACCCTTTCTTCAATAAAGTAGAAAGCGGTGCCATAATGGAGGACAGATTCGGAATGAATCGTCCGTAGAATTGAATCAAACCTAATAGACTCCTTACTTGTTTCTTCGTCTTAGGGACCGAAATGTTAAGTATTTTTGAAACATTGTGGTCCTCTGTCTTTAAAAGACCATGACCAACCCGATGACCTAGGAAAGAAATCTCGCTAAATCCTATAAAGGCTTTAGAGGGTTTTGCAGTCAAGTTATACTCGCGAAGAGTAGACAGTAATTCGTATAAACCCAAATAGTGATCTTCCCAAGAATCACTGAATAGACAGATATCATCTAGGTATGCTATGACATCTGTACGATATGCGAGAATTCGCCGCATCATGCGTACGAATGTAGCAGGGGCGTTCATAAGACCAAAAGGCATGAAATTCCATTGGAATAAACCCCTAGGTGTAGAAAAAGCTGTAAAAGGTTTGGCACGTTCAGTTAGCGGGACTTGCCAATAACCTTTAGACAAATCTAGTTTGGTAAAGAATCTAGAATTAGAAAGTTTATTGAGTAGCTCTTCTAATGAAGGCATAGGTTCAGCATCGAACTTCGTAACTTGGTTCAATTTGCGATAATCTACGCAAATGCGAATGTTATTATCCTTCTTTCGAACAATAACCATAGACGAAGAGTATGCTGAAGTGGATGGTTCAATGATTTCCAAACGTATCATTTCATCCAACTCTTTTTCGACTTGAGACTGGAAATGAATAGGTATTGGATATGGTCTGACTCTGATAGGATTGTGATCAGTTAGCACAATGTCATGTTCTATGACATGTGTGTGTCCCGGGATGTCTGTAAGAACATCCTGAAATGTTTGCAACATCGAAGAAACTTGTCGATGTTCCTCAGCGGAAAGATTTGGAGAAACGGTCACGTTTTTCCAAGATTCCGTAGAATAAAGTGGGACCATAGAAAGAGGAAGATTGACATCAGAAAAAGTAGTTTCCTCATCCTGTATAACTGACAGAGATGAGTACTGACCATGAGTTGCTTGTGAATTGTCCGTAGCCTGGAAAATAGGCTGCAAATAGTCAGGTCTTTCATAAAATTCTGTGAGCATATTTATGTGGAAAGTTTTATGCTTTCCATCAATATCGACAACATAGTCGACATCAGAAATTTTGGAGACTATTGCATATGGACCTTTCCATGCAATTAGAAGTCTGTTCTCCCTTGAAGGAAGTAGAACGAGAGCTTTGTCACCTGGACAAAGTTGTCGTAGACATCTATTCTTATTTGCAAACTGCCTTGCCTTTTCTTTAGCAAATTCTGAAGACGAAGTTGCTAGTTTGCATGCCTCGATGATCTTTTGCCTAAGAGCAATGACGTACTCATAAGAAGATTGAGTCTCATCGCTAATATTATCGGCAGTGATTAGATCGTGAAGTAAAGACATAGGGCCGCGCGGTTGCGCGCCAAAGACAAGTTCAAAAGGGGAAAACCCCGTATGTTCATTGGGGACCTCTCTATACGCAAAGAGAGCCGCGGGTAAGACCCTGTCCCAATCCTGAGGATGATCCTCAGTTATTTTACCAAGTAAAGTTTTCAGAGTCCTATTTAAACGTTCGACCAACCCATTAGACATTGGGTGATAGATACTGCTGAGAGACCTTTTAATGTGTAGCATAGACATTACCTGTGACATAGTGTCTGATATAAGTTGAGTGCCATGGTCTGACAATATTTCTCCGGGAAAACCCAAGCGAGAAAATATCAGCCAAAGAGCGTCTGCGATATCAGCAGTTGAGATGCTCTTGAGAGGTATTGCCTCTGGCCAACGTGTGCACATATCGACACATGTAAGGATAAATTGATGTCCTCTAGCCGACTTAATTCTAAAAGGACCGATAATATCTATTGCCATTTTTTGAAAAGGGCGAATAGGAATGTCAGCAGCCTGGATAGGCGCAGCATGTCGTGGTCCTTTAGATTTGACCTCCTGACATACTTTGCAAGAGCGACAGTACATTCGTATGTCCTTGCTCACAAATGGCCAAAAGAAAGCCGCAAGAACCCTCGACTTTGTACGGGAAAAACCCATATGTCCAGCACATTGCGAGTCATGAGCATGTTGCAATATTTGCAATCTCATGCTCTTAGGCACAAGAATTTGTGAATGAGTGGACGTAGTCGAGTCTTGTACCATACGTACAAGTACGCCGTTCTTCATAGAAATCCAAGATTTCCTATTAGTGTTCTGATTAGGATCACCTTTTTTTGCTAGAATGAAGAATTTTTGTAAAGAAGGATCTTCTTCTTGCAATTTGATAAATGAGTCACGTGTAATAGTCAAGTGACTATCTTGGTCATTTACTTCATCATTATTAGTTAATGAAGTTTGAGGTGGATCCAGAGCATGTGCTCTTGTGACCACCGCATTGGTAGCTTCAATGTTTTGCTCTTCCCAAACAGCAATCTGCTGTGGGGTACATTCCCTAACTCCGTGAATACGACCAATAATAAGGTCCGCAATAGGGTTTGGAAGTAGACACGCGTGGACCTCTCCCGTGAAGAAAGGAGTAGCAATGTGTATTATAGCAGTAGGATACTTTTCTAACGTGCCACCAAATGTGACACATTTGATGACTTTTCCTGTAGCACAGGATGGATCTACAAGAGATTGCCTAACGCCGACAGTAGTACATCCAGAATCAAACAACACTGAGACTGGATTACTATTTACTAGCCCCTTATGTAATATAAGAGAACCTCTCCCATCATGAGCAACATTAGCAGGAAGAGCGGGCAAAGGATGACCACAGCTTAAAGTACTAACGGTTTTCGGATCAAATAAAGTACTGCATTGGATACATTTATTTGCCCTACCAAAATCAAAAGATGAGCATCCGATAGCATTATGGTCTTTATCATTATTAACCTGTTTATCTGCTCCCTGAGATTCTTGTTGAACAGAGTTTGTCTGTTGATATCTTTTTCTCTTATGTTGCGATCTACCGCGACCATTATTGCCTCTGCAATTATCATTAAAGTCCCTACTGTAATTTTTATCCTGGTTTGAGTTCCAGTTTCCATAACTGTCATTACTATCTCTATGCTGTTGAGAACCTCTATTATCTTGGTATTGAGGTCTCTGCATAAAATATTTTCCTCTATACCGATTACCTTTGTGAAAATTTCTAAAGTTAACCGGAGTAGAATAACGTGTAGTATTAGGTTGTCTCCAGTTCTGGGAAGAAGAATCACCCTGGAATTGATCACTATGGTTCTGGGCATAATTACGATTACTCTTTTTATTGAAATTTTTCTGGCTACCCTGAAATTTACGCATAAAATTTGGGCCATAAGGTGCTGCCGAAGCAACTGGCAGACCTTCTTTCACCTTAGAGTTACTAATGGTTATGTGCGGATGCGCAGTAACATACTGGCTACAGTATTCTTCCATTTCTTTTATGTTTTTAGGCTTACGCTCATGAAGAAAAGATAGAAAAGCTTCATTAACAGAAGACATAACCTTATCTCTAAGTAGTAAATCCATAAGAGCTTCAAATGTATTTTCTGTCTTAGACAACTCAACCCATCGTAAAAAAGTAAGACGGATGCCTGAGATGAATTCAGAGAATTCAACTCCAGTTTCTGGTAACATGGTTTTAAATTTAAGACGATATCCGTCCTCGTTAAGTTGGTACTTCTTTAACAATGCCGCCCTGACAACCTCATAGTTGTTTTTGTCAGGCACATCTACCATACTCAACAAAGTCAAAGCATCACCTCTAAGTATCTTGGACAGATGATACACATATAATGTTTTATCTATATTATGCACATTACATGCACTTTCAAATCTATCTAGATAAAATGTTATATCATCGATTGAGGGATTAAATGCTGGTAGATTAAGCTTGAAATCCTTAGCATTAGTCTTATTTGACACCTTATTTGCATCATTAGCATTACCAGTGTTCAATAACTTTAACTTCTCTAACTCTAAAGCTAAGACTTTTTCATCATGTTCCATTTTTGCTTTTCTCTCATCAGCCTCTCTTTGTAACCTTCTTTCTTCAGCCTCAGCCTGTAACTTTCTTTCTTCAGCCTGGGCCTGTAACTTTCTTTCTTCAGCCCCTCTAACTTTTTTTTTCAGCCTCTATTTCAAGTCTCTTATTTTCAGCTTCTTTTTCAAGTCTCTTATTTTCAGCTTCTTTTTCAAGTCTCTTATTTTCAGCTTCTTTTTCAAGTCTCTTATTTTCCGCTTCTCTTTTTTGTTTTTCCATTTCCATTTGAAATCTTTTTTCCTCCACCTGCATCTGCAGTTTCTTTTGTTCTATTTCAGCCTCTATTCTCTTTTGTTCAGTTTGTTCTTTCATTTTCTTTTCTTCCGACTTCAATGCCTTGGCATATTGAACAGTCGCAAATTCTTCTAATTTATCACCTGTCTTCCCAAGGGCTTTACCCTGCTCAATAAAGTACTCAAATGTAGACATGATGTCCAAAATGTGAGTACAGAACCTGAAATAATTAATTATCTTATTTCAATGTTAAATAGCAACAAGACTTAATAAAGTGCTTGTATAATCTCTATGTTGAACCCAATCTCTGTGGGAAACAGGAGTTGACACCAACTTGTATTATCAAATGTATAATAATATCACAAGTCACCTCTTAATTAACAGTGCACTACCCAAATCAGTGCATAATCATCAGTTATTTATCATAACTGCACTACAATAGTGCATAAGCAAAAAACACCAGTTTGTTATGATAAGTGCACTATAGACCAATAGTGCATGAGCATATATCAACAATAGTGAAAGCTAACTATGCAAGAACTATGTAAACAATAACAAGACAATGTAAACAATAGCAAAGGTCACCAACAATGTAAACAATAACAAAGATCAAAGTCAATGTAAACAACAACAAAGATCAGAGTCAATGTAAACAATAACAAAGATCAGAGTCAATGTAAACAATAACAAAGATCAGAGTCAATGTAAACAATCAACAAAGATCAAACAATACGAAAACATTCGCATAAGTCAAATACACAAACAGCAAAACTAAAAAGAAATATGCGAAGATATGACTAACAAATGACGCTACAGTGTATACACAAAAATATACGTAAAGAACTGAATAATAGCAAAGGGGAGACCTACAAATACAAACAATCGAAATCGAAACTAAAAACACAAAGAAAGAGAGAAAAGAAAAAAGAAAAAAAATATATATATACAAGAAACAAAAATAAAGCACAACTCGTCACAACTAAACAGATATAGCAACGATTGTCGCTAGCAAATTTCACTGTAGGAAATTCGCACAGTCCCTAACGAAAACGCTAACAGTAGAACCTCTGTGACGTGGTATCTTCTACTGTAAGACTCCGCCCAACCGAGAAAACCCGCTGAAATATAAACATATAAATATACAAATAACAAATAACATATAACATATAAACATGTATCATGAAAACAATAGGAGAAAGTGTGAAAGTACAGAAGGCTCAGTTAGAACATAAGGGCACAGTTCACAAACAAAACAGGCCACTTAACTTCTATAAATCCAGCGTCAGCACGGTGCAGAACAGGATGTAATCAGCATTCTGAGGATAATGATCCAACGTTGATTAACTTCTGCTCCCATAAACAGCCATGACGAAGGAAATGAGCTTCTAATACTGCAACAGTTGTTACGGCACTTGACCTTCTGAATCTTCTAAATTGATTTAACCGGCACTTGACCTTCTGAACCCGCAACAGTACCCCTGAGACCGGAACAGTTGTTACGGCACTTGTCCTTCTTTTCACCAGATCAGGAAATCCATTCGCTCGGTACTTGTCCTTCTAATTTTACATAAACTTCAATATTGCCGAGCAGCGCCGGGTAGTTTCAAAATCAGCAACTGTCAGAAAATCCGGATACTTTCAATAAAATTTCTTGTAAGGTGGTAGTTGATGCTGTAGTTGTATCTAGTATGATGATGATGTCTGGGTTTGCTGACCCCCTTGATAGCTGGAATCAGAGTGAACCAACCTATGGCCACCAAAAATGATATGGTGCGCCAAAATATCAGATGATAGAACCAGCTCTGGCCACCAAAAATGATAAGGGTGGATTTGTGCTGAAGTGGTAACTTGCCACCCTTATCGACACCTGGTGTTAAAGTGTAAGATGTAGGTGTCTTCTCTGATTTAGGATGTTGCTGTGTATGTGGTAGTGGAACAGTTCACAGGGTTATCACACAGGCAACATGACGTGTAGAGTCATAGAAAGGGTAACTTCGTTGTATAAGTTTCTTTCATTTATTGCACGCCACAAAACAGTCATGATACTTATGACATCAACATGGTTAACGAGTTCAGCAAGATGATATGGCACATTGAAAACAATTTCTGTAGTCAGCAATGATAGCTGTTGTATATATGCGTCATAAGACATCACAGTTCAATAGATTCAGAAATTCATCAATCATCGAGTGCTAGTTCGTGAAGCTGTATAAATAATAATAATTTCTATAACTTCTGCAACAGTGTCAGCTACAGATCTTCAATGTTCATAAACAATAATAAATGCTCCCATTCTGATGCTAGCAGATCAGTTGTATACAATAAGTCCGTTCACTGTCTGCACGTGAATAGCATACATGGGCTACAGGTCAGCTCGACCTTTATAATGTTCCTAAGTCTAACCATCTGACTTGGACGTGATCTCTGATATAACGAATCCTGGAACACAGACAACAGTCTTGTTGGTCTAGAGCGACCCATATATATTTAACTAGTTCAGGTATACAGATACCGGTGACTTAATCCTAGTCAAAGTACCTCTCCATTTTGCATCACACAGGCGAGCAAATAGGCGACAAAATGACGAACCTCTAGATGATAGCATAAAGTTCGATACAAGAGGAATTACCTTATTTCGGAAAATCAACCATGAACATATGCCTCCAGGCAGGCTGCATAATACTGGGAAATAGTCTAGTTAGCTAACTAACTCACTAAGACACTGTATTTCCCTCAGAGAATCACAAGACGCAGTTGCGTCTGCTCGCTTCTTAAACCATTTCTAAACTGCCCCAACTGGGCGGAACACACAGAACGAACTCCCGGTTTGACATGCGCAGAACGACAATCTCTGAGTTGCCGTTCACAATAAGACGATTCGAAGAACATTCGAGATAAAAGTCTTACACAGTCGCGCCTTTTATGGTCATGAAAAGAAGCGTTAAGAAAGGTTTCAGACATCTACCATAGTTGACTGATACTACCAAATAAGGAGATGTGGTCACGCTTCGTTCAAGAAATTATAGACCGAACGTGTCTCTATACAAGAGAAGGCAACTCCTAACAAATTGTAGTTTCGATAACTCGGATTATGTCCCTTTGACCATAGAAAACATAATACACACTTCAGTCAAAAAAATGATCATACATATGAAAAAATGTTTATACAAACGAAAAATAATAATGATCCGTGCGTATACAC
>JAMPIV010001335.1:0-235000 GCA_024509875.1 Oreohelix idahoensis | reverse complement strand
GGGGGGGGGGTGTGGTTTGGGGTGGGTTTGGGGGTGGTTTTTGAGGGGGGGTTGTTGTATGTGGGGCTGATTGGGACTGGGCTATGTGTTTTTTTGGTATGGGTGTTGGGGGGGGGTTGGGGGTCCCCGTGTTTGGGATTTGGTGGGGGTGTCTTATACGTGGGGTGGTATTTTGTGTGTTTGGGGGGGTAGGTTTCCTTGGGGGGTGGTTTGTTTTTTTTAGTTGGGGTAGGGTTGGTGTGTCGATGTTGGTTTTGTTGTTGGGTGGTGGGGGTGGGGGGGACTTGGGTGTTGTTTGTCCTGTTTTTTTGGTGGGTTGGGGGTAATCTGGGGGTTTTTATGTTGGTGTGTTTATGTGGGGTCTTTTATGGGTGGGGGTGTGTGTTTGTTTTTGGGTTATTGTGGATTTTTGTGGGGGGTGGAGGGGGTGTGGGGGGGGGGTTGCGACGGGGGTTTATGTGTTTTTTGGGGTGTGGTGGGGGGGGGTTGTTGGTAATGCTAGGTTGGTTTGTTTGGGATTGTTTGGTTGGGGGTTTAGGGGTGGCGGGGGAGTAATTTAGGGTTTTCCAACAGGGCAGTTTGTGGTTGTTAGGGAGGGGGAGGTTTGTTGGGGAGCTTGTGTTTGGTTTTTTTTGGGGGGGGTGTGTGGGGGGTTTGATTGGGGGGGGTTATTAACTATGGGGGGGGAGTGGGGAGCGGGTGGGGTGATGTTTGGGGGGATTCTTGGGGGGGGGGGGGTGGGGGGGGGGGGTGTTGGGTTGGGTGGGGGGGCCGTGTGTGGGGGGTTTTGTGGGGTTTTGGGAGGTGTATTGTTTTATCTAGGAAGGGGGGGAGGGGTTAGGGAGGGGGGGTCTGGGGGAGTGGGAGGGTGTAGTAGTTTGATTTAGGGTGGCCACAGGTGGTGGGAGGCTGTGTAGATAGTTTTGGGGGGGTGGGTGTGGTTATAGTGCAGGGGGGTTGGGGATTGGGTGTGTGGGTGGGTGTGTGGATAGGGGGTGTTCGCCGCAGGTACACGGGGGGGTGGGGGGGGTGGTAGGGGGGGGTGGGTTTGTTGGGGGGTGGGGGAGTTAGGATTGGAGGAGGATGGGGGTTGTTGGGCGGGTTAGGTGGGGCTTGGGGTGGGGTGTGGGGGGGGGGGGGGGTGTTGGGGGGGTGGCGGGTGGGGGGAGGGAGGGGGCTGGGTAGGGGTGGTAAGGGGGTGGGGGGGTATGGGTGAGGGGTTGGGGGGATGTTCGGGGGGGGGGGTTTGGGGGTGGGGGGGGGGTGCGTGTTGTGGGGGGGGGGGTGGTGTGGGTTTGGGGGGGGGGGGGGAGTGGGGGGGGGGGGGTGTGTTGGACCCTTTGTTAGGTCCGGTGTGGCCCTGTTTGGGTGGGGTTTGGGTTGGGCGGGGGGGGGGTTGGAGTGGGTTAAGGTGATTTGTAAGTGTTGGGTTGTTCCCCGATGAGGTGAGTTGGATGTTCTTTTTGGGGGGGGGGGGTGGGTATGGGGTTGGATATTATGGGGGGGGGAGGGATGATTGGTTCAGTGCAGGTTTAAAAGGGGTTGTGGGGTTGGGGGGTAGTGTGATTATTTAAGTTTACGTGGTGGGGTGGGATGGTAGTGTTGGGGTGGGGGGGGTGGTTGGGGGGGTGGTGGGGGGGGGGGAGGGGGGGGTGGGGGGAAGGGGCGGTTATGTGATTGTTTTGGGGGGTGGGTGATATTTTTTTTATTTGGGTTTTTTGTTGTTTTGTGTTTTATTTGTGTGTTTTTTATTGGGGGGTTGTGTGGTTTTAACGGGGGGGGGTGTGGGTTGGTGGAGTTTTGGTTGGGTTTCATGTCTTTTGGTTTGGGTGGGCGGGTTATTGTTAAAGTGGGGAGTTGGGGTGGTTTTTAGGTTGGGGTTACTAGTATTTTTTGTTTGGGTGTGGGGGGTAATTTCAGGGGGGGAGTATGTGGTTAAGAAATGTGCTTTAACCCTTCAATTTTGTTTTTAATGGGGTGGGTGGTGTAGTTGGTTTTGTTGGTAGTTTAAGGGTTGCTTAGTATTTGTGAGTAAGGGGGGGTTGGGGGGATGTTTAGGGGGGTAGGGCGGATGCTATAGACTGTTTATTTATCAAGGGTGTGTGGGGGGGGGGTTGGGGGGTGGGGGGGTGGGGTGTTGTGTTTAAGTTTGAAAGGGTGGGGGGGGGGGTGTGGTTGGAGTGGGAGGGGGAAAAAAGTGTTGGGGGAGGGTGGAGGGATATCAAGTTGGACGATGGGGTTTGTGGCGTGAGGTGGTTATGGGTTTTGTGGGATCGGGGTGTTGAGGGCGAATGTGGCAGGGGGGGTGGGGGGGGGTGTGGTTGGTGTGGTATTAAAATGTGGTTGTTGTGTATTGGGTGGATTCGTTTTTTTGTGTTGGGGGGGGGGGTTTTGTTTTTTGTTGTGTAGGGGGGGCTTATGGGGGGGGTGTGGGGTGGGGAGGGTTCGGGGGGGGTTTGCGGTGTGGTTGTTTGGGTCGTGGTTGGGGGGGGGCGTGGGGGGGTGGGGTCGGTGGGGGGGGGGTTATTGGGTTGGGGGGGGGGGGTGGGGGGGTGGGGGGGGGGGGGGGGGGGGAGGTAGGGGGGGGAGGGGGGGGGGGGGGGGGGGGGGGGGGGGGGGGGGGGGGGGGGGGGGGGGGGGGGGGGGGGGGGGGGTGGGGGTGGGGGTTGGGGGGGGGGGGGGGGGGGGGGGGGGGGGGGGGGGGGGGGGGTGGGGGGGTGGTGGGGGGGGTGGGGGGGGGTGTGGGGGGGGGGGGGGGGGGGTGGGGGGGGGTTTGGGGGGGGTGGGGGGGGGGGTGGGGGTTTTGGGGGGGGGGGGGGTGGTGGGGGGGGGGGAGGGGGTGGGGGGGGTTTGGGGGGGGGGGGGGGGGGGGGGGGGGGTTTGGGGGGGGGGGGGGGGGGGGGGGGGGGGGTGGGGGGGGGGGGGGGGGGGGGGGGGGGTTTGGGGGGGGGGGGGGTGGGGGGGGGGGGGGGGGGGGGGGGTTGGGGGGGGGGGGGGGGGGGGGGGGGGGGGGGGGGGGGTGCTTTTTTATCACCGCGTGTTTTAAGGTTCTTAAATTGTTTTTTTATTTCTTTTTTTTGGGTGGGGATTTTGACAAATTTGACACAGACGGGTTTATTTTTTTATTTTTTTTTTGGGGGTTTTTTATTTTTTTTTGTTTTTGAAAGGCCTCATTTTTTTATTCAGTTTTTTTTTCTTTTTTTGTTTTTTTTTTTTTGTTTTTTGTGCAGGGTAGGGGGGTCCGGGCCTGGGAAAACTAGGGGGGAGTCTTTTAATTTCATTTTTTTTTTTCCAATCGTTTTTTTTTTTTTTGTTGGAATTTTGTTTTTTATTTGGGGGGGTGTCTAATACAGCCTGCAAGGGGGGTGGTGGGATCTGACGGTGTGGTGGGGTTGACATACGAGTTGGGGTTTTTTTTTTGTGTTTTTTTTTTTTTTTTTTTTTTTAAATTACACAGTGCAGCCACGTTTAATGGGCAGGCGGCGTTTTTTATTGGGCGTCGTTGCGGGGACTTTTTTTGGGGACACGGGTGCCATTTTTTTTGTTTTTTTTTTTTTGCTTTTTTTTGGGGATTTTTTCATTTTTTTTTTTTTGGGGTGTTTTTGTGTATTTTTTGGGAATGCGTTTTTTTGTTTTTATTTTTTTTTATTAACTTTTGGGGGGCGGGAGTTTGTATCGGGGGGGGGTTTTTTTTGAAGTTTTTTGTCATTTCGGTTTTTAAGGGGGAATCGGGTGATTTTTATTTTATTTTTTGCACGGGGTTTATTAATGCGCTTTTAGTTATGTTTTTTTTTTTCGTATTTGGATTTTAAGTATTTTTTGGGACTTTTTTTTTTTTTTTTTTTTTAATTGTTTTTTTTTTTTGATTTTATTTTTTATTGTATTTTTTTTTTTTTTTTTTTTATTTTTTCTTTTCACGATTTTTTTTTCTTTTCCGCCACGGTTTTTTTTTTCTTTTTTTTATTTTTTTTTATTTTTTTCTTATTTTTTTATTTTTATGCGATTGTATTTTTTTTTTGTGTCGGTTTTTTTTTTTTTTTTTTTTATTTTAGGGTTTTCCTTTTTTTTTTTTTTTTTTTTTTTTTTAATTTTTTTTTTGTTTTTTTTTTTTATATTGTTTTTATCTTTTTTTTCTTCACTTAATTTCTAATTTTGGACCTTTTTTTTATTTCGAATAAAAGGTACAGGTTTAATATTTTTGTTTGTGGCCGTTATTTTTTTTTTTTTTTTTTTTAAGATTTTTAAAATTTTTTTTTTTTTCGTGTTGGCTGTTTTTATTTTTATTTTTTTTTTTTTTTCTTTTGGGTTTTTTATTATTGATATTTTTTTCATTTTTTTATTTTTGCAGGTTTTTTTGAAGTTTGCTTTAGACTTATGGGGAACAACTTTTTATGGGGTTTTTTTTATTTTTGCGGAAGGGAGTACTTTGGCAGGTATTTTTGTTGAAAAATAAACTTTTTTCAGTTTTTGGTATTTTTTTTTAAACTGCCCGTTTAGCAATAATTTTTTTTTTTTTTTTTATGTGTACTTAGATTTTCGGCTTTTTTTTTGTTTTTTGTTTTTCTTTTTTTTTTTTTTTTTTTTTTTTTTTGGAGTGAGTTTTTTTTTTTTTTTTTTTTTTTTATTTTTTAGATAGCATTTTTTTTTTTTTATTTTTTTTTTTTTTTTTTTTTATTTTTTTTTTTTAGATTTTTTGTTCTTCTTTTTTTTTCAAAACTTTATTTTGTTTTAATTTGCTAACATTCTTAGTTTTTTTTTTCTGTTGCATGATTAAATATTAAGGTTTTTTTACTATTTTTGTTTTTTTTTTTTTTTAAAATTTTTTATTTTTTTTGTTTTTGACACTTTAGCTTTTAATTTTTTGTTTTATTTTTTTTTTTAATATTTTTCGCTCGGTTTAGTTTTTATTTGGTTTTTGTCACATTCTGGAGGAGAACCAAGTTTTTTTTTTTTTTTGTTAAATTGGCATACATTTTTTTTTTTGTTTTTTTTTTTTTTGATCATGCTAATTTTTTTTTTTTTTTTTTTGGTGAGGTCCGCGCCATTGTTTTTTTCAGGTTTTTTTTATTCTCGGATGTTTAACTTTTTTTTTTTTTTTTTTTTTATATTTGGTTATTTTTGTTTTTTTTTACAGGTCAGTAGTTTTTTATTTTTTTATTTTTATAAAAATTTTGGTTTTTTTAATTTTTTTTTTATTTTTTCGTTCCCCCATAGGTTAAGGCATTGACAGGGGAATATTCTTTTTTTTTTTGACAGTTTTTTTTTAGAGCTTATTGTGTTTATAATAGGTTTTTATTCTATAACCATTCATTTTTTCCACTACGGCTATTTTAATGCTTTGGTTTGTGGGTGAATGTGGGATGTTCGGGTAAATATGTTATAGGGGACTCTAGTAAGTGGATACCTGCTACTGAGATTCATGCTCCGTGATAGTTGTGGTTTCATATATACTAATTAAGAGTAGGTGTATTTATAGGATTAACCTTTACCTTGCTACCTATTATATCTCACTATATCTGTCAAGTTCTAAAATTATTATCGGGGCCAATCACGTGAGTGATGCTAACAGGTTTTTGTGTCTAGGGTCCATGAGTTGATGGTGATGAAGTGTAAAGTCCACATACATACAACAGGACAGATAATACAAATTCTTTTTATTTTTATTCCACCACAACTTACAACCTGTGGACCACTCAAAATTACATAATAACCCCTTCCCCGTTACCCCCCCCCCTCCCTCCCTAATGAGGTAATAGAAAGGAAATTCGTTTTTTTTTTTTTTTATTTTTTAAATGGAGTCTGCTGATAAACTTTTCAAATAGAACAATTATGTATTCATTGGGTGCTGTTCATGAATGATATGTGTCCTGATTCAAATACAAAGGGAAACAGGATTCACAATCAATTTTAATGACACGTTTTTTGTACAGAATTTCTCAATATGAATCTTGTAGTGACATATATTTTTAATAGTATCCTATGTGTGTCAGTTGTGTAGTAGTAATATGAGGTAATACTGGTTTTGTTTTTGTTCTAGCTCTGTTTAGGTGGTATTTTGTCAATCATGATCTTCAATAGGTTTGTCTTTATTGGGTGGTGGAAAGCAGGTTTGGTGGGAGGGCATGATGTTCTCAATCTGTTCCTGATATTTTAAAAGACAAAGTTACATTTCAACCTCTTATCTTCCCCTGTTAAGTTTTTAAAAAAGTTTCATTGGTTATTTTAAGATGGGGAGTACATTAATGTTTGAGCTCAGATGGGCACATCAGCTTGGCTTATCTTGCGTGTGATTGGCGGCAGGAAATATGAAAAGAATCCTCTGCTGCCTCGATTTTTCCTCCCCTGGCGCTTCTGGAAGGAGACACCTCTCAATGATAGCTAAATGGACCATGGAGTATGCTGTCCGACTCATGATCTGGATTTCAGCAAAGCTTGCTGACCAGGTGTTGTCTGGATGCTCAATTCAATGACCCATCGTCAAAGGACCACGGGTCCTGAAAACAAGAAGGATTGTACCTTTACTCGTCATTTCATTAACTAGTGTTGGTGATTCTTAGTCTCTTTCATACACTGATTGCCAACAATTACATCCACAAACATTGAGTTCAGAGCGGTTAGTAGCGTTAGGCCAACTGTCTCAGCTTCATGACTTTCTATTCTGAAATACTTTTTTTCCAGGTTTTAACCTCCTTAATGGTTTTAGCTATCGCCATCTTGCTACTCTTCACAGCTATTATTTCTGTCTAATAGTCAATCATCTAGGTGTCAGTGTACTGTTTGGCCATTCCATGCCGTTTTACTTTCCTCCTAAGTTTACTACCTTTCTGTTCCAGGCGTTTTGTGAGTTGTCATTACGAGGACTTTATAATTCATGTATGTTACTGAAATACCACAGATTATACAACCGAGGTGCCGATTAAATTAACTAAATCAAATTTCAATTTCTTCATTTGTTAAAAGTTTTTTTTAAAAGATACTGATTGTTTTCAAGCTTACCTCCCCCCCAATTCTTTGGAAATATAACACAAGATACGGTTGGACTAGCAATGATTCTGGACTCTAATTAATGGCACAAATTTCCCTTTGCTTATGTTTCGTTCCAGGCTATTTTCATTTAGCAAACTAAATATGATGAGCTGGCTTCAAAAATCGCACTGTTGCTTTTATTCAACGCTTTGATTTTGAAGATACTTGTGGTTCTCGAACTGTATGTGCTCCTGACAGTTTGTGTGTAATAGTCAAGGACGAGTGGATCGGGCCAATGCGAGCCATCTGTGTTCGACATGTGTCGACATGTTGTTTGATAAAAAAGTTACCTGTTGTTACACCCGTTCGTCTAAGTGCCTATAATCAACATCACCGGGTAGTGATGTCGATATGTTTTGTAGCCGAACAAATCGTGTTTTAGCCTTTATATACTTGTTGCGCTCCAATCTATGTGGAGGTTTACCATGGTAGGCTATTCCTGTACGACGGGTGGTTTTTTTTCAAATTCACGTTAGAAAAAATTTACCAATCTGAGCGAGCAGAATTGGATTATAGTGCTGGGTGTCAGGCTCGGCGTGTCTGATCAGCTACATATTTTATTTTGGGCTTTAATATCTTGTTAATTTTGCCCTATTTGGACTATTTGATATACGCTAGCTTGTAAGCAAGCTGTCATTACTTGGATAGAGTTTTAGATCATTCGCTTTGAGCCCATCATGAGGAACCGCGCCAAAAAGATACACAATTTTGAGATAATCTTTAAAAAGAGCTAGTGGCTTGCGGTTCAAAAAAGTATGGCTGCAATGTTCTTCTTCCTCGCCTTTGTTTCCGATGATTGTGCTGTTCCGACCCGCCCCCCCCCCATGGGTACCTGCTAATGTTTTCTACACAGTATCCCATCGGCTTAATGTTTTTTCTTTTCTAATAAGAGTTTTTCAGGTTTTTAAATACTAACTCTGGTTGGGTAGTGATTTTGTTTTCACGTCGATGTTGATAAGTATGTTAGTGCATGTGGTGGCCACCACGACCCTTACACACTCTACGCACCACACCCCCACATCTATACACCGCGTGTCTGCTAATGAGACTGCATGTGTGGTATCGCGACGCTCTGGCGTCTGTTTATGTGTTGTGACTATCTCTGTAACGCTTTCCCCCCCACTCGCGTAGTCGGTATCCTGACCGTATCGCGACAGAAGCTTCCTGCACTCAGTAATTTCTATCTCTCACACTCCTTTTTGCTCATTCTGTCTTTAGTTACGCCGTGTTTTAAATGGACATGAAGTGATTGTTTTATTTATATTTTTAAAATCTTGGTCATTGTTCGTCAGACTTGGCGCTATTCTTTCTTCGTGTGTGTTCCAAGAAATACTGCACTCGTTTTCATTTGTAGGTAAAATAGCGGGGTTAATTCATAACTCTGGAGTGACCTTACGCTTTACAACGTATGAATAGGCTCTGTGTTAAAATTCCTGCTAAAGATACCGTATGTAGCGAATAATCTACATGGTGTCGATGTGGAGCCCTATAGCGTACTTTCCCCCTGCTTTCACGTTGTTGTATCATTCTTGATGTCTAATGGGTTTACGTCTACAGCCTCTGGTTATCTGTATTACCATTCGCGTACGCTGCATTCAATTTCTATGTTTCACCTTCTACTTTGTCATTGCGGGATTCGCCTTATGATGTTTCTGAATATTCTTATTTTGTTTGGTGGAAATTAGTTACGCTGGTAACAACGACATTCATTTTTATTGTAGCTTATGATTGATAACTACCCACCCACAAACAAGATGACACTGCCTAAATCTTATTTTATGGTCGCATATGATACTTAACATATAAAAAACTATCACTTTATTAGTTGTCCAGCCCTTGAATTGGTTGACACTATATTTTATCTGTAGCAGTCGTTCTTAAGTGACTCAATCCTTTATTTATGGAAGCCTAGTTTTCATCCTATTATTTGGTCCTTTATTTATTCTGTATGTTATACCCGATTGTAATACAGGTCATCATACATTGATATTGCTTCGCACTTGGAATTTACGCCACTTTGTCTATACAATGTTAATGGGCGCAATAGAACTTATCTATATCTTTAACAACTTTGCTATTAAGTCCAGACCTTTAATAGAAGATTAGCAGCCCTGACGTTCTGGTTTGTCCGCCTTGATCTTACACTAGGGTCCTATGTCCACGTTTATTGGTCGCTCTAGCATTATCTTCTCCAATCCATCACATTGACTATCTGTAGATTTGTCCGTCGAGATGAAAGTCCTACACTCTAAAATTCCAATGATTACTTTTCTTGAGTTCTCCCGTTTACGTTAGATTATCAATGACTTTCATTTAGTGTCGCTACACTCAACGCTTTATTTTGTCGCTACTTTATGTCAGATTGTAGATATCAGCACTAACTAGACATATCTTTTACTTGTCGTTTTAGCTTATAAACTGTCTCTCGCCTGTTTTTCGTTCACGCTAGATATTCATTATGACTCGCATCTTGTATTTGTCGCTAGACCAATTACATGCTGTACATTTCCCTATTCCTTTGTAGAATTTGAAATACTATAGATGACGTATTCATTTATTGTACATCGATAGGAATACATGCCTATATTTATTGTCCGCTAGATTAATCTCATGAATAGCACTGGTTCATGTTCGATTTATGATTACACATGATAATATTTATTCTTCTCGGCCGCTTGACAACTAACACCCTTGGCTCATCATTCCTTTCTATCACCGTCGCATCTCAGACAATGAAATACATCTTGGATACTTACTGCCGGTTATTTTGTTACGTTCTCGACCGTTCGTAACATTCAATGACTATCATCTTATGGTAGCCCTATGTATGATACTCTTACTCCATTGTCAACTACTTTTTCTCTTGTCGAGTAGATTTAGTTACATTAATCTATTTGCCTTTTTCACTACTACCATCGTACCGACACAATAACAGATACAAATTATAACATATCTTGTATGTCGCTAGAATAATGGGTCTTTTTTACGAGTACTCTTGAATACCTACATGAATCTTTATGAACAGCTAGCATAACTAAATATGACACACTATTTCATTCTTTCAGTCACTTATAGAATACCACTTACACTACAGACAGCCCATGACTTATACTTTAAATCGTCGGCCTTAGTCTATTAATACCCTCAATACAACATAACCTATCTTTATCGACGCATTGCAATACGTGTATGTCTCTTAATGTTCAGAGGTAGTAATACAGGACTTTCCGTTCAGTCCGTACACGCTAGGATTACCATGGCCCTTTATTTTTCGTCGCTAGATATGATCTATCTTTTAACTGTCGCTAAAATACGGACGATCTTATGTCGTCGATAGCAATATACAAGGACTATATTTACTGCCCAGTTAAGAATCGATATGACTATCTATTAAATGCCACTACTAGTATATACATGACCTATCCTTTTAACTGCCGATCTCGAATATCATTGACTATCTTTACAAGCCGCTCGATTACATGTCTTTATCTTTACTGTCGACTACGATATACAATGTACTATCACTTCTTATCGTCGGACTAAGTGCCCCTTCTCTATACAGGTGACCTATCTGTTTTAGACACGCTTAGATTTCGTGAAACACTAGCATTTTATCGTCGCTAGAATACGTGACTCTTGTCTTTAAATACATGTTGTATTTTGTTTATATGCCCGGGGATGTCAGTCGCACAAGTCGATTTATTGTAGAGGGTGGGATACTCTGTGTGGTAAGTGTAAATCGATTGTCCTATCTATTAACCCTGCTAACAGTTTTGGTCCATCAAGGTCTATATTGTCCTGGAAGTGGATGTGGCTTTGAAAAGAATGTGAGTGTAGACGCAATGAGTTGCATCGTTATATGAGTGTCAGAACGCTCCGAATCGGTAGACTGTTAGCAATGCATTCGATAGACATTGACATGGTGTATTAGATACTCAACTTCATACTCTCACTGTGCCGCGAATTCATAGAAGTACTGAAATACGGTGGGTCTTTTTTAATTAACTATGTAAGGAGACGACACATTGGATCGTACGTGTTAATGGTTTACAGGAGCATACAATGTTCGACTTTAGAGCAAAGCATTATGTTAGATCTCGGGACTTCTCATCCTTCTAAAGTCGAGCAACTTCACACTTGCATGGGCCTAGAATATAATTAAAGGTGCACGATTACGTTATTAAGATACGCTCGAGCGTATACCAATCATTGTAAATCATCCTGGCTATTAACTGGACTGTGGCAACTGTCACTGTGCCCCTAAACAATATTATATTCGAAGGCTCATAGACTTAACATACGTCTCAGTCATCGAATATCCCTTACACGTATAGTTCACATATTATTTATTTTTTCATAAATGATATAGGTATCCCAGACTATGGGTTCTCAAATGTTAAGCTGTGATCTCTTGGTTCATCGATGCGATTGTCACAGGAAATCCTTTTTCTCACTTCGATAATACTCTAATACGTATATGGGATATTCAAACTGGCTTGTTCCTTCTCACTCACCACTCACTGCGTGAGCTTCAACTCACTATTGGATATCTGGACCAAAATTGGTTCTATCGTAAATGTAGCCTTATTTCTTCCGAGCTTTCTATCTATAGACGCGTAATTGAATCAGATTCATATAATTCTTGTGCTGATAACTATAGGATGTATAGAATTCTCTTTTGAGATAAATATCTTTTTACAAAAGTACATGTGCATTAGCTGATCGACAACGATTGGCGCGCAAGACTCACCCAAGTTCATAATAGATTATGTGGTTTTACCTATTTTATGCGAGAAATATACATTTGCCCATTCCTATTGGCCCAAAGTGAATAATACATGGGTAAAATGTATATCTCCCATTAGAACATAAACCATGTATGAATGTATATCACACTTTCCGCTCCATATCACTTATAGATACATCCTTTATTCGGCGGACTAAGCCGGCTATCAAGAACAATTCGACATCCCGACAGGATGAACACAGTCATGAGTCACACCCCATGCTAGCGAGTAGACTTCAGCTGCTTAGATTTTGTTTCTTTTCTAGCGACAATCTCCATTTACATAATAGTTCTCGCCTATTGTAAGGTAAAGATAGATTTCATCTTTAGTCAAGACTCGTACCACTACTTACATACAAACACATTACGTACTAAATTCAGGCTCAATTGATATCAATGAAGACTAGAACAATCGTACTTCGCCTTACCGCAGGCAAAGATAAATAGCAGTCTAGGCCATTAGGATTGGCCGCTGGAGTCGATCGGTAGATGACGGACTCTTTTCAAAGGGCAGACAGTAATATTACTAAAAAGATATACTTCTCCTTACAGCAGACTTATAATAAAGGATAATAACTTTGTCTTAATTTTACTGAAATTCTTTGCACGAAAATTTATAAGTATATAAATGTATTATTATGATTTTTCATAATTATAAATTCTCTTTACATCGCACCAAAAACGGCGCCATAAAAGCAGACTAACGACAAGTATACCGCAGTGCTCTCCAGAGTTGTTCGGTGTCGACGCGACATACCTCTTTAGCTCTATAGCACATTTATTTAGGTCACCCATTACGTTTCTATTCGCTATCTCTCTCCTTATTACTTGTGTCTTATCCTGAGTGTTTCTTTTTTGGTTTACTTCTCTTTTTGTCCGCTTACTCATTCAGCGAACCTGCCCTCTCAGTGATGCGCACTGTAGCGCGGTATTCTCGTATGGTTTTGCTATTCGTTTGCGAACATGCTCCCGATAATCGCTTGATCCAATCAGTCTTGTTTCCGCCTTTTATACTAGCTACGATGACATATTTTCTGCCTATGAGTTCTTCTGCTGTTAATTTGTCGATTGAGTCTTGATTTCTTTCCACAACTGATGTTCTTGAAGTTTTCTAATGACATTTGTTCATCGAATCGTATTACAAGCTTGTTCTCCAATTGATTTTGTTATCTTCTCCAAACTCCTCACACAGCCCCTAGGTTATTCACTGAGATAAATCGACTTTCATATTAATACCACGAGCGAAGCTCTTGTGGTATGTATTTTCTCAATGCTCTCGTTATTTTCTCACATAAATGTTAGATAATTCTCTCATTTGAAGGCGCTAGTCTGACACAAAAGCCAATTCTTTTTAGTATGGATTCCCTTCTATTGGTTGTGTCACTCCTCATCTCTCGAGTTTATTTCTACTGAACGCCCTAAATAATTGAAATTTCAACTTTCTGTAGTTTTTCCAGAGAGCGTTCAATGATTGATATTCAATAGGGGTCTCGGTTAGTAAAAGTTCATTGCTTTAGTTTTGAGAACGGCATTTACTGGAGACGGTATAGTTCTAATCTGTGAGATTGATGAGTTTGCGGTGTTGTGGTGGGTAGCAGGTAGAGAGGGTGGTATTGCGGATTGTTTCAGGTGTATGGTCGGATCTTAAAGAATGCATTATCAACAAAAGAGTCTGCAACAGTTCCCATTGAAGTCAATAAAGGGAACTTATCCATTTGTTCAAATGGATCACCCAATGAGTGTTGGATATGTAGATATAGTTGGGGTGGTTGGTGTCCAGACCACACTCTAGAAGCTGTATCAAAAAGTCAGTGGTCGTGGTGATGTCTAGGCAGTAGTTTTGGGGGGTTTACAGTCTTGTACCATGACAACAGTGTGTTGGGTGAAAAAAATTTGGTTAGTATGATTTTTTATAAACATACCATATAGGACGGGTATTGGTACACTCATAGGATCACAACGCATGGAGATATAGATTGGGCAGTTGGATATGTTGTCGCCTTAGGCATATAAATGTTGATGTATCCTAATATGTCGGTAATGGTAATGGTATCGTTAGGTTGCTGAGGCCCCCACCCGGGGCTCTACGTTTATAAATTGTTTACATGAACCCCCCGCAATCGACCTAGTATTATACCTTGGACAGTTATCGTGACTTATAACATTTCAGGATTACACAAAATACATGTCGGATTACATCAGTCATGAATTTTGTTGCGTCTCTGGATGAAACTTAGTCAGCTAGTTACAAGCATCTCATGCTGTGGAAATTAACATATCAAATTAAAACCGCATTCGTAGACGATACTCACACGCATTCCCCAGAGTTTCCCATCCATTACAATTACACCCCCCCCCCCCCCCCCCCCCCCGCCCCCCCCCCCCCGCCCCCATCCCCCCCTTGATCATTGTAAAGTCTATGGCGAAAGATTTTTACAGATCCAGGTAGCTTATAATCGTTAAGTGGTCAATCCTAGAAGGTCCTTACTGACACCTCGCCTGTTCCGCATTGCGCACATATAACTGAACTCACGTAAAGTTCTATATATATTAGTTATTTTCATAAAGAATAGCAGGAGAGAATCGACCCCAGACGTATGGGGGTGGCACTCTCGTAGCATATAACTATATTCAAGTTATGACAGTAGAATTCAGTGGTAGTAGGGGATTTCTGGTTGAAGTTTCGACTGATGAGGTTTCGCGCGCCCCTAGAAGCATATTTCTAACGTTGATATATTAAGTACAATTCCCATAAGCGCCTCATCCTCCATTTCACACGTCTAAATAACCGAGTCTAGTCTTTCATTGCCTCAATATTCAGTTTTCATGCTGATTTACACTACAGTTAAAGGATGCATAAGTTCATAGAATGAACTCTGTGCATTAGTGCCAGTTTTCAGGGACCCCAGTGATGAAGACTCACATACAGATAGAACCAGAATGTCTAGACACGGTGTTGTATGATGAGACTAAAATAGTGTTAGTTGGTGTAAACATCGATCTGATAATTATCTGGGATGTCGAGTGGTTTAGGCAAGATGGACGAGGACATGGCGACAGATGATTTGGACGGTCATCTTTACTTTTTGGGGTAGAGTTGCAGTGTGGGTGTGATGGAGTGTGGATCTCACAGATTCGGCAAATGGGAGGAGTTATTGGGGGTGTTGGGTTATGTGACTAAGGGTAGTTTTGCTACCTGCATATCGGGTTTCGCGGCTTATAGTATCTAGTGGAGAGGATGTTGACCAGCATGGGTATGTTTGTTAGTGAATTGTATTATCGGTCTTCTGTAATTCAAGAAAACCGTGACCTACTTCGATGGCCTAAAGACACGAATGCATAATTCGCGGTCTAAAGCATCTAAGCCAAGCTTTGTAAGATGGTTTTGCGGTCATGGTTTATAACAATGACCTCTCACTGCAGTAGGTGGACTCTAATTGTATTTCAACACTTTTCACCATTTACTGATTAGTGATTTTCCGAATGTAATATCAATGAAAAGACAGAACGTCGTCTTAGATAAGCAATGACAATCTGAACCGATTACAGATTATCAAAGGATTCAGACGCATTCATGCTTTATCAAAATGTAATGCTGGTGCAGTTCATTAACGGCCACTAAGGGGTAAGGAACAGTAATAAATTCCATGTGGATTGAGGCCTCCTGGTGTAGGTGTCGATTAGCGGTAAGAAGTTTCTGGCGCTGTACGTCGGTTAATGGGAACTTAGCCCAAATATCTTTAGAACAGTATTTATAGACGTGTTAGTGAAATTCAAATAGATTAATTACTCGCCAAGCCCCCCCCCCGAATTAGAAAGTCGAGTAAGTCAGCTCTATCTCAGTATCAAGCCACGTCATATGGTTCTGCATAGAACTTCGTCAACTTAGACTCGTCACGATTCAATTTGTGATAGTCAAACGCAGTCAAGACGTATGGTTATTGTCTTTTTTTTGAGGTCGGACAATAACCATCGGGCGACAGTATGTGCAGAAGTGGATGGTTTCGATTATTTGTAAAAAATTCATATCTTTATTTATGTCAAATCTAACTCACTGCATTCTTCTAAACCTGTGTTTGGAAATGTCATAGGGGATAGGATATGGGTCTATAACACCTTAATTGGAGTACTTGTTTCATGTTTCGAACGTACAGTGTCATAGTGTCAATGACATGAGTTGATCCTGCGGATGTCTCAGTTGAGGACTTTTCCTGAAGAAATGTTTGTAAATAAGCTCATAGACGAACTACTGTCATAGTAGTCATTCTTCCTAGAGAACTTTCAAATCAGGGTGAAAAACTAGTAATGACAGTTCTTTCTTTTGATTTACACGGTGTAGAAAATGAAGTGGGATCTATTGGAAGACGGGAAGTTTAACAATCCAGAAATATCTTGTTTCCCTTCATCCTGTAATTACAGACCACCAGGATCAATGAGTATTCATTTGAATCAATTGTTTAGGTGTTCATGAGTGAATATTGTTGTGTCGTTGCCCTGCGAAAATAGGCTTTAGAATAGATTAGTCAGGGGACGTTTCATGGAAATCTCGTATAAGCTCATATTGATTGTGGAAGGTTTTATGCTTTCCACGAAGCTTAATGTCGTACGACGGATTGTTAATCGTCAACCATCTGGAACGTTTTCCGAGATATATAAATGTTTCTCGTACGGACCATTTTTCCAACAACTAATCCTAAACGAACCCGACGGATCTATTTTCACGACCCCCCAACCGTGTACCCAAAAACTCAAATGACTTTGTCACCATTACAACTTCTACCCCCATCCTCTAACATCTCCCAGGTATACCTTTGTTAAAGACTTCTCTATTATATTGACATTTATATTGAATCTTGCACTATTTTCTGCATTAGCATACAGTTGTGCAGATGAGGACACATTTCGTTGTACCATATATTGCACCGGCTCCGATATTATCTCTTCAGTTCTCAGCTTTTATACTTGACATGACATCGTCTAACGAGTTATGTTTAGATTTTGTGTCAACCACAGTTGAAATTCATTGTACTGCTAGTTATAAGATTCATGCCAGCCAAGAGGAGACATTTAAGGGCCGCGTTAATACTCACGCGTCACGTCACGCGCCCAAAGACAAGTTAAAAGGGGCGTGTTGTTGATGTGCGGAAAAGGATCTCCTGTATGGATTCATTGGGGGGACCTCTCCCCCCCCTGTACGCGTCTTTTTAAAGAGGGCCTGCGGGTACAAAAAGCCTTATCAACACAATCTTGAGGTTCCGATCCTCCCCTGTTATCAGTTCCCCACTAATAAAGTTCATTAAGTGTTCTATTTTCAGTCGCTACAGACCATTTATACCATTGGGACATAGGATGAGATAGATGCTACTCAAGATATCTCTACTATCTGGTAGAGTAGATGTGATCATTACTTGCAAGACATGGTACTATCCGTATATCAGTTGGGGCTGCCATGATCGTCTTGATCTTGAAATATTTCTCCGTGGGAATCCCCAGTCCGAGAAATTATATAGCCAAAGAGCATCTGCAATGTCAGCGGTAGTGTCAATGCTCTTTAGAGAGGATAGCCATCTTCTGGCCAAACGTAGTGCCACATGTGTAACACACGTTTAAGTATAAACTGATGTTCCTCTAGCAGTTTTGATCTTGAATGGACCAATGATGTCTATCGCCATTTTCTGGAATGGACGAATAGGAATCATAGGTTAGAGCTGCAGCCTGAAACTAGGCAGCGCAGCATGACGAGGGACTCATTTGGATTTGAACTTTACCTTGACATTACTTTACCAGGATTCGACAATATAGATCCGTAATGTCCTTGTTCACAAAAGGCCACAAAGAAAGCCGCACAGAACTCTGTTGACTTTGTACGGGAATAAAAAAACCCATGTGTGACCAGCACACTGAGAAGTCGTGTGCATGTTGTTAAGATTGTAAGCATCTTAAATCTATCAAATTCTTGGGTACAAGAATCTGAGAAATGACTTGACTTAGTGGAGTCTTGCACCATACGTACAAGTACGCCATTCTTCATTGTAATCCAAGATTTACAATTTGAATCTTTATTCGGATCACCTTTCGTTACAAGAGTGAAGAATTTCTTAAGAGTCGGATCTTCTTCTTGTTGTGTTATAAACGAGTCACGAGAAATTACCAAGGGATCATCTTGGTTATGCACTTCATTATCTTCAACAGATGAAGTTTCAGGCATTTTGAGAGCTTGAGCTCTAGTGACTACCGCATTAGCAGATTGCATATTTTGATTTTCCCAAACGGAAATTTGCTCCGGAGTGCATTCTTTGACTCCGTGAATGCGAACCACCGATGATAAGTCCATCAGCGAATCGGATCCGGCAAAAGACATGCGTTGTACATCTCCTATGTGTGAAGAAAGGAGTAGCAATCCTAATGATAGCAGTAGAGTATTTCTCTAATGTGCCGCCAAATGTTACCGCATTTGCACTTACTTTGCTGTAGAATAAGAAGCATCTATGAGTGACTGCCTAACCCCAATAGTTGTGCATCCAGAATCAAAAAGTACTGAGACTGGATTGTCATTTACTAAACCTTTGTGTAAGACAAGAGAACCTCTCCCATCATGCGCGATTGACGCAGGAAGAGCGGGAAGAGGATGGCCACAGCTTAAAGTAGACACTGTGGTTGGCTCAAATAATGTTTTGCATTGGGGGCACTGAGATGCTCTCCCAAAATCAAAAGCGGCACATGCCATATTATTAGAGTCATCATTATCTTTATTTTGTTTATAGGCTTCGTGGGACTCTTGCTGTGCAGAGTTCGCCTGGTAATGAGCTTTATGTTTTTTGAATTGTGCTCTACCTCTGTTATTATTGCCTCTGTACTTATCTTTGTTTCCACTATTATAACCTCTACTCGGGTTTGAATCATAGCTCCTTTGGTTACTATCATCATAATTCATTATAATGAGTATCTCGGTAAATTATGAATCTTTCTTGTTGTCTCCATGAAGAGAAAAACTTGGATAGTTTTCTAGAATGACTTCCTTTCGACGAAAGTTCCTGTAATTATGAACCACCCCTGAAATCGAGGGCTGTTCAGCTCTTCTCCAGGTATTCGAAGATAAGAACCCCTGAAATATGATTGGTTACCTTTGGTTTCTGATAACTGGTAATAGTTACCTTTTTTTATTAAGATAAACTATTTTGAGGTCCTTGGAATTTGTTGAGAAGTGATTAAGGGTTGTATGGTGTTGCAGAAAGCAACTGGCATACCTTCTTTAACCTTTACTGTTTGCTAATAGCTACGTCCGGATGTGCAGTGACGTATTGGGTACAATACTGTTCCCATTTCTTTTAGGAGACTTAGGTTTTACGCTCATGTAAGAAAATTTCGAGGACTAAAGGTTTATTTATACTTTCCTTGACATAATCTTGTCTCTGAGTATTCAAGTCCATAAGGGCTTCATAATAGTTTTTTTCTGTTTTGGAACTAAGCTCAAATCCAACGTATCAAATGTAAAGGACGTGTCCTTGGCTTACTTAGCAATGAATTCTGAGAAATTTCTACACCTGCCTCAGGGCACCATTGTCTTCTAAAAAAACTACCTTGAACGTTATCCGATAACCCTCTTCAGAACAAACTATGATACTTTTCTTATAATAAGGCTGCCCATAATAACTCATCATAGTTTATCTTTGTCAGCCACTCTTCAGACCAAATACTTAAAAATCTAGTCAGAGAATCACCTTTCAGATTTTCCTGATAAACTGTGTTTTAGCAATATTGTGATTTTTCTACACCTTATTGTAATGCTCGACAAGAAAGCGTCGTTCAAATCATAGTTTAGCCAGAATGTTCAACTTGGGTCATCACTGGAAGGTTTTTTGAACGCTGGTCACCTTTACCATTGTGTAAGTATAGGGTATCTGTTACCATTACCACCAGATGCTTGGGTATTAACCCCGGATTACTTTATGTTTCGTTAACTTTAACTTGTTCTAACTCAAATTGCTAAAAAATGTTCCACTTTTTTGAGTGCGATTCATGATTAATTCTTCTTATGACTTTTTTTCATCTTCTGACTTGAGTGCTGTTATCAGCATATGTAATGTTATTTTTGTTCTGGAATCTTCTCCAGTCAATGCGCAGCAGCACTTCAGCATTCAGACTCGTTTTCTTGATCTTTTTTCTCAGTCAAGCTTCGTCCATCAGCAGCTGCCGTAATCTTTTTCCTTTCATGCAAGCAGGTCTTGTATCTTTTCTAAAGGTTCGCAGATATTCTTTTCCCAGTTTTGGCTTGATCCCTTACGTTATCGCATATGATAATTTTTTTTCCTCCGCAGTATCGGCTAATTTCTTTTCATCTTCTCTAGTCTATGCTTTGAAATTTTTCCTTTTCCCTCAGATCAATCTGTTGCTCTTCAGCATCAATGCTGTTTTCTGTAATTCTTCAGCATCTACCAGCTTTTAGCATAATTGCTCTTGCGCGTACATTATTTGAGCAACGAGTACATGTCGCTACCATGCATGTGTTCCTATTTGCTGACCACGTGTCTTTAACTTCAAGGCCGTTCGCCCTTGTGTGATATAAATAATAATGTACAGTAGACATCTTGTCATAATAAGACTCAGTAAATTTGCAAAAGTAAATAAATTCCACTTTCTTATAGTCTTAATCAGAATGACCTTGTATGTTAACTTTTTAAGACCTGTGGAAAATAGTACTTAAACACTTCCCAATTTTCACTGTGGGAAAAGACAAGACCCATTATCAAAGGTCTTTGTATAATCCTTATATTAATAACAGCTATAAGTTGTGGTTCATCTCCTATAATATAAGTGCAGTTGCACCAGAAATAGTGTTTTATATATGTATCAACTGATGTACCTTTACTGTTGGTGATAGCAATTAACATATCATGTTGAATTCTTGTACATCATATTTTATATGATCAACTATATTTTTTAAATAGTGTATGTATGTCGAACAGGCACAAAAACAAAACAAAACAGTGTATTTTTCACAGAAGACACACATGAAAAGCATTTTGCAGAAAGATGAAATAAATCAAATGGGAAAACCAATAAAAGATAAACCGCAAGAGGATAACAAATACAAATAACGCCACAGTATATAAATATAAATTGAGAATAGAACTGAAAGATAGAATAGGGTAGACCAACAAATTACAAACAAATCAAAACAAAACTAAATTGTAAGTGGGTAAATTCCTAAAAACAACAAAGTGACCATGAGTCACAAACTAATCAAAAAATAAAAAAAATAGCAACAGCAGTCGCTTTGCAAATTCCAGTATCGGAAATTTGCTCACCCTATAGACAACGCTCACAATAGACGACCTCTATCACGTGGTATGATCTAAGGGAGACTCCGCCCAACCGAAACAACAACCCGCTGGATACAAACAAATATCACATATAAATATTTAAACATAAATACATAAATGCATAAATAGTATGGCAATGTGATGTAATTAGAGTGTTGCAGAAAGAATGTGTTGAAAAGAAGGCTCAGTTACACTGCCTAATAGTACAGTAATAATAAATAATAAATTCTTTAAGCACCAAACACGGCGCATAAGGCAGAAACCAGTGCTCTCCAGGTTGTTCGTTGTGACGCCACTCCTCTTAGCTCTTGCACATTATTTAGGCCCAACGTTCTTCCTTCCTTATTATTGTTCTTCTGAGTGTTTCTTTTGGTCTTCCTTTTTTCCTCTTACCCTCAGGAACCCAAGTGAGCGCCTGTAGTGGTATTCTGTTGTTTTGCATTCGTAGGACATGACCGATATAAGACCATCGTCTTTTCCTTATATAGTCGGAGACATTTTTCTGCCTAGAGTCTTCTCTTATTTGTCGATTAGTCTTGAATTCTTTCCAACTGATGTTCATGAGTTTTCTAAGACATTTGTTCTCGAATGTATTCAGCTTGTTCTCCAATGATTTTGTTATTTTCCAACTCTCACAGCCGTATGTTAACACTGAGATAACATTTGAATTAAACAGACGAAGCTTGGTATGTATATTCAATGATCGTAATTTCCAAATGTTAGATAATCTATTGAAGGCGCTATAGTACAGTACTGTGGTACTTTATTAAACAAATACTTCTGGTCTAATTATTTTAAATTCAACACAGAAATAGAAGCTCCATCGTTGATGTGAATGATAACAATCGATGTAGGACTTCTCAGTTCAATAACACTTCCTTTCGCAAACACTGTCAAATATTCTCCAGTCCTGATGTGTAATGTTCTATGTTTCAACCAAGCTTGCTGTGTAACACTGTCAGTTGTATGGCAAATGTCCAACGAACCAAATGTCAACAAACGCTGACCTAGTTACTGCATACTGTCGACAGGACAGGTCACGCTGACATCACTGTAGAGTTGTACTGCTGATGTATTTGTGTGTCGTAACAGACCACAAGGAACGGTCTGGTCTCAGTAGTTTACCTCTCAATATGGTCACTGTGCAGGTTGACCCAGGAAGCTGGCACACCAGTTGTTAAATCACGTTTATTTGTTAAATGCCGTGAATGTCCACCAGTTGATAAATGTAGATGTTGGGACTGGTGTGGTAAAGTGTAACGATTGTCAACTCATTAAACCCAGCACAGTTTTGGTCATACAGGTCATCTTGTCCTGGAACGTGATGAGGCTCTGACAAGAATGTGAGTGTAGACAATGAGTGTGTATATGAGTGTCAGAACGCGAATGGTAGAATGATTCGATAGAGTTGACAGGTTGGTAGTACATCACTCATACTCACACTGTTCGAATTCAAGAAGTACTGGAACTACGGTGGTCTTTTTATAACATTTAATGAGACGCACACTTGGACAGTACGTGTATGGTTACAGGAACAAATGTCGACATAGACAGCATAATGTTGGTCACGGGAATATCATCTTAAGTTAGCATTCATGCTTGGCAAATATCATAATGGAGCATTCGTAAATAAGCATTCAGAGTTCCATCATGTAAATCATCTGGCTTTACTGACTGGGCACGTCAGTCCATAACCAATATATAGGAAGGCTCCTAGACTTAACCTCGTCTAGCGAATATCCCTTCACGTAAAGTTCAATATATATATTTTTCATAAAGATATAGGAATCCCAGACATGGGTTCTCACATGTAGCAGTGATCTCTTGGTTCATCGAGCGATAGTACAGGCATCCCTTTTTCTCACTCGATAAATACAAAGTATATGGATTTCAACATGGCTGTTCTTCTCTCGTGAGCTTCACTCACTATTGGATACAGACCAAAATTGGTCATTCGTTAAATGTCCTCATTTCTTCATAGCTTCTATCATAGAGGTAATTGAATAATATCATATAATCTAGTGCTGATACATAGGAATGTCATCTTCCTTTGAATAAATATTCTTTTCAAAAGTACCACTGTGCATCTGCTTATCGACAACGATGGCGAAGCCCAAGTTCATAATAAATTGTGGTTTTACCTTTTTATGCGAAATATAACTTTGCCATTCCTTGGCCAAAGAGAATAAACACTGGGGTAAAGTACATACAACATGTCTGAATGACTATCACTTTTCCCCATCTACTTATAGATCACTTTTTCGGCGATAAGCCGGCTACAACAAAATTCGACATCCCGACAGGATGACAGCCATGAATCACACCCCCTGCTAGCGATACTTCCGCTGCATAGCCTTTGACCTTTTCTAGCGACAACCAACATAGTTCGACTTAGAAAGGTAAAGATATACATCTATAAGACAGACTCGTCCTACTCATACAAACACTACGTATAAATTCAGGCCATAGATATACTGAAGCAAGAACAATCTATTCCTACCCAGGCAAAGAATAAATCGCAGTAGGCCTAGATTCGTCCGCGGAGTCCGATCGAAGATGACGGAACTCCTTTCAAGGGAAGTAACTCAAAAATGACTTCTCCTTAAGCACTTAAAAAAGGAAATACTTTGTTTACAAAATATTTGCGAACATAATAAGTATATAAATGTATTATATTGCAAGATAGTAAAGATTGCACTTTACAACTATCTTTATCGTCTCTAGAATACGTGAATATCTTTATCGTCTCTAGAATACGTGAATATCTTTGTCGTCTCTAGAATACGTGAATATCTTTATCGTCGCTAGAATATATGACTATCTTTATCGTCGCTAGAATACATGACTATCTTTATCGTCGCTAGAATACATGACTATCTTTATCGTCGCTAGAATACATGACTATCTTTATCGACGCTAGAATACGTGAATATCTTTACTGTCGCTAGAATACGGGAATATCTTTACTGTCGCTAGAAAACATGACTATCTTTACTGTCGCTAGAAAACATGACTATCTTTATCGTCGCTAGAATACATGACTATCTTTATCGTCGCTAGAATACATGACTATCTTTATCGTCGCTAGAATACGTGAATATCTTTGTCGTCGCTAGAATACATGACTATCTTTACTGCCGCTAGAATACATGACTATCTTTACTGTCGCTAGAATACATGACTATCTTTACTGTCGCTAGAATACATAACTATCTTTATTGTCGCTAGAATACATAACTATCTTTATTGTCGCTAGAATATGTGACTATCTTTATTGTCGCTAGAATATGTGACTATCTTTATTGTCGCTAGAATACATGACTATCTTTATTGTCGCTAGAATACATGACTATCTTTATTGTCGCTAGAATACATGACTATCTTTACTGTCGCTAGAATACATGACTATCTTTACTGTCGCTAGAATATGTGACTATCTTTATTGTCGCTAGAATATGTGACTATCTTTATTGTCGCTAGAATACGTGACTATCTTTATTGTCGCTAGAATACGTGACTATCTTTATTGTCGCTAGAATACATGACTATCTTTATTGTCGCTAGAATATATGACTATCTTTATTGTCGCTAGAATACACGACTATCTTTATTGTCGCTAGAATACATGACTATCTTTATTGTCGATAGAATACATGACTATCTTTATTGTCGCTAGAATACATGACTATCTTTATTGTCGATAGAATACATGACTATCTTTATTGTCGCTAGAATACATGACTATCTTTATTGTCGCTAGAATACATGACTATCTTTATCGTCGCTAGAATACATGACTATCTTTATTGTCGCTAGAATACATGACTATCTTTATCGTCGCTAGAATACATCACTATCTTTATTGTCGCTAGAATACATGACTATCTTTATCGTCGCTAGAATACATGACTATCTTTATCGTCGCTAGAATACATGACTATCTTTATCGCCGCTAGAATACATGACTATCTTTATCGTCCCTAGAATACATGACTATCTTTATCGTCGCTAGAATATATAACTATCTTTATTGTCGCTAGAATACATAACTATCTTTATCGTCGCTAGAATACATGACTATCTTTATCGTCGCTAGAATACATGACTATCTTTATCGTCGCTAGAATACATGACTATCTTTATTGTCGCTAGAATACATAACTATATCGTCGCTAGAATACGTGAATATCTTTGTCGTCGCTAGAATACATGACTATCTTTATCGTCGCTAGAATACATGACTATCTTTATCGTCGCTAGAATACGTGAATATCTTTTTCGTCGCTAGAATACATGACTATCTTTTTCGACGCTAGAATACATGACTATCTTTATGGACGCTAGAATACGTGAATATCTTTATCGTCGCTAGAATACGTGACTATCTTTATCGTCGCTAGAATACATGACTATCTTTACTGTCGCTAGAATACATGACTATCTTTGTCGTCGCTAGAATACATGACTATATTTACTGCCGCTAGAATACATGACTATCTTTACTGCCGCTCGAATACATGACTATCTTTACTGCCGCTCGAATACATGACTATCTTTACTGCCGCTCGAATACATGACTATCTTTACTGCCGCTCGAATACATGACTATCTTTACTGTCGCTAGAATACATGACTATCTTTACTGTCGCTAGAATACATGACTATCTTTACTGTCGCTAGAATACGTGACTATCTTTTTCGTCGCTAGAATACATGACTATCTTTATCGACGCTAGAATACGTGACTATCTTTATCGTCGCTAGAATACGTGAATATCTTTGTCGTCTCTAGAATACGTGAATATCTTTGTCGTCGCTAGAATATATGACTATCTTTATCGTCGCTAGAATACATGACTATCTTTATCGTCGCTAGAATACGTGAATATCTTTTTCGTCGCTAGAATACATGACTATCTTTATCGACGCTAGAATACGTGAATATCTTTTTCGTCGCTTGAATACATGACTATCTTTATCGACGCTAGAATACGTGAATATCTTTACTGTCGCTAGAATACGGGAATATCTTTACTGTCGCTAGAATACATGACTATCTTTATCGTCGCTAGAATACATGACTTTCTTTATCATCGCTAGAATACATGACTATCTTTATCGTCGCTAGAATACGTGAATATCTTTGTCGTCGCTAGATTACATGACTATCTTTACTGCCGCTAGAATACATGACTATCTTTACTGTCGCTCGAATACGTGACTATATTTACTGTCGCTAGAATACATGACTATCTTTACTGTCGCTAGAATACATGACTATCTTTACTGCCGCTAGAATACATGACTATCTTTACTGCCGCTAGAATACATGACTATCTTTACTGCCGTAGAATACGTGACTATCTTTACTGCCGCTAGAATACATGACTATCTTTACTGTCGCTAGAATACATGACTATCTTTACTGCCGCTAGAATACATGACTATCTTTACTGCCGCTAGAATACATGACTATCTTTATCGTCGTACAAGGCGCGAATATGAGGTAGTGCATGGTGCTGGCAAACATCATCATGTAAAACAAATTGCCACAGAAACCACCACTACAATAGCTTGCGACTGTTTAGTGCTGGCTTCCTGCAAGGTGACCAGCTGGTCGGGGTAGCTCCATGCTCCGTAAAGTAGTGCAAAGGGAAACGAGGATGTTGATGATGATGTATGTGTCCTTGCACTGACATCCTGGTTTGTTCCACCTCTGTCGTCAGTGTTGCTTCTCAGATAAGTAAAGCTGTTGCTTCCCAGATAAGTAAAGCTGTTGCTTCCCAGATAAGTAAAGCTGTTGCTTCCCAGATAAGTAAAGATGTTGCTTCCCAGATAAGTAAAGCTGTTGCTTCCCAGATAAGTAAAGCTGTTGCTTCCCAGATAAGTAAAGCTGTTGCTTCCCAGATAAGTAAAGCTGTTGCTTCCCAGATAAGTAAAGCTGTTGCTTCCCAGATAAGTAAAGCTGTTGCTTCCCAGATAAGAAAAGCTGTTGCTTCCCAGATAAGAAAAGCTGTTGCTTCCCAGATAAGTAAAGCTGTTGCTTCTCAGATAAGTAAAGCTGTTGCTTACCAGATAAGTAAAGCTGTTGCTTTCCAGATAAGTAAAGCTGTTGCTTTCCAGATAAGTAAAGCTGTTGCTTCCCAGATAAGTAAAGCTGTTGCTTCCCAGATAAGTAAAGATGTTGCTTTTCAGATAAGTAAAGCTGTTGCTTCCCAGATAAGTAAAGCTGTTGCTTTTCAGATAAGTAAAGCTGTTGCTTCCCAGATAAGTAAAGATGTTGCTTCCCAGATAAGTAAAGCTGTTGCTTTTCAGATAAGTAAAGCTGTTGCTTCCCAGATAAGTAAAGCTGTTGCTTCCCAGATAAGTAAAGCTGTTGCTTCCCAGATAAGTAAAGCTATGCCTTGTCTGTTTTTTATTTTATTTCAGTCCTCAGACTGTTGATTCTTGCCCGCAATTTTTGCCTATTATTTATTTTCATTCCTTTGTTGTATTTACATATATACTCTTTTGCCGTAGATGCCTTAGGGCTTTGGCCAACAACCGAAGCCAAGAGACAAATTTATGTCACAGAAACGGCAAGCGGTGTAAATACCAAGGCTGTGGAGTCTGCCAAAAAACAATTTCGGACTCCAATTCCGATCCCGACTCCTGAAATTTTAGAAGTCCGACTCCCGACTTCAACTACAGTTTCTTTACTAGTCATATGGCACAAAGTTATGCTTTTATATGGAGTTATATGTATAAGTATGGTATATGTGTGAATAAATGAATACGTAGCTTTTGTAGATTTCATTTGTAACCATTCATTCATAAATACAAAACGAAAAACTCAAATAGTATTTTAAAATATGATCATTTTTTATTTACCCTGAATTGGTTCTTTAAAAAACAGGATCTGCTTGGGATTAAGTCTCGTAAAAATCGGAGTCTCCATTAAAAAAACTCCTCCGCAGCCTTGTAAATACCGAAGAGGAACAGTAGTGACAAATTTTGGGTGCAGTAACAAACCTCAGAATCTGGGGAGAAAAGAAACAGCATGTTATTCAGGATTCGCTATTTTTTTTTCTAGCTCACCCCATTGTCGGTAAACTTTCTCCTTCAGAACACGCATTGTTTGAATAATTAAATACAAATTTCTCGCTTCCCCTTTAATCCCTTTTCCGAATCCCATCCCGTTTCACACTGTGGATCTGGCAGTCGTCATTTTCCAATCGCTTAATCTGACCGCATACCCCCTGTCAGTTCTAAGCGTTGTTTTAGCCTCTGAATGCTATAATTATTGACAAGTCTTCCGATTGTGGAAGATCGATAACATTAAAACGCATTGAACGTACGCTAACCCCCCGACCTCTGGCTCCTCTTACAACAAACACACGCATCCATCATCGCGTACTCACGTTACTAAACTACTTGTGATATCTTCCCCCTCTCTCTCTCTCTCCTCCCATCCCATTCTCGGATTACCGTTAAGTATTCTTCCGTGCTCGTTCGTAGTTTGCAACACGCCTTCTTCCTTCCAGGCCCCTAATTCTTTCACGGATTTCTCATGATTCTTGTCTCACAGGACTCAGAATCTCTCCTCTTTCAGACCCTCTTATTGAAATATGAAATGCATTTATGGACTCCAGACTTAATTGCTTAGGCAAACACACTGCGGCACGAAAGGCAAAAAAAAAGAGGGGGGGGGGGAATAATATGCAAACTTCAACACATACAATCATATTTGCTTGGAATTTAATATTCAAGCATACACGTTCCTTGTACTTAGGCAGATTGAGGAAGAATGAGAGGGTAGAGAGAGAGAGAGAGAGAGAGACAGACAGACAGACAGACATAGAGAAGGGGGGGGAGGGGGGGGGGAAGAAAGAGAGTACGCGAGGAAAGGCAGTTTTTAAAAAGCCGAAGCTAGCAAGAATGTGGTAGAAGTAAGGAAAATCTGAAGGGTAAAAAGAAATAATTAATTAAACGTAAAAATTATAGCAGCTTCTGCATTTTGCCCTAAAATCTTTTAGGCAGATATATTAGATATATAAGAGTTCAAAACCTGGTATAGTTTCGCTCCAGTCTACCTAGTTGTAAGTTTACAGTTAGGGATGGCAAAGGCAGCGAGAAACGGAACAGGCCACCCCCACCTCATAAAGTTGAGACCTTGTAAAGTGAAGTCTCTAATACCAGACCTTGTAAAGTGAAGTCTCTAACACCACACTACCCTACGCTTTTTTCTTCTTCTCTTCTTTCGGTTTTTGCCTTCTCCTGGTGAGGCGCGTTCCTTTCAACCTATTTGGTTATATCAGAGCGCATTTACCATCCCAAAAAAATGTAAACTCTGTTGACTGCTAACTTGATCAGCGTTGATAGATACTAAGTCCTGAAAAGAACCAACATTATCTATCTGCTAGCATAAAGCCCTAAAAAGGACTCGCCAGCTACGACAACGCCCGAGCTAGTAGTCAACGGTTGTTTGACATGTTAATAGAATCGTTCGTTCGTTTGTTTGTCTACTATGTTGATGTTATACCCTGTTCAACCTGAAAATTGGTTATAATTGGGGTATATTGTGCGTTTAGTTTCTTTGGTGCTAGCCGGTTGTTAGTCCTGAAAAGGACTGGTCCTAAAAAGGACCACTAGCTGATTATCTGACATGTTAATAGAATATCTGTAGGCTACCTGCTTTGACGGTCGGTGGCTAAGGACGGAAGAAGAAGAAGAAGACCTTTTATACTATACATCACGCTGATGACTGGTCAGGTCTATCCCAGATGTGTTCCTCGCATTGGAAAGCGGGCGTGTTAACCAAAGGAGATAAATGACAGACAACAATAGAAGAAAGATATTTACAAGAAAAGGAACAGAAAGACGCAACGAAAAGCATGAAGTAGAAATAAAAGCAAGAATTCGTTGAACGAACGAACGAACTTTATTTTCAAAGGGTTTAGAATTGGGCACGCAAGCTCGTCTGACATTCTGCCCTTCCTTTCTCTCACCTTTCATACTGAATTCATTTATTCTCACATGCATTTTATATATATCAATGTCAAGGAATTCAACGTTGTAAAGCAAAATAAAACAGCACACTCATATTAACATTAACTACTTATAAACATGACATAAAATATGTTGAAAAGTACAAACATCGTCATTAGAACCTACAGCTGATATTATCAGAAAAGAGAATCCGATTAAGGGGGCATGTAATCAGAACTCATAAAATATTCGAAAAATCTATGATTGTATGAATAGGGACTGAGGTTGTTTCTTAGGTTATGTGGAAGACAATTCCAAAGATGAGCAGCAGAGTACGCTAAGCTTTTCTTGAATAAGTCAAGCCCAGGCTTGGGTACGTACAATTTGTTTAAGCGTTGACTGCGTCTTTCGTTGTATTTGAACATTGGCCCCAGATGTGCTGGAGCATTATGTGACAAGATGTTTTGAACAAATTTAGCTTTGTTAAACAGAAGTCGCTTTCTTAAAGGCAGTATTTGGAGATTTTTATATAGATCTACACACTGAGTTAGGCAGTTGTCAGAGACTAGACGCACTGCACGCTTTTGTAGTGACCGACTTTGTGAATGTCTTTGTGTTGGACATTGAGCAACCATCCCAGATTGTGGAGCAGTAGTCAAGGTTTGCTTGTATGTGAGATATATAGAACAATTTCCGTGCGTCTTCATCTAGGAAATGTTTGATTTTAGCTAACTGGTAAACTTTCTGCGCCGTTTGCTTGGTCAGTACATGTACATGTGAGTTCCAATTTAGATGGTGGTCAACGACTATACCTAGAGTTTTATGTTCATTAACGTTTTCAATTAGTGAGGTACCAATGTAGATCTGAAGTGTTGTTTTCTCTGAATTTTGTAATTTTTTGTCTAGTTGATATTAACATGCATTTTGTTTTAATGATATTTATTAGCATGCGATTTCCGTTGCTCCACGTGATCTGTATCTTTTTGCAACGAAAGTTCGTGTGTGTTACAACTTTTATCACTCTTGTAAACAGTACAGTCGTCTGCGAACAGGTCACGGGAGGGGTGCTTGATGTGTAGTGTAAGGTCGTTAATGTACATGGCAAAAAGTAGAGGACCAAGTATAGAACCCTGAGGAACACCGGTATTTATTACGGAACATGAGTATAAGATAAACGAACGAAGAAGGAAGAATGTGACAAGACACATTAGAGACGATTTAAAGAGAAGAAAAATAAAGTAATGGCGAGAAAAAGATTATAAAGACATCATGTGAAGAGATTAATGAAGATTAAGAAACGGAAGATTTTAAAAAAAGCCAAAGTTAGTCCCTAAGCAAATACTGCCGTAAGGGAATGAAGCGTTCGAGACTTCATTACTGAACTCATTTCAACTTTATGAAGTGGGTGTACTTTAGCAGAGTCAGGTACCCAATTACAGCTCGGTATACTAGAGCGTGACGCTACCAGATTTTGAACCAGGAACTCGTTAACTTTGCCACAGGAGACAATGTCTCTAACCACTGACCAGTGAAAAATGATAAGGTTAATGAAGAAGATAAAAAAAAAAACTAGGAAGAGTAAGATGAAGACATTTAAGAGAATGATACTTACTTACTTAGTCGTTCCCCTTCTACCGTGAGGTGTAGAGGTTGGGAAGAGAGAGCGCCAGACTATCCTATCGGCTGTCTTCCTCCTGGCCTGGTTCCATTCTAGTCCTCGGTCCTTCAAAGATTGTCTAATGTTGTCCTCCCAGCGGACTCTGTGGGTCATCCTGGGGGTCTGAATCCCTGGCTCGTTGTTTCCCATGCTTGTCGTGGTCGCCGATCTTATCCAATTCTGCAGACATGGCCAAACCATCTTAGTTGGGACTGTTCTACTTGGGTCTGCAGGGGGTGGGTTTTGAGGCCTTGTAAACTTGTAATCAAGAGGCTGTATTGAAGAGCTAGAAGGAAAGATTCACGATTAAGAGAATGATAAGGAGAAGAAATGTCAAGTTATAGCAGGTGAAGAAGATGATATCCAGGAGAAGAAGAAAGACGAAGATTCAGTTTGAGAGCCGAACTAATGAAATTCGTAATGTGCACGTGTTTGTGTGTGCGGCTTTTTAGTGCGTGTTTGTGTGTGTGTTGTTGTTTTTTTTTCACACCTGAGCTGTCATCAGCTCTGGGAAATCGCGCAAGCTCATAAGTAATACGCTTCTGCCGGCCTGTTTGACAGAGCATCCTTCAACCAGCAACGATGACATTTTAAATTATATGCAAGCCCACGACACGAGACGTGGAAGCTTTCAATTTTTTTTTCTTTTTAATTGTCATCATCAGCTGTGTTTTTTTTTTGGTCTGTATGTTGTTAACAATAATTCATTGATTACCTTTTAGCTTCCTGTAGAGCAGGGGTTGGCAACCCAGGAGCTTTTGGGGTCTACTTTAGTAACACTGGGCCCTTTAAAGATCTCTCTCACACACGCACACAAATATACATACACACAGACATACATACACACACACAGACACAGACACACACACACACACACACACATATATATATATATATATATAATATATATATATATATATATATATACATACACACACGTACATCATCATCATAACCCTCCACTCCCAAAGGAGCATAGGCCTTCAACAAACACATGCCAAGTCCTCCTGTCACGTGCCATCATCTCAAGTTCTTTCCACGTTCTCCTCATCATTTTCACCTCTGTTTCCAGCTCTCTTCTCCATGTGCTTCTTGGTCTACCTCTGCCTCTCTTGCCCTGGGGGTTCCAGAACAAGGACTGCCTTGTAATGCTATCAACAGGTTTCCTCAGTGTGTGTCCTATCCATCGCCATCGTCTTCTTCTCATCTCTTGTTCCACTGGCACTTGTCTAGTTCTTGTCATCAGTTCCACGTTGGTAACCTTGTCATACCATTTTAATCCCTCTATTCTACGCAAGCACCCATTTATGAAAGTCTGTAGCTTTTTGGTTGTTGTCTTTGTTGTTCTCCATGTCTCAAAGCCATACAATAGGACTGACTTCACATTTGAGTTGAAGATTCTTATTTTCGTGTTGGATCCGATTTCTCTTGATCTCCATATATTTCCCAATGCAATGAAAGCTCCTCTTTCCTTTTGTATTCTTATTTTGATATCGCTGTCTGTCCCTCCAACTTTGTCTATATTACTGCCAAGATATGTGTACGATTCTACATCTTGTATTGGTGTTTCTTCAAGATCAACCCTGTTATCATTACTTGCATTTATTCTCATTATTTTGATCTTTTCCCTGTGTATTTTCAGACCCAATTGCTGTGACCTCTCATCGAGTGTTTTCAATTTGTCCTGCATCTGATTACGGTTATAGGACAGAAGAGCCAAGTCATCAGCAAAATCCAGATCATCCAACTGCTTAGTCAAAGTCCACTGGATTCCATTTCTGTTGTGTGTTGTCGATGATCTCATAACCCAGTCTATTGCTAGTAAGAAAAGAAATGGGAGACAAGAGGCATCCCTGTCGCACTCCTGTTCTTATCCCAAACGGTTCTGTAAGCTGTCCTTCGTGAACAACTCTGCATGTCATGTCTTCAAATGTTTTCTTTATTAAATTAATGATCTTCAGGGGAACTCCATAATGCCTCATCAATTTCCAAAGTGATTCTCTGTCTACACTGTCAAATCCCTTTTCGTAGTCCACAAATCCGATGTATACTGGGTATAGGAGGAAGCATGTTTCCACATAAGAGAATACACAAGGCAACATGGATATCACCAGACCACAGAACAGAAAATCAGATTGATCATATATGCATAAACAAGAAGTTTAGATCATCATTGCAGGATGTAAAGGTATATAGAGGAGCAGATGTGGCATCAGATCACCACCTTCTTATAGCCAAAATAAAAATGAAACTCAAGAGATATGCAACAATGCAAAATTATAGACACCGCGATTTTTAAATGCGGGCGGGAGAGGTGTAGTCCGAAATTTCCCTAGTTCAAAAAGCCTTTCCCCCCCCCTCCCCACAAAAACAGTTACCTAAAGTCATCATCTTTACCGGACCACAGAAAACATATTCAATTTATATTGTGAACACTTTTCAAATCAGTGGAAATGTAGATGTAAACATATTGTATCTGTACTATTAACCTTTTCATTTAAATATAAAGTAACCATGGAAGCTATTCAATTTAAATGTAAGGAAAGTTTTATCTCGAGGGATTAAATCTACCGGCAGATCGGGATCGACTGGTTGCCGACCCCTGCTGTAGAGCCTAGGTCATCAGCAAATATGCTCCAAGCCTTCCTATCCTGTAAATTAATATGAGACAAACATAAAGGTATGTTATCAGTCACTCGTAGGAAATAAAGAAGTAGAACACTAGACAACAGAAAAACAACAGACATGAGTGGCTTACCCAGGATTCGAACCCTGGACCTTCCGTGCGACAACCCCGCCTAGCTATGCAAGCGAATAACACTATCCTCCCTGCCATCTACGCATCACCATAAAATGATGCTTCGATGACAGGTCATTAGTGCGAACCGCAAGACATACCACCGGAAGTTTTTACCATGGGCAGTTCAGCCTATTAATGACGCAATCACTTCTGTTGTTCCCCTATTATACAGTATAGGCCAGTCCACACAAGACAAAGACCTTAAAATACTGTGTCCAGTAAATGATAATAGACTTAGAACAGTAAGAACAAGACAGAGGGTAGGTTTGGTATTGTATAAACATTTATAACACACACGGAAGGGAAACCCGAGGATTGTTAACATTACTAATTTAAATTTCTGTAATTATTGTGTATGTATTTGTTTAGAACGATGTAAAAAAACGAAAAGTATCAAGTTTGTTTGTTTGTTATTTACGGATATGCATGAAGAAGTTTACAACTGTAATGCTTTCAGAAAATCAACGTCAGGAACTTTGGAATAGGACAGACCACGAAACGCAGAGCTTGTAGCGAAAGGTCATATCTAGACACGTTCAGCCATTCTGTTGAGCATTAAAAAAAAAACAAATAAATAGATAAAGAAAAACAAAAGTTGTAAGGATCTACTTTGATTAATGTTACTAAAATCCACTAAAAAAATCTTGAATTAGATAGTTGTTCCCGACGCTACGAATTGCAACAAAATTATAAAAATGTTCACAATTATTGTGAACAACGACACCAAATTCTGTGGTCCTGCTGACAGTTTTGTGTACGTCATCAAGTTAAGTTAAACTGTTCACAATTTTGTGTAACAACGTCACCAACTTCTGTGATCCTTTCACGTCTGTAATCTTGTAGAAATTTCAACTTTAAGTTTTGTATGACGGGCCCGGGACTGGTCACTCGAGGTTCCCACAAATGTTGATTGTTTAAAATGTAATACGATAGAAGGTCGTTTGCAAAATTTCAGCTCAATAGGTAGTCTGAAACATAGTGAACCAAGGACTCAACGATTTGAAACATCCAGACGACGCTCTTATCAAATAAAATAAAATTGTTTTAAAAAAAACAAAACACCTTTTGTAGAGTCAGTTTTACCAAAGAACGATACACCAGAAACACGGGACGTTAAAGGGTTTACTCTTCTTCAGCCACAGTCACATGTCTTATTTACACATGTTGCTGAGAATGGAAGCTGGAGCAGCCGCCTTCACGTGCCACACACGCTTTCAGGAGATCACCAGAGAGGAGGCAGGGCAAAGAACAAGATAAAACAACGAATCGAGAATGTGACTGAAGCTTTAAGGACTCCTTGGCGTACTACAAAAATGGTGTAATATTACTTGATGAGAAAGACACACCAAACAGATGGGCAGAATACGTAAAAGAACTATTCGAAGACAACAGAGGTAAAAACCCATCACCAGATTCTAATGAAGGCCCAAACATTCTCAGATCAGAAGTAGAGAATGCCATACATATGATACAAAAAGGAAAATCAGCAGGCACGGATGACATAAGAATTGAAATGATAGAAGCCCTGGAGAGCTTTGATATAGATACAATCACTGATCTATGCAACGATATATACAATACAGGATATATATCACACGACATGAAGACATCAGTTGTTATAACATTGCCCAAAATACCCAATGCAACAGAATGTTCAGAACAATCAGCCTGATGAGTCATGCAATTAAGATACTGCTCAAAATCATACAGGAAAGAATAAAAAGTAAGGTAGACAGCGAAATCCAAGAAGAACAGTTTGGTTTTAGACGGAACAATGGAACTAGAGAGGCAATATTTTGCCTAAGACTATTAGCAGAAAAATATACAGAGGTCCAAAAAAGTATGTACATGTGCTTCATTGACTATAAGAAGGCTTTTGACAGAGTCCATCATGAGAAAATAATTGAATGCCTCGAAGACATAGGTATTGATGGAAAAGATATAAGAATACTCAGTAACCTTTATTGGGAGCAAACTGCTATAGTAAGATCTTCTTCTTCTTCTTCTTCCGTCCTTAGCCACTGACCGTCAAAGCAGTCAGTGGCCATTACGCCTAGTGGCGTCTTAGGGCAACAGCAGATAGGTTTTCTTTGCCATTGTTTCCCATCACGCCTATTGGCGTCTTTAGGGCAACGGCAAATCAATCCATTTGCTGTTGTTTCCGTAATCGAAGTGACTGGCAAACGGGTGATCAGCCCGTTGGTTATAGTAAGATCTGGAAGGAATTATTCACCATACATAGACATAAAAAGAGGTGTCAGACAAGGTTGTGTGCTGTCCCCCTGCCTATTTAATCTATACACCGAAAAAATTTTCAAACAGATACAGGAAATACCAGGACTGAACGTCAGTGGAAGGTCAATAAACAACCTTAGATATGCAGATGATACCGTGTTGTTAGCTGAAAGCGAACAGGAGTTACAAGAACTAGTGAAGCAAGTGAACAGTATAAGTCAAGAATATGGACTCGACATTAATATTGAGAAAACAAAAACTATGATAATTAGCAAAACAGACGATAAGCCCACATTAAAGATAAGCGTAAATGGGAAAATCCTGGAACAAGTCAAGAGCTACGTATATCTTGGTGTTGCGTGCATATTTTGACGCACATATTACAAAAATCGATATGGCTATTTAATATGGAAAAAATATAGTCATTCATTCATTTGTGTATGAAAATGCTGTCTATAGTAAAGCTAGATAACTCATGATTGATTTACACTTTTGATCATAGGAGTAATCGTTCTTGATATTGATTCGGCGCATGGATATGACACCCATGTCCGTACTTATTTGTTAGGGCCAGAAAATATATTAATTTGCTTATTATGTTTATGGCCTGAATTCATATGTATTACATATTATTAGTACAAGTAGAATCACTCCTATATTGTATATTTTTGATGGGTAGGCAGGACTATATTCTTGTTATGCCGCTCTAGCGGAAGTATGAGTTGTCTTGACAAGTCGTGATGAGTTCCGAGGTACCGTTTACAATGGCGGTTACGCATTTTCCAGGGCTGGTAGATTCTTCAGTAAAAATGATTTACGAAGTGGTTTTTCTTCTGTAGGAGATTGTGTCTCTACTAGATCTTGTGTTAGAGACTCTCCTAATGTACGGTACCATGTATGATTCGGACTCCAGGTAATTCCAGACCCTATTTTTGATGATCTCATGTCGGTTAGACCTAGCTGGAATTTTGTGCTTCGCAACGCTAGGGTCACGTTTGTATCGACGAAGATGACGGGCTTCCATATAGCAGTTATGTCTACGTGAAGTAACTGGATTACTGTAGAACTGTTTGGAGGAACTTTAAGAAATTATTCTTATACATTTCAAATTAACTTTGGCTTAGATATACCCTCCTGTGAGCGACAACTCAGGAAGGCGGCCATGTTACATTCCTGTCATCATATTTTTGATCGTTATGTCCCAGTGTGTGCGTCTAAATAAACTGTGTAAACAAAGATTCCAGCAGTCTGCATTGGTGCCTTGTAGACACAAGTGTATGAGTGATTAGATTGGTCAGAACACGAACAGTACACCATTCGCGTTAATCACACTCTACACTTCTACTCCATATATACACCATCCTGCGTCGGTTGAATTGACCAAGTTTAGGGGCCTGCTTCCCCTGGAGCCTTAGAGGGAAACTACTGCTTACAGCTGCCTTTGCCTTCCCTAACTCAGGACTAGGGTGAGTTACCCATTTACAGCTGGGTAGACTGGAGCATGCCTGATCTCAACAACTCTGTACACTACAATGGACATATACAGTAGTGACACCACAAACAACATGTTACAGTGATTGATAGTGGAGCTTTACAGAAGAAAGAGAATACACCACAACACTTCTTTACAGAAGATTACACAGCACTCTACAGTGGTGAGCCAGATTCCTGGGTCCAGCCTTCGCAGTTTTGTTGTGTTGATAATCACATTTTACAGTTGCAAGAACATTTGTTTGACCACATCAACACCAGTAGGACAGCTATACAATCAATGTCAGCTTGACCTGTTCTGACAAGTGTAGCAATATCTGGGTCAGCACTTGTTGACATTTGGCACAGTACAGTCAGGGTTTTAAACTAGTGATTGTTTATCCTGCTGAAATAGAAGAGCAATGTTGAACTTAAAGTGCAAATTTCATCGTTGGATCTTCTTATGTGCTCAAAAAAATTGAACAGTGTAACAATTAGAAAGCAAATCTATTACTCAATAAAGTGGTAGTCTAATTTGTTAAAACTGAGCATACAGTACAATACATTACAACTGCAACACATTTCATTATATGATACACACATTGATGATTTATATGTATTTATGTTTATATATTATTTGTTTATATGTGTGATTGTTATGTGTTTGCGGGCCTGGATGGGAGGTGACTAGAACAGGAAATACCAAGTGATATTGGTCTTGTTCTGGCGTTCTTTAGGGAGCAATTTCTTAATTGAAATTTGCATGCAACATAGTTTGCAAATATTTGGTTAGTTGTGACGACTGTTTCATATTTGTATTTGTAACATTTTTCTGTTCTTTATTTTTGTTTGATTTGTTTGTATAATTGTAGGTCTCATCTTTCCTTTCATTTCAGTTCTTTACACCCTTATGTTTATACACTGTGGCGTTATTTGTCTTGTTATCTTATTGCAGTTATCATCACGGTTTCTGTGATCATTTTTTTCATTTCTCCTATTTAATTTAATTTGATCTCTGCAAATGTTTTCAGATTGTCTTTTCTTGTTTGTCCTTTGTAATGTCTTTAGTTGACATATGACATAGGAGGTATAGTTGAATACACTTATATTATAGTACAGATCAGTACTTTATGATTATTATTGTTATAAAACAAAGTGTACAAGACCTTTATAAGGCTTGTCTCCCACAGTATTTGAGATATACAGTTATTGTTTCCCACAGGTACTCAAGTTATCATTGGTTATATGATAAACAAAATAACCATACAAGTTTTTCACTAAGACTAAGTCTATGGTATAGACTTGTCTCCCATTAAAGTGAAATAGGGTAATTTATTTACTTTTTCAGGTTTCTGATTTAAGAAGACAAGATGTCTACATTAGATTACTTTATTGCACAAGGAAAATCTCTTGATAAGACTGGGAAAGACTTAGAACAATGAGCTGTTGCTCAATATGACAAAGCATTAGCTGCAGAAGAGAAAAAAGCTGCTGCTGCTGCTGAAGAGAGAAAAGCTGCTGCTGAAGAGAAAAAAGCTGCTGCAGAAGAGAGAAAAACTCTGGCTGAAGAGAATAGATTAGAAAGAGAAGCTGCTGCTCAAGAGAGAAAAGCTCTGGCTGAAGAAAAAAGATTAGAAAAAGAAGCTGATACTGCTGCTGAACTAAAGAAATTGCAGATGCAAGTGGAGGAAAGAAGATTTGATGCAGAACAGAAAAAATTAGAAGTTGCAGCAGAACTGAAAAAATTAGAAGTTGCAGCTGAACAGAAAAAATTAGAAGTTGCAGCTGAACAGAAAAAAATAGAAGCTGCTGCTGCAACTGAACAGAAAAGATTAGATAGAGAAGCTGAAGAGAGAAAAGCAATAAGAGAACATGAGTTTGAATTAGAGAAATTGAAATTGACAAGTATGAGTAATATTAATCAGGCATCTGGTGGTAATGGTAAATCTTTTAATTATAAGGTCAAGGTGCCAGCGTTCAACTCTGCCAGTGATGATATAACATTCTGGCTTGATAGATTTGAACGTGCTTGTCGAGCTCATAATGTTGACAAATCACAGTATGTGCATCAGTTGTCTGAAAATTTAAAAGGGGAGTCTCTGACTAAGTTATCTTTGGTTGAAGAGGCCGACAAGGATAATTACGATGCTATTAGGGCAGCTTTGATAAAGAGATATCAGCTGTCAGAAGAAGGTTATCGTCTTTTGTTTAAAACAATGAGACCTGAGGTAGGTTTAGAATTCTCAGATTTCATTTCAAAAGCACGACTTACACTCTTACGATGGATTGAATTATCCAAAATAGAGAAAACATTTGATGGTCTTACGGATTTATTGCTAAGAGACAAGGTCATGTCTTCGGTAAATAAACCATTCCTAGAGTTCTTACATGAGCGTAAACCTAGTACATCAAAGCAAATGGAAGAATATTGTGACCAGTATGCCACGGCACACCCTGACATGATTCTTAGTAACTCGAACATCAAAGAGAGTATGCCAGTTGCTTCGGCAACAGAATATAATCAGAATTACTCACACAAATTCTGATTATATTCTGTTGCCGAAGCAACTGGCATATAATCAGAATTACTCACACAAATTCCAAGGAGCTAAAAATAAATTTGATAAAAAGGTTAATTGGAATAAGTATCAAAACCAAGATAACCACTCAAATCAGGGTTCTTCTTCGAAGAACTGGAATCGGGCTGATAGTCCTCGACACGCGAGGGGTACCCATAATTTTAGACATTCTCGAAAGGGGAGTAGCTATAGGAACTACCCAAGTGCTTCATGGAGAGAAAAGAACCAATATTACAGGGATAATCAGTATAATGAGCGTGATGATTATGATCATGAATATTATGATTCAAACCCAAATAGGGGTTATAAAAGGGGAAATAATAATTATAGAGACAATTATAACCGAGGTAGATCACAACACAAAAGACATGGTAAATCTTATTACCAGCCTAACTCTGCACAACAGGAGTTCCACGACGCCGGTAATCAGAATAATGATAAAAAAGACTCCAATAGTGTAGCAAATTCCGCTTTCGATTTTGCTAGAGCATCTGAGTGTTCGCAATGCAAAACATTATTCGATCCAACCACAGTTTCTACTTTAAGCTGCGGTCACCCGCTTCCCGCTCTCCCTGCGTCAATCGCGCATAATGGAAGGGGTGCTCTCGTCTTCAATAGGGGCCTAATAGATGGTACTCCGGTATCAATTCTTTTCGATTCGGGGTGCACTACCATCGGAGTGAGGCAATCACTCGTAAATCCTTCTCGAGCTACAGGCAATGTAGTCAAATGTGTAACATTTGGTGGCACATTGGAGAAGTACTCCACTGCCATTATCAATATTGCTACGCCTTTCTTTACAGGAGAGGTGCAAGCATGTCTCTTGCCGAATCCGATCGGTGATCTTATCATCGGTCGCATTCATGGAGTGAAAGAATGCACTCCACAGCAAATTTCTAATTGGGAAAATGTTAATATGCAATCTGCCAATGCAGTAATCACTAGGGCTCAAGCTCTTAATATGCCACAATCTTCACATTCTGAAGATAATGATGCGCAGATCCAAGATGATCCCTTGGAGATTTCCCATGATTCCTTTATAAAACAGCAGGAAGATGATCCTACTCTAAAGAAATTCTTTACTCTGGCAACAAAAGGTGATCCGAATAAGGATACAAATCGTAAATCTTGGATTACGATGAAGAATGGCGTACTTGTACGTATGGTACAAGACTCTGCTAAGTCCATTCATTCTCAAATCCTTGTGCCTAAAAATATGAGAGTTAAAATCTTACAGCACGCTCATGATTCGCAGTGTGCTGGACATATGGGTTTTTCCCGTACTAAAACTAGAGTTCTTCAATCTTTCTTTTGGCCTGCTGTGAATAAGGACATACGAATCTATTGTCAATCTTGTAAAGTATGTCAAGAGATTAAATCCAGAGGTCCACGCCATGATGCACCTATTCAGGCTGCAGACATTCCCATTCGACCATTTCAAAAAATGGCGATAGACATCATTGGTCCATTTAAGATAACGTCTGCTAGAGGACACCAGTTTTTTTTTGACGTGTGTTGATATGTGCACACGTTGGCCGGAGGCTGTTCCTCTAAAGAGCATAACTACTGCTATTGTCGCAGATGCTCTTTGGTTAATATTTTCTCGTCTGGGATTTCCAGCAGAAATATTATCCGACCATGGTACCCAACTCATATCGGATACCATGTCTCAAGTAATGTCGACTCTTAAGATAGAGAGATCGCTGAGTAGTATTTATCATCCTATGTCCAATGGGATGGTGGAACGTCTGAATAGAACTCTGAAAAACCTACTAGGTAAGATAACAGAAGATCATCCTCAGGATTGGGATAGGGTTTTACCCGCGGCTCTCTTTGCATATAGAGAGGTCGCCAACGAACATACAGGATTTTCTCCCTTTGAACTTGTCTTTGGCGCGAAACCACGAGGTCCTATGTCCTTACTTCATGATCTTATAACTGCTGATAATATTGTCGATGACACAAAATCCTCTTATGAATATGTCATCGCACTTAGACACAAGATTATTGAAGCATGCAAATTGGCAACTGCTTCTTCTGAATTTGCGAAACAGAAGGCAAGGGAATTTGCCAATAAAAAGAGATGCTTGCGACAACTTTGTCCAGGTGACAAAGCATTTGTCTTGCTACCTTGTAGGGAAAATAGACTTCTTATTTCTTGGAAAGGTCCGTACGATATAATATCAAAAGTTTCCGATGTTGACTATATCGTCGATATTGACGGGAAGCGTAAAACCTTCCACATCAACATGCTCACGGAATTCCATGAACGTCCGGATTATTTACAACCTGTTTTCCAGGCAACGGACGATTTTCCAGTCCAACATGGACAGTACTCATCTCTGTCAGTAATACAGGATGAGGAAACGAGTTTCTCGGATGTAAATCTACCTTTTCCAATGATTCCTCTTCACTCTAATGAATCATGGAAAGATGTTGCAATTTCTCCCGAATTATCTCCAGGAGAGCAGAAACAAGTTTCTACTATGTTAGAACAATTTCAGGATGTCCTTACTGACATTCCTGGTCAAACTGATGTCATTCAACATGACATTATTCTTACTGACCATAGTCCTATAAGAGTCAGACCGTATCCTATCCCGATACATTTTCAAGCACAGGTAGAGAAAGAGTTGGATGAGATGATAGAGTTAAAAATTATTGAACCATCCACATCAGCATATTCTTCGCCGATGGTTATTGTACGAAAAAAAGACAATAACATACGTCTTTGCGTGGATTATCGCAAATTGAACCAAGTGACGAAATTTGATGCTGAACCTATGCCTTTACTAGAAGAGCTACTTACGAGACTATCGAATTCTCATTTCTTTACTAAACTCGATTTGTCTAAGGGATATTGGCAAGTTCCATTATCCGAACACGCCAAACCGTTTACTGCTTTTTCGACGCCTAGGGGTCTATTCCAATGGAATTTCATGCCTTTCGGTCTTATGAACGCCCCTGCAACATTCGTACGCAGGATGCGTCGAATCCTATCTCATCGCTCAGAGACATCTGTCTTTTCAGTGATACTTGGAACGATCACTATAATGGGATAAATGAACTATTGTCTATCTTACGCGAGCATAACCTGACAGCGAAACCATCGAAAGCATGTATTGGTTTTAGCGAAATATCTTTCTTAGGACACCGTGTTGGTCATGGGTTCCTAAAAACAGAAGACCATAATACAAGTAAGATACTTAACATTTCTATTCCTAAGACTAAAAAGCAAGTGCGAAGTCTCTTAGGTCTAATACAATTTTATGGACGATTCATTCCGAATCTGTCCTCCATTATGTCACCTCTTTCTTCCTTGCTAAAGAAAGGGTCTCCTAATGTAGTCCATTGGACTCAAGAATGTCAATCCTCTTTGGATAAGGTTAAAACTATGTTTTCTACTTCACCTATCCTAGTATTGCCTTCTAAGGATAAGACATTTATTCTTCGTAGTGACGCTTCATCCACCGGGATTGGAGCAGCACTAATGCAAGAGTACTCTGGAACTCTGCATCCTGTGATGTATATTTCTCGTAAATTAAATGCCGCAGAGAAGAACTACTCGGTCCTAGACCGTGAATTATTGGCTATGGTTTGGTCAATCCTTAAACTGCAAAGATTTCTTCTTGGCGCGCATTTCATCGTGGAAACTGACCAGAAAGCTCTTACGGCTATTCAGAGTAAAAATCTGAAGAGCGCGAGATCAACGCGTTACGCAATTGCTCTGCAGCCATTTCATTTTTCGGTGCGAGCTATCCGTGGGTCAGAAAATGTGATGGCAGATATTTTGTCTAGATGCCCACATGATTCATAACTGTTAAATTATATACCTAACTTTGATACAGTTGTTCCTATGTTGAAATGTGTACACATAGGTAATATCATATATTGATTGTAACACTACTTAGCGGTTCATTGATATTTATTCACCGCTGATCTTTCAATGTTTTTCTTTCGTCTTTGATGATCATGATGTTAAGATATCTTAGATGAAATTTATGTATAAACTAATGTAGAAATTGTGTCATTGCTAATATTGTAGTATGCGTTGGTGACACCTCTCTGGAAATATTTATACTTAGAGAAGTACTTTCTCTAAGGTCGGAAAACTTATGCTTATCATCTGCGCATTGTTATTGGTGCGTTGTGAGCCTATTGTATGTTGCTCCGAGATGTATTGCAAAAAAAAAAAAAAAATGTACCATTTTTTTTTTCCCGAGGGGTGTGATAATCTGTTGCGTGCATATTTTGACGCACATATTACAAAAATCGATATGGCTATTTAATATGGAAAAAATATAGTCATTCATTCATTTGTGTATGAAAATGCTGTCTATAGTAAAGCTAGATAACTCATGATTGATTTACACTTTTGATCATAGGAGTAATCGTTCTTGATATTGATTCGGCGCATGGATATGACACCCATGTCCGTACTTATTTGTTAGGGCCAGAAAATATATTAATTTGCTTATTATGTTTATGGCCTGAATTCATATGTATTACATATTATTAGTACAAGTAGAATCAGTCCTATATTGTATATTTTTGATGGGTAGGCAGGACTATATTCTTGTTATGCCGCTCTAGCGGAAGTATGAGTTGTCTTGACAAGTCGTGATGAGTTCCGAGGTACCGTTTACAATGGCGGTTACGCATTTTCCAGGGCTGGTAGATTCTTCAGTAAAAATGATTTACGAAGTGGTTTTTCTTCTGTAGGAGATTGTGTCTCTACTAGAGCTTGTGTTAGAGACTCTCCTAATGTACGGTACCATGTATGATTCGGACTCCAGGTAATTCCAGACCCTATTTTTGATGATCTCATGTCGGTTAGACCTAGCTGGAATTTTGTGCTTCGCAACGCTAGGGTCACGTTTGTATCGACGAAGATGACGGGCTTCCATATAGCAGTTATGTCTACGTGAAGTAACTGGATTACTGTAGAACTGTTTGGAGGAACTTTAAGAAATTATTCTTATACATTTCAAATTAACTTTGGCTTAGATATACCCTCCTGTGAGCGACAACTCAGGAAGGCGGCCATGTTACATTCCTGTCATCATATTTTTGAATCACTGTCCAAAGAACGGGCATGTATCTTACTATTCGGACAGTGGCAAGGAGATCTCAATTTTGATAGAAACCCCTTCCATGGTTTCATAATATGATATAAACTGTGAACATAAAGCAACTTTAGTTACTTACCGATCCGCCTTCACTGACGCGCTTAGTCAGATAGGGGATGCGGCCATTATGTATCATGACATTGGAAGCTATTGATGTACTACCCATTATTTATGAATGTGTCATGACTTGGGATCTACTATGTATGCCTGCAAATTGATGTGTCAACCTGTACCCCTGATTTACTCGTTATGTCCCAGTGTGTGCGTCTAAATAAACTGTGTAAACAAAGATTCCAGCAGTCTGCATTGGTGCCTTGTAGACACAAGTGTATGAGTGATTAGATTGGTCAGAACACGAACAGTACACCATTCGCGTTAATCACACTCTACACTTCTACTCCATATATACACCATCCTGCGTCGGTTGAATTGACCAAGTTTAGGGGCCTGCTTCCCCTGGAGCCTTAGAGGGAAACTACTGCTTACAGCTGCCTTTGCCTTCCCTAACTCAGGACTAGGGTGAGTTACCCATTTACAGCTGGGTAGACTGGAGCATGCCTGATCTCAACAATTCTGTACACTACAATGGACATATACAGTAGTGACACCACAAACAACATGTTACAGTGATTGATAGTGGAGCTTTACAGAAGAAAGAGAATACACCACAACACTTCTTTACAGAAGATTACACAGCACTCTACACTTGGTCATATAATAACAGAAGATGGCAGATGTGAGGAATGGCCAAAGCTACATTCAACAACATGAAACAAATACTGACATCTAAACAGTTATCTGACAAATTAAAACTGCGAATCATAAAGTGTTATATATATTCTGCATTTCTGTAATGGGCAGAAACATGGACGATGAATAAGCATTTGGAAGAAAGAATTGAGGCTCTTGAAATGTGGATGTTTAGAAGAATAGGGCGTATCTCATGGAAAGAGAAGAAAACAAATAAAGAGGTCCTAGAAAATCTAGATATGAAAAGAGAACTAATGAGGGAGATCAAAGTTCCGCAGCTAAAATACTTTGGCCACATAAAAAGGCATAACACCTTGCAGAAGACCATAATAGAAGGGAGAGGTGAAGGCAAACATGCAAGAGGAAGACAGCGCTATAAGTGGGAAGATAACATCAAGAGATGGACAGGAAAGAGTCTATCAGAGTGCACCACCAAGACAAGAGACAGAAGACGTTGGAGATCCATTACAGCCAACCTTCGTTGTGGAGATGGCAGCTGATGATGATGGCGTACTAAGAATGGGGGGGGGCGGCCCGCCCCGGGTGACAGCCAGGAGGGGGGTGCCATCGAAAACTATTATGATAGTTTTTGCTGTTTAAAATATACTTGCAAGTGTGTTTCTTTGTATGGGGGGGGGGGGCGCAAAATGTAGTATCCGCCCCTGGTGCCAGATACTTTAAGGACGCCCAAGGAGGATATGTTCTTCCAGCAGAAGGCGCAGGTAATTTAAGCACGCGCTATGAAAGCTTTCAGAAGTTGTCACCACACAATCATTAACGCGGATTGCGCAAGGGGAAATGGAAAAAAAAGAACATTCAAGTAAGAAATGGAATTCAGTTTTTGACATGAAGAAAATGGAAATCACATAAAAATGGATACAATATGTGTATTTTGTTTCAGAACTCTTTCTTCTTTGTATTTAATATCAGTTTTCCCGAGCAGTGGTTTTTCAACACAAGCAAAGAAGTTGTAGGGAAACATTACACTATAAAAAATATCCATAACTAAATTCGTATCATCTTGCAATAGCTTCCAACCACGGAGAAAGTTGCATTTCCCCAAGCTAATAGAAGGTCGCGGGGAACTGAAAGACAAGACGACAAAGGAATGTTGAAAGAAACAAAAAAACTATAGCCATTGCATTTATATCAGAAAATTTCCCAAACTTATGAGGCGCCCCTGCGTGTACACGATTAAACAACAACTGTATCTGAAAATACATGAAGGAAGGCAATCTACCCGAAGCTGTGGGGGAGGGGGGGGAGGGGAAGGGGGAATTGAAGAAAAAGAAATATACCACTTCAGAGAGTGTCCGATTGGCAGAGTGGTTAGAGCGCTTGGCTCACGACAAAGTTACTGGGTTCCAAACCTGGTTGCGTCACGCCCAGTCTACCCAGCTGTAAATAGATACCTTACGCTGATCTTGAGTTAGGCATAGGGGAAAGGAACTGGTCAACTCACCCCATCAAGCTGGGATCTGGTATAGTGAAATATTTAACACTTCACTCCAGTACAGCAGGATCTGATTGGGAACTAGCTGTAATTTTTACTACTTTACCGCATTTACTACTTTACCGCAGTTGTGTTGATTTGCGAATCCTTACACTATCATAGTAACAACGTCACCTAACTCCAGGACCAAATGTTGTAGGTAGCCCCAACACTCTCTGGTCCCCGGCCCAGCACGCCCTTGTCTGGGGGCAAACACCCCGATATCCCTAGGAGAATGAAAGAAAAGAACGTCCGCTTTATTTTGAAATGACAAATGTCTATTTCTCTTCGGAAAGCTAGACATTTTTATTTGCTAATTCGTTGAAAACTAGTATATATATATATATATATATATATATATTAATATATATATGTATATATATATATATATATATATATATATATATATATATATATATATATATATATATACACACACACACACACGCATACACATATACAGGGTGTTTCAAAATTATGTACACACATTTTGAATGCTGATAACTCAATTATCATTGAGATAGAATTATGACATTTTCACATTTAAAGTCAGAAATGTTCAAAGTGTCGACGACCTGCAACAATGCATATTCACAGCGACTTCCCCATTCTGTATTGTTTACTAAATGAATAGTGAAAAACATGCAGTCTTAATTTGGCATCTCAGGTCCTTCACTGTGCGACGTTTTGAGATGAACACAACCGAAAATATTTTATTTTTTAAAACATCTCGAGTAATAATCTAATGACATTATTCATGTGTATCTAGCATTATTCCGCTCTATTCTTGCAAAATAGCCAAATTCTGTGTTAAGTTATGTGTCAGTTATATGCATTCGAAGTATGTATACATAATTTTGAAACACCCTTATATAAATTAGCTGGAAAACGAGTAATCACATGTATATCTGTATATTAATTGAAAAGCTAGGAAACTTATTTCTATCTGTATATAAAGCGGGGAAACTAGTAAATGTATTTCTTCTTCTTCTTCCTCGTTCGTCCTGAAAAGGACGTTGGTTGCGTTGTGTCTGTTTACGCCGGAGCTGTGATATCTGCACCTTTCGGTCGACACATCCGACTTCAGTACGGCAGTTTTTGGGACCGGGTTTGCCTGCCCTCTGCGATCCCTCAGCCAGACTGCAGTGATGCAGACTGTTTCCAGGACCACCACGTGGAGGTGGAGTAGGGTCTTAGTCAGCTCTGGTTCGCTGACTCTGATGCAAGCAGTCAAGCTATGGGTCGCTGACTGCATTCTCTATTGCTGCATCTTTTGGGTCCCGTAAATGTATTTGTATCTGTTGTTTTCATTCGTCGCCCTTCATCTCTCCACGGATCATGTATCTGTTGTTTTCATTGGTCGCCCTTCATCTCTCCATGGATCATGTATCTGTTGTTTTCATTGGTCGCTTATCATCTCTCCACGGATCATTGACTAAGTCTCGTAAAATTCTTAGTCGGAGTGGGACATATTTTACCGACACCCGACTCCTCTAAAAAAAAAAATTACCGACGCCACGACACTGACCCCGACTCCGAAGTCATGATGTAAACTTTCTTCCCAACTTTTCACCGCTTTTTCGCATGTTCCCACAGAGAGGGTACAGTAAAGCATAAACGCGTGACATGTCTTCATAGCTTTTGACGATTTATCCATGGATGAGTCTTACGAGCGAGAGTTTATGACTCTCGTGCCTCACTGCTATATTGAGTCATTTATGGCAGTTCACACTTGTCGGTCTCCTTTGATCTTATCTCACACAGATATGCGCGGAAAGTCAGAAAGTTGCGCTCATACCCGCCAGAGGCAAACACAGACTCCACTCCCGCTCATACAAGTTCATGAGCCATTTTCACTCAAGTTAGACGCCTTCTCTAGGAATGTTTCCAGTAAATCTGAGGAGTAGTAAAAAATTTACTGGCAATAAAACTTTCAGCTTTCCCCGAGTGAGCACTGATGATGCAAACTCGCTACAGGAAAATGCAGGAGCATGCAAACGTGCATTGTTTAATAATTGAAATAGATACTTTTTTTTTTCCCCTTAACCAGCGGCACTTGGGCTTTCAGCCCTTCGGCCCAATGACATGTCATTGCGAGGCAGGGGAACCTGAGGACTTTCCTTCCAACACGGTCAGGAGCTTCGCTCCTTCCCATCCACAGAGGGTTTATCACAGGAGCCGTTCAGGCTATTCAGTCAAATTTCCGGCCGTAAACATTTCTTCAAACGCTGACGCCTGGGTTTGAACCATGAACACCTGGTCGCCAGTACAACGCCGAAGCCATTACACCAGCGCGGCTCCCAAAAAATAAATACAGTACTTAAAAAAAAAGTTAGTTGCTTATCCTTTACAGGACGTGGCAATCAACTCCAGCTTTTATTGGCTGTTTGTGATTTTTCTAGGCAATTTTTACATTCAGTAGTTTGCCATTGCTTTCTGAACGGTACGGCGCTTATACCATTGTTAAAAATCCACACAAAGCGATCTGCTACCAAACCGCCTGCAGCAGGTTTCGAACCTGGTATATCTGGATTATGAAAATGCGTTCATATCCATTAGGCCACAGACGCCGACACAGTACTTAAACGGGTGTAAATAAAGAGGAAAATGAGCACAACAAAGTAGTACGTTTACGATAAGATGGTGAATGGTGCACTTATTAAGGGTCGTAGCTAAACTTATCCTGAAAACATTAACGTTACGACCTATCATGAAAACATTAACGTTACGACATATCCTGAAAACATTAACTTTACGATTTATCTTGAAAATATTAACGTTACGACTTATCCTGAAAACATTAACGTTACGACTTTAAAACATTAACGTTTTGACTTATCATGAAAACATTAACGTTACGACATATCCTGAAAACATTAACGTTACGACTTATCCTGAAAACATTAACGTTACGACTTATCCTGAAAACATTAACGTTACGACTTACCATGAAAACATTAACGTTACGACTTACCATGAAAACATTAACGTTACGACTTACCATGAGAATATTAACGCTACGACTTATCCTGAAAACATTAACGGCTCCAATAGATACAAAAGATGAGATTATCTGGAACACTGCGACGATTGTGAAATTAGAATTTGTTTGTTTAGTTTTTGTTCTGTCAATATTCTTTAGCTGCCAAAGGAGCATAGGCCTACAACAAACATATATCAAACCCCCCCCCCCCCCCCCCGGTCACGTTCTAATAGCTCTAGTTCTTTCCACGTCACCATTTTTACTTCTGTCTCCAGCTCTCTACATGTGTGGTTTTTTTTTTTTGGGTCTACCTCTGCCTGTTATCCCCTGTGAATTCCAGAACAAGGATTGCCTTGTAATGCTACCAAACAGACTTTCTCAGTGTGTGTCCTATCCATCGCTAGCGTTTTCTTCTCATCTTTTGTTCCCCTGGTTCTTGTCATCAGTTCCACATTGGTAACCTTTTTATACCATTTCAATCCTTCTATTCAAGGCAAGCTCCAATTTAATGAATGTCTGTAGCTGTTTGGTTGGTGTTTTTTGTTTGTTTTTTTTTCGTTCGCCATATTTCAGAGACATAAAATAGGAGTGACTCAACATTGACTTTTGACATTTAGTTGTGGTTTTTTTTCTTTTGTGCTTGTTTTTTTTTTTTTTTTAAGTTGTGACAGTCAAAGATAGTTCAGTGTAAACATTCCCGCATGTCTCTCTAAAATTAAGTGAGAGACCTTGATCTACTAATCCTGTGTTGTGGAGTTTTTGCAAATTACAGTTTTTTTTTTTTTTTTGACATTGGGATTTTACACAGTCGATTGTGTAATAAATAACGAACGAGTTTCTTGTCGTAAATAACCTGAGACAGTTGTTGCCTGAAAACCCCAGGTGTACATTTTCATCAGGTGACGTATTGCAAGTCGGAAGATATCAGCTTCGCTTCTACATCCTGATCTGCTTTTTTACGCTTTACACTATTTTAACTGTGCCGTATGTGTCCTTGACTCTTTCCTTATTTTGTTTTCTATTTTTCTATTATTTTAAAATTATTTCATTCAGTGAAAAACAAGGTAAATACGTTTCTAGGTTTTTTTTTTTTTTTTTTGCTCCAATACTCGTTGAATGTCTGCTTAAAATATAAACGAAAAAAAAATATTTTATCGCGTACAACGAACGCGGGTATGCGAGAAATTTTATTATTCATAATACTTTAATACGTGATCTATATTCTAATACGTAAATTCACATCTACTTACTTAGTCGTTCCTACCCTACCCTATGTTGTAGAGGTTTGCCAGAGAGAACGCCGTACTATCCTATCGGCTGTCTTACGTAAATTCATGTTCATAATTAAGATGCAACACCATCATCAGAACTGCTATGCTATGGACCATAAAAGGACGGCGAAAGAGAGGCAGGCCAAAATAAACCTGGCGGAGAACAGTGGAAGCTTAGATGCACGGCACGAAGGATGGCCACCGACCGAGCAAAATGGAAACGGTTTGTTGCAGCCCATACAAGACGCCACTAGGCGAGATGGCCACTGACTGTTTTGTCAGCCAGGGACTACGGATCCAAGATGAAGAAGATTAAGATGTAAGCTGAAGCTGTATTTTCTTTGCATTTACAACACCAATGTGTCTTCTCTGCTTCATTACAACACCATTGTGTCTTCTCTGCTTCATTACAACACCAATGTGTCTTCTCTGCTTCATTACAACACCAATGTGTCTTCTCTGCTTCATTACAACACCAGTGTGTCTTCTCTGCTTCATTACAACATCAATGTGCATTATCTGCTTCATTACAACACCAATGTGTCGTCTCTGCTTCATTACAACACCAATGTGCATTATCTGCTTCATTACAACACCAGTGTGTCTTTTCTGCTTCATTACAACACCAATGTGTCTTTTCTGCTTCATTACAACACCAGTGTGCATTATCTGCTTCATTACAACACCAATCTGTGTTATCTGCTTCATTACAACACCAATGTGCATTATCTGCTTCATTACAACACCAATGTGTCTTCTCTGCTTCATTACAACACCAATGTGTATTATCTGCTTCATTACAACACCAGTGTGTGTTATCTGCTTCATTACAACACCAATGTGTATTATCTGCTTCATTACAACACCAATGTGTGTTATTCTTCATTACAACACCAATGTGTCTTCTCTGCTTCATTACAACACCAATGTGCATTATCTGCTTCATTACAACACCAATGTGTATTATCTGCTTCATTACAACACCAATGTGTATTATCAGCTTTATTACAACACCAATGTGTATTATCTGCTTCATTACAACACCAATGTGTATTATCTGCTTCATTACAACACCAATGTGTATTATCTGCTTCATTACAACACCAATGTGTATTATCTGCTTCATTACAACACCAATGTGTGTTATCTGCTTCATTACAACACCAATGTGTATTATCTGCTTCATTACAACACCAATGTGTGTTATCTGCTTCATTACAACACCAATGTGTGTTATCTGCTTCATTACTACACCACTGTGTCTTATCTGCTTCATTACAACACCATTGTGTCTTATCTGCTTCATTACAACACCAGTGTGTGTTATCTGCTTCATTACAACACCAATGTGTGTTATCTGCTTCGCAACTTCTTATATACAATTTATATTTATTTATATACAATGAAGAGTCTGACTGAATTGCAAAAGAAGGTACACATCTACCTCAGCCTGATGCAAGCATAACTTTTGAGGAGGCAAAGAGTTTTATCAGAATCAGATACAGAAACAAATGGAATGTAGAACATCCAGGTCACACACAGAATGGTGCTTACTACCAGCTCCAGAGAAGAGAACAAGTGGTAATCTTCAGACTCCGCACTGGCCACAACAGATTTAGACACCATCTATTCAACACGTTAAAGATAGGAACTACCGATCAGTGTAACTGTGGCACGGATAAAATGACTGCTGAACATCAGCTTCAAAGTTGCCCCTTATATATGGTACAGAGAAAGCGCGTATGGCCGACGCCAGTTCCTTTCGTGGAAAAGCTTTACGGGGATTCAAAAAGCCTCAAACTAACAACTGCTTTCTTTGAGAACGTTCAAGTGGACGTCTGAGTCTGTACGAAGAAGATATACAATTTTTCGTTCGTTCATCATTACTCACTGGAACAGTTGGAAGCTCAGTTGCTACCCACAAAAGTGTTGAATCCAGGTATAGGTCTGAGCCCGCACCTTCAAGATACTGCCACATGATAATTGTAAGGATACCTCTTTCTGTTTGTACAAATATTTATAATCTGAAGAGACAAAGAAAGAATAGAACTACTGCACCCTCAGGCATTGTCATCATCATCATCATCTCAACCCGTAACCCGTCATGGGTCGTAGGGGTGCCATGGTGGAAGCATCAGCAGACAGGGTCCTCCACTGCTCTCTATCCTCAGCAATGCGTACAAGTGTGGAAAAACCGTGCCCTGCCCATTCTTTGATGTTATCATTGCCATACAATGCGATAAATATGAGATTATGTATGGGACTGGCAATATCACTACATACAACATATTGCCACAGAAACCACCTCTGCATGAGCATGTGACTGCTTAGTGCAGGCTTCCGGTAAGGACTTCAGCTACAGTGACTGCTCCGTGCTCCAATAAGGAGCGGAAAGGAAAATAATTACCAGGATGATATACAACTTTTTTTTTTTTAAATTATGGGATAAACGAATAAAAGTGATCCGTCTTACTAAGACAAAGAACAAGGAAAATTAGTTGCCTGGTGTTTTGGGCACAAGGACTCGGTCACGGACAAGCGAGCAAAAATAGAAGTGAGCGACAGCGGGAACTAAGTTAAATACATTTTTTTTAAAAATGATTTACTACTCGATAATAGAAGTCGTGGTGATCCTCCTGTGAAAATCCATATGAACAAAACGTTTCTGCTGTGGAAATCTGTAGGAACAAAACTTTTCTCCTGTGAAAATCCGTATGAACAAAACTTTTTTCCGGTGAAAATCCATATTAACAAAACTTTTCTCCTGTGAAAATCCGTATGAACTAAACTTTTCTCCGGTGAAAATCCATAAGAACAAAACTTTTCTCCTGTGAAAATCTGTATGAACAAAACTTTTCTCCCGTGAAAATCCATATGAACAAAACTTTTCTCCTGTGAAAATCCATATGAACAAAACGTTTTTCCTGTGAAAATCCATATGAACAAAACGTCTGTGGAAATCCATATGAAGAAAACTTTTCTCCTGTGGAAATCCGTAGGAACAAAACTTTTCACCGATGAAAATCCGTATGAACAAAAACTTTTCACCGATGAAAATCCGCATGAACAAAACTTTTCACCGATGAAAATCCGTATGACCAAAATGACCACTAAAAAAGATCCGGTGAAGAGTGGCGCGTGAATACAATTAAAAACTAGAAACGAATAAACAAGAAGGAGGGGCATGTAGGGAGAGACCCGACGGGCGAAGAAACAAAACGGTGGTACGATAAACAAACATAAATATGGACGGTCGCTTTAGTAACAGGGGTGTTGGGTGTTACGACCGTCGAGATAAGGGCATAATGTAGATTAAACGTTGTTCAAGATACAACAGATTAGGGCAGAGGTTTTCAAACTTTTTTTGGTCCGCGGCTCCCTTGACCTGTGCATAAATCACCGCCGCTCCTTTCTATACTACGAAGATCTATATTTATTGATGGACCTTGGCTCATAATATCGAGCCCAACACTTTTCCCAAGGCACCGCGACGCCCTTAGCAGAGGGCCGCGACGCCCCTGGGAGCCGCGACGCACAGTTTGAAAACCTCTGGATTAGGGCATAATGTAGATTAAACATTGTTCAAGATACAACAGATTAGGGCATAACGTAGACTAAACATTGTTCAAGATATAGCAGATTAGGGCATAACGTAGATTAAACGTTGTTCAAGATACAACAGATTAGGGCATAAAGTAGATTGAACGTTGTTCAAGATACAACAGATTAGGGAATAATGTAGATTAAACGTTGTCCAATACACAATAGATTAGGGCATAATGTAAATTAAACATTATTCAAGATACAGCAGATTAGGGCATAGTGTAGATTAAACGTTGTTCAATACACAACAGATTAGGGCATAATGTAAATTAAACATTATTCAAGATACAGCAGATTAGGACATAGTGTAGAATAAACGTTGTTCAAGATATAATAGATTAGGGCATAATGTAAATTAAACATTATTCAAGATACAGCAGATTAGGACATAGTGTAGATTAAACGTTGTTCAAGATATAATAGATTAGGGCATAATGTAGATTAAACATTGTTCAAGATACAGCAGATTAGGACATAGTGTAGATTAAACATTGTTCAAGATACAGTAAACATTGTTCAAGATACAACAGATTAGGACATAGTGTAGATTAAACATTGTTCAAGATACAACAGATTAGGACATAGTGTAGATTAAACATTGTTCAAGATACAACTGACTTTTGTCATCGGAGGAACAGGATGTGATAGCAGTGAACTGGAAGTCAAGAGCACCTTGACAGTATGGCTCCAGGTATCAATGTCTTCCCAGAGATGTCGTAAAAGCACTTTTTTTTAACGTGAATTAATTCAAGTATTTCACGACTATACTGAACCTGTTCATCACTACAGTTGCTAACATATGGTTCATATATTGACAAACATCAGATTCCTTTCACCCAGTCGTTGACAGTCCATTGTTTTACCATACCAATTTCTGATGCCGTTAAATAAATTTAATTTTATGACATGTAGCATTCGTTCCTTTTTATTTGTGCCAGGAATTGTTGGAAAAAGGTCACCACAGACAGTATAATCCACCAACCGCATTCACAACAGTGGAGACTATAAAGTTAGTTCCTAGAAATTATAGCAGACAACGACATTTGATTTATTCATAGCCCTCCTCAGAACATGTCTGCAGTGTGTAATTCATTTATATTACTGTTTATTCTAGGACAACCCAAACCGTGAACGAACAAGTCTAGCTTTGAGAATATTCCTATAGCACCTTTCAGTTTGGCCATTTGTTTGACATGATGAGGTTGTCAGCCCCACGCACGACCGCATATTAGTCGCCTTGTACGACATGCTTGAGGGAGCAGAAGTCCTTTTCTTTCTTAGTCTCACCCGAGATCCTCGGGAGATACACTGGCCATTTTCACAACAATGGAGACTATACATTTTGTTGTGGAACACAAGGGAGACTACATTTTGTTGTGGAACACAACAATGGAGACTATACATTTTGTTGTGGAACACAACAAGGGAGACTATACATTTTGTTGTGGAACACAACAAGGGAGACTATACATTTTGTTGTGGAACACAACAAGGGAGACTATACATTTTGTTGTGGAACACAACAAGGGAGACTATACATTTTGTTGTGGAACACTACAGCAGACGAGAACATTGATTTATTCATAGCCCTCCTCAGAACATGACTGTAGTGTGTAATTCATTTATATTAATATTTATTCTAGGGCACCCCAAGCCGTGCATGAACACGTCTAGCATTCAGAATATTCCTGTACCACCTTTCATTGTGATGGATCAATATATTTGATACGGCAGCCTTCCACTTTTATCGGAATATAGATCAAGCTGCCACAACCGTTGAGAGAAAGACGTGCGTGAATTGAATGAGTGGACACTGCCACTCCAAGCTTTGTTAACTGCAAACTCAAACACTCATCCCCCGAATCTGTAAATTCACGTGCTCATGTTCGGCTAAGTTCTAATCTGTGCATCACCCCAGACTGTCAGTAAACCAGACTCAAATGTTTCGTTGTCTGAATATCTGGCTGTAATTGGGTCTGAACCCCAACCCCTTACCTTTTTTTTCAATCACTTCCTGACTCCTGGACTCTCTTAATCTTCTTAGTATCCGTCATTTTCTTTGTCTTTATCTTCACCTTCCTTCACGCCCCCGCCCCAGCCTCTCACTGGCATTCGGGGTGCTTGTGGTTGGGTAAGCAGAACATCAACTGTTTGGAAGTGAGATGCAAAAGTTTAGCTCGCTAGTACAGGTAACAACTGGCACAGTTTAGTTTTGTTTGGCTAGGTTTTAAAGTAATACTCGTGTTTTATTTATGCCACCATCTGCTCTCTCTCTCTCTCTCTCTCTCTCTCTCTCTCTCTCTCTCTCTCTCTCTCTCTCTTCTCTTCTCTTCTCTCTCTCTCTCTCTCTCTCTCTCTCTCTCTCTCTCTTGACGTGGAACTCTCATGTACAGAATTTAACCAAACACTTAGCTCAAAAGACGTACCAGCTAGCCAAAATAAAACACTTCTTAGACGCAGACACTAGACTATGTTCTACACCTCACATATACAGACACAACTAGATTACTGCTCTACACTATGGGATGGTTGCCCTGCTTCCACCACGAAGAGACTGCACTCCCTGCATAAGAGAACAGTACGTCTGATCACCGATAATTGCACAATACCACACACAAGGACAGGAAAAGAACCCAAAAATACTGTCCCTAAAAAACACGTCTTCTCTACAACAAAGCCAAGCTGAGTCACGCAATTCTATCTAACAATGCCCCGCCGTACCTACGTACATTGTTTCAAACCAGTAGAAGAGAGGGACAACAATTACATCAGTTACGTCTGCCCAAACCTAGGATCGACCTGTTCAAAAAGAGTCTAGCCTACTCTAGAGTCTACTTATGGAACAGCCTTCCACGCCACCTAAAAAGCCTACCTACACAATATTCATTTAACAAAGCACTTTTCAAACACTTCCTCAACACTGATTATCTACCCCCATAGAAACAGCATTTGCCTGTCAACATATCATCCATAAGTCAACATTTCTGTTCCTCTTCCACTCGATTTTTGTGAATAATTTGTTTTATATCCATGTTATATTATTATATTCACTTTAAAATATTATTATATAATGTAATGTATGTGAGAATGTACCCGCATACCACTGTACTTTAGAAATGTGAATGTTTTCGTTTGCTTAATGAGATGATGTATATGTGAATAAGGAGATATTACATAATTTTTTTTTCAAAGACTTTACCTGCCACACAAGCGAGTAAGAAAGTGTTATTATTATTATTTCAGTTTCCACCAAGAATGTATGGATATAAGCGAGAATGTGTTTATGTAATTTTTGTATTGATGATTGATGACACATTCAAAAATACAGATTAATTGTGGCGTTTTGACCGCTAGAGTGAGTGTCGGTATACAGCATTTATTTATTTTTATTTATTTATTGTTTTGTTTTGTTTATTTTATTTTATTTTTCCTAGTTACTATCTTGTTTGTTTAAAAAAAAACAACCTACTTTTTAAAAAAAAATTATGATTGCATACTGTAAAAGGTCACCACAGACAGTATAATCCACCAACCGCATTCACAACAGTGGAGACTATAAAGTTAGTTCCTAGAAATTATAGCAGACAACGACATTTGATTTATTCATAGCCCTCCTCAGAACATGTCTGCAGTGTGTAATTCATGCTGTTATGTTAACTTTATAATGTTGCATGCCTTTAAATTAATGCTTAAGTTAACATGTGGGAATGAAAGGATATAGTATGCAAGATAAATGAGAGTGAAAGGGCAGAATGTTAGACGGTCCTGCGCGCCCAGTTCTTAACCCTTCGAAAATAAAGTTCGTTCGTTCGTTCTCTCTCTCTCTCTCTCTCTCTCTCTCTCTCTCTCTCTCTCTCTCTCTCTCTCTCTCTCTCTCTCTCTCTCTCTCTCTCTCTCTCTCTCTCTCTCTCTCTCTCTCTCTCTCTCTCTCTTCTCTTCTCTTCTCTTTCTTTCTCTCTCTCTTCTCTTTATCTCTTCTCTTTCTTTCTCTCTCTCCTCTCTCTCTCTCTTTTTCTCTCTCTCTTTTTCTCTTCTCTTTCACTCTCTCTCTTTTCTCTCTTCTCTTTCTCTCTCTCTCTTTTCTCTTTATCTCTTCTCTTTCTCTCTCTCTTTTCTCTCCCTCTTTCTCTTCTCTTTCTCTCTTTCTCTCTCTCTCTTTCTCTCTATCTCTCTTTCTCTCTCTCTCGTTCTCTCTCTCTCCTGTTTTTTTGTTTTTTTTTAACTACTTTCGTGTTTGTTTTTTTAAACATACTTAAATTGTATTATGACTCTGGTATTTGTGAGAATCAAAAGATAACAGGATAAGAGAGATACGAAGGGCAGAATGTTGGACGGGCCTGCGTGCCCAATTCTTAACCCTTGGAAAATAAAGTCGGTACGTTCTCTCCCTGGCATTAGATCCCGGACTCCTTAAATGACTCTGCTCACGACCATGTAAAATAATTTGAAAAAAAAAAAGGCTTTGCCTAGCTAGGGATTTCTGTTAAAGTTAAATGTTTGGTGAGGTACAGACTCAGGTGTGCTATATAAAATCAGTATAATTTTTCTTTGCTCTCCCTATAGAGACTGGGATCACCTCTGTATCTGCCGCGGCCCCCCCCCCCCCCCCCCCCCCCCCCCCCCCCCCCCCCCCCCCCCCCCCGCCCCCCCCCCCCCCCCCACCCCCCCACCACCCCCCTGAAGCCTGCATCACGCTCTTGTAGCAGTGGTTTTGTAGCAAGTTGTTTTACGAGATGAGGTTGCCAGCCCCATGCGCGACCTCATATTAATCGCCTTCTACGACATGCATGAGTGTGTGTGTGGTAGTTACATTCTTTCTTTGTCTCTGCAGATATCCACCCCGAGAACTATACGGGACGTTATATAAAGTATTGGTCAATTACACTGACAAACAACATTTTTCTTTCTTATATAAGAATAAGTGTTCTTAGGTCAGTTTCTTGCGCTGATTTCAAATTTGAAATCCGTTTATCTCTATCACGTCGGGTTCTTAAGATATTCGTGAATAAATATATTTTGGGGAAACCGTTATTTGCTCCGTTTCATTTTTACTATATTACTTATTAAAAATTAATAAAATGCAAAATAATTCTACTTTTTATACTGCTAAAAGATGCATGACATATGTTACGCTATTTTTTCAAATAGTTACTGTATTTTGAAATAATTCTGAGCGAAATATGGCTTCTAGAAGTTGTAGAAATTTGGCTGATCTGTTCTGTTACGTGTGCGGATATTTTACCGATCGTGTTCACCAGAAAAACTTTACACCATTACTAAAGAAAGCATTTGAACTTTATTTCGATTCGAAAGTTGATGATGCAAATAAATCTTGGAAGCCAAATGCAGTTTGTTCAACTTGTGCAAATACATTGGCAGGTTGGTTACGAAAATCGCCGAAGCATAAGTCGATGTTTTTTGGAGTGCCAGTAATATGGCGTGAACCGACAAATCACGCTACTGATTGTTACTTCTGCTTGACAAATATCCATGGTTTTACTTTTAAAACTAGAAAGTCTGTGGTTTATCCAAATATTGAATCGGTTTCGAAACCAGTGCCTTGTGATCCAATCACGTGTCCGATCCCAGTTCCACCAGAACAATATCCGTTGGACGTGAATGAACCATCAGAAAGTGATAGTTTACCTGCTTTAGAAACTAATTCTGACTCGGATTATATACCGATGAATGATGGTGTTCACTAAATTAACCATTCAGAACTTTCATATCTAATACGTGATCTCGCTCTTACCAAAGGACAAGCGGAATTACTCGGTTCGCGACTCAAAGAATGGAATCTTTTAGCGCCCAATACTGTGATATCTAAATTTCGTCATAGACACGGAGAACTTGTTCAATTCTTTGAGATGGATGATGACATTTGCTATTGCAAAGGTGTAAACGGTCTAACGGTGCACCTCGGTCATGAGCACATAGTCAACGAATGGTGACTTTTCATCGACTCTTCCAAGACTAGTCTAAAAGCCGTGTTATTACATAACGGAAATTTATTTTCATCAATTCCAGTCGCCTACTCGTTCATATGAAAGAAACTTATGACAATATGGCTATACTTTTGGCAAAAATAAAGTACAATGACTACCAATGGCGGATTTGTGGAGACCTAAAGGTCATTGCAGTTCTCACGGGCATGCAGACTGGGTATACTAAATTTTGTTGCTTCCTATGTGAATGGGACAGCCGCAACAGACAGGAACATTATGCAAGAAAGGTGTGGCCTATCAGGAATCGTATGCAGCTCGGGCATAGAAATGTAATACACGAGCCATTAGTTAACAAAGACAGCATCATTTTACCACCGTTACATATAAAGTTGGGGCTCATGAAGAATTTCGTAAAAGCGTTAGATAAAACGAGCAAAGCTTTCACTTATCTTCGAGAAAAGTTTCCGCAAGTTAGCGATACGAAGATAAAGGAAGGTATCTTTGTAGGACCTCAGATTAGGAAAGTTATTGCAGACAAACAATTCGAGAACTTGTTACATGGTAGTGAACTTCTCGCATGGATGGCATTCAAATCGATCGTCGATTACTTTCTGGGAAATCACAAATCTGTTGACTATGTGCATATTGTTAAGCAGTGCATAGATGCATACAGAATTATGGGCTGTCACATGTCCCTCAAAATCCATTTGCTCGATTCGCATCTTGATTTTTTTTCCCTGACAACCTTGGCGAAGTCAGCGATGAACATGGAGAACGATTCCATCAAGATATCGCCGTAATGGAGTCATGTTATCAAGGATGGTGGAGTGTGACCATGCTTGCCGATTACTGTTGGATGCTTCATCGCGATGTACGCCATGCCATTCACCGACGAAAGTCGACTGCAAAGAAATTCAAGCCTACATAACTGTTATACTTCTTGTACGAATGATGTTGTAATACTGTATGCGTTGTTAAAAAACTTCAATTGCGTATTTCTAGAGATCTCGACCTGATAGAGAAAAACGGTTTGCAGATTTAAAAACAGCGCATTAAAATTGACCAGAAAAACATAGAAATGTTAGAGAAAGAAAAAAAAATTTTTTTTTTGTTAGCCAGTGTTATCAGGCCGGCAGCAGGTCCGCAGTTTTTTTTTTAAAAAAGGAGTCTTGCACCAGAGCACACATATGCTATTATAGTGGTGGTTTCTGTAGCACATTTTTACACTATGAGATCGTCAGCCCTCTCATACACATTGTAACACTAGTCGCCTCTAACACACACCGAAGGAATAGCAGTTCTATTATTTCTGTCCCCTCTGAGAACCCATGGGATCCACATGGGTCCCAGCATATTTGTAACAATGTTCCTTTACGACCCGTGTAGTTTCCGGGGGTTCTTTGAGGACACGAGGAAAGAATTCGGACTTCTACCTCCTCAAGCGTGTAATGAAAATTATATTAATATGAGATTGTGCAAAGCGTCTGAAATCTCATGTTGTAAAACAAATTGCTGCATAAGCTACTACTGCAGAGGCATGTGTTTTGACATAGGCTTCCTGGAAGGCACTATCTGCTCATCTGCAGTGGAGAATCCATGCGCCATGAGGAACGATAAAGGAGGTGATGAGGACGACGGTGATGATCATAATGATGACGACGACGACGGCGATGATGATGATGACCATGATGGTGATAATCTACTTAAACGGATTATGTTCATGTCATAAAGATTTATGTTACCTTTGTTTACCAGGCTTGGCCGTAATCACCCAGTTGCATTTTTAACCTAAAATCCTTCTACAATTTATTCTTTAAATCTTTTTCAATGAGAAGTCCAGTAGTATTTGTGTTTTTTTTTTTTTGTTTTTTTTTTTGCCCCGTGTAGTAACATGGGGTCTGTGAGGAAACAAAGAAAGAATGTAACTACTGCACCCTCGGGCATGCCGTATAAGGTGACTAATTTGGTTGAGTGGATGGAGCTGGCAAACACATTATCAATATATATAAAATCCCAGCTTTTTCTGTCAGTAACGCTAAGGGATGCAACTTTGGTTGAAAGTTAGACATTAATTGTATTGTTTCCCTTATATGTACTGTCCCGAAAATAGTAACACTTACCAAAGAAGAAGGCGCAAATGACGGTGTACACAAAAATATATTTATAGAATGTGTGATCCCGTATACACACATTGGGATCCTCGCTGCTGCTACGTAGTTCGTGTACTGTGGTGATGGACAGTGGGTTTTTTTATAATACTTTTGAATACGTAAAATTGCCGTTAGGTATTGGTGCTTTTGAGTTTAATTCCCGTCTTATGACGGGCTTTTACACTAGTGTAACATACATTGCTAGAGAAAGTATCGCTTCAAGATCAGAGAAATGCTTTGGTGCAGGTTTTCTACAATGGCACGAGCTGATGTGGGGGGGTTATATGCTCAACAAGGAGCACAATGGGAAAAACTGAAGTATTTATTATGTTGAATATCAAAAAGTGCCTGTTCTGGCATTCACCAACGCTCTTGAGGAAGTGTAGGGCCATGAGACATGTCTTAGATGGACCGGCATCTTTTAATGAGAGAAATAGATTTGTTTAGATGAAAGCGAACGAAGACGAAAGTTTGAAGGCGAAAAACTTCGATTACATTTGTTTTGTTTTAGCATGCGATGATATTTCTGCATGTTTTAAAGTTTTCCACAGCGCTTCTGTTAAATATATTCAAATTTTGTGCCAGGGATGGGCGGACAGTGCTCGAGGCCCCTGAGCAGAAAAAAGGGGCATGGGCCTCTGATTACTGAATCTGCATTTATTTCTGGTTCTAAATGTCTAAATCACAGCTTGTGACGGTATTTCCTCCCCTGCTTTGCAGTAATGGCCCAACAGTGGCCAAAACTCAAAAGTATCTACAATGAGCTTCAAAGGTATCTATCTTCGCACAAGATTACTCTTGGCAGAGATGTAGATAGAAGGGTTATGACACTTCTATTACAAAGGGAGTCAATACAAGATATTCAGAATAAGCGAGAATTATTTATTTGGCTGAGTATGTTAACTCTGTAATTCTGCCGACGCTTTTGTGAAGGATTTAAGCACTTATTACTTTCAGCTCGTTTAAGCTCCCACCCCTGATTTATTCAGTGGAATTCTATTATTCTAGTATAGCTCTGTTTAGAGTGTGTGTAGTAATTTGACTGAGACAAACATGCAATAACTTTAAAATGATTAAATCGAAGTTAAATTTGTAACATTACAAATAACAAAATGTAATAATCACTTTAGGTTTTAAAAGTTGGAAAATAATTTGAATCGTTATGGATCAAGAAATGTTATCATCATGGTCTTTAAGGAATGTGAGATGTTACAAGAAGATCAAGTGGCAGCATATATTTGAACTTAGCTGCCAATGACGGTTCTGCTCCTTCTTATGGGTTGGTTCTTTTCACTCTGCTCACGCTCGTCTCTGTCGGGAGTAGCTCGTTTCCCAGAAATGTCAAGGAGAGTCTACCACGTGAGTCCTTTGTCTTAAAGCTTAGGCCACGGTTCCCTTCTTGTTCCAGAGATAGTACTTTCTGCTGGTACCACCAATAACTATGGTAAAAGAATAGAACGAAACGCTCTTCTGAGTATGGCGTTTTCCACCCCATAGTTATGGGTTCCGATCTTCCCATACCACCATCCCAATTAATCAGACTTTATCCTCGATGAGAATTAAATTTAATCCCTTGGGATGAAACTTTCTTTACATTTAAATAGAATAGCTTTCATAGCTACTTTATATTTAAATGAAAAGGTTAATAATACAGACAGAGTCTGTTTACATATACATCTCCACTGATTGAAAAGTGTTCACAATATAAATTGAATATGTTTTCATTTATGTTTTACACTGAATGAAAAGTTTGAAACTTCCATTACTTTAAAAGAAAAATTTTCACATAGACATTTACACTGGTTTAAGCTTGAAAACGTACATTAATTTTAAAGTGACTATGTTTGTATGGACATTTACACTGCTTTGAAAATGTAAGCATTATACTTAGAATGTACATCATTTCTTTCATCTGTCCCTCCCTGCTCCATAGGGAACCTGGAACTACTTTATGCTTTTAGTTCTCTTTACGGAACTATCAATAAAGCAATCACCAGCCCGTGCAGTGGTGGTTCATGAATCATCATTCTATACACTGAGGTTGCCAGCCTCAAATGACTGTGACATCCACAAGCGAGTTTCACACATTAAACTTCACATGGTAATATAAACATATATATATATATGTTAGTTCACATGTTTAATAAAATATGAAATGTAAATCACATCTTACGCCAATCCTGACTCACAGACGTTTTGCTCAGATGAATAAAAGAGACTTGAATCGGCCTCTTACAAGCGTCTGGGGTGTCGTTAATTTAATAAGTTCCCTCTCTGACTTCGTGTGTGGTCCTTCAGTTTCCTCGGTCCCGGTTTCCTTATTTAAAATGTTAGAGAGAAAGCGAGAGAAGAAAGATCAAGATTTTAAATTGAACAGTGAAGGAAAAAATAATATGACAATGTTTATAACATGATTCAACGACGATGCTTTTAGAGAACGTTGTTTACAAACAAACGGGGAAAAAAATAATTAAAATGAAAAATAAAAGCAGAAGAAAGAAAGCATAAATGAACGAACACACGAACTCATTAGTAAAGTAAATAACGAATAAATACGTGAAAGGATCATTGAATGAACGAAAATAACAATAAGCATTTAAAAGAAATAGAGAAATAAAGACATAAATAAAGAAGTAAAGAATGCAATCAGAAAGAAGTAAATGAAATAAATAAGAGGGAAAAATTACGCGTGGGAGAAAGACTTGAGAGGAGAAATGGAGTTCAGGAGTAAGATAAAGATGTGTACATCTTACACATAAACAGACTTGAACTGGGTTGGGAATACCCGAATTAACAAAATAAAGGGAGACAATTTTTAAGGGAAACAAAAAACTCGATATTAGGAAGAGTAGGGGCAGGTAAACACTTTTATTATTGTACTTCTTCTAACGGTTAAAAAAAGCGCTACAAGAAATTCACTGTTTGTGTAGTAGTTGCGGACTGTGTGGCATAACTGCACGTGCATTCCTCCGTAGTTGCGTCCCCTGTTTCTTGATGATGGTGGTAACAGTGTCGACGCGCGGTTTTCGTCCACTCTCCACAGTATTGGATTAACAGAGCCGCTTGGGATGGGAGGAGGGTGCACATCCGCCCTTCCCAAGGCACCGGTGGTGGGGCAGAAAGATGGGGGGGGGGGGGGGGGGGGGGGTGAAGGAAGAAGTGAGGACTCAGGGACACGCGCAGGGCCAGCTGTTGATAGCTGCACGGGCCTTCGTGAGCGGGGAGGCCACTGTTGCTCTCAGCATTTCTTGTTCGTTTGGGTCCAGACAGGGGAGGGAAGCAACAGGCACCCAAACATCGGTGTTGGATTACCGGCCTTGTACCCTGGCAGTTTATTTTCTTCCTCTTGTGGTCAGCACGGACATATGCGCCCGTAGAAGATAGTCATAGGTAGTCGGACATCCCATAATACATAGAACCTTGATAGAACATATATATCTTCTCATTTTGCGAGACTTGAATTTTTTTTTTTTTTTTTAAAGTGGTGTAGATATTTTTGTGTGATTACCTTCAAACATTTATATGGTCAGCACGGACGGATCACCCGTAGAAGGTAGACATAGGTAATCAGTCAGACATCCCATAAAACATAGTACCTTCACATCTTCCTAGTTTGCGAGGCTTTGACTTTATGTATTTATTTATATTTTACAGTGATATTGATACTGTTGTTGTGATAATCTACAATGATGTTCGTGGTCAGCATGGAGATATCTTCGTAGAAGATAAGTCATAGGTTGTTTTAGACATACCATAAAAATAGTACCTTCACATCTTCCGATTTTACGAGACTCGACTTTTTTTTTTCTTAAACAGAGGTGTCGATACATTTTGTGATTAGTTAGTTGCTTATCCTTTACAGGACGTGGCAATCAACCCCAGCTTTTATTGGCTGTTTTGTGACTTTTCTAGGCAATTTTTACGTTCAGTAGTTTGCCATTGCTTTCTGAACGGTACGGCGCTTATACCATTGTTAAAAATCCACACAAAGCGATCTGCTACCAAACCGCCTGCAGCAGGTTTCGAACCTGGTATATCTGGATTATGAAACTGCGTTCATATCCATTAGGCCACAGACGCCGATGTGATGTAATTTTGTGATTACCTAAACAAATTTGTGTGGTCAGCACGGACGGATCGCCTGTAGATGATAGTCGTAGGCTGTTTTAAACATCCAATAATACATAGCACCTTCCCATCTTCATATTTTGCGGGACTTATTTTTTTACACTGGTGTAGGTACATTTTTGTGTGATTACCTACAAAAATTTTTGTGATCACCACTGACTGATCACCAGTAGAAGGTAGTTAGTTATAAGTAGTCAGACATCCCATAAAATATAGTAACCTTCACATGTCAAATTGTGCGATGTTTAATTTTTTTTTTTTTTTTTTTAAAGCAGTGGTGTAGATACTTTTTTGTGATTACCTACAAACATTTTCGTGGTCAGCACGGACAGATCGCCCGTAGAAGGTAGTCATAGATTATTTCAGACATTCAATAAAACATAGTACTTTCATATCTTCATATTTTCCGAGACTTGCATTTCTTAAAAATTCTATACAATTCTTTTTTTTTTTTCCAGTTGTAGAAACTTTTTTGGGATTAACTACAAACATTTTCCTATCCTCTGTTGTGCTCCACTTCTTAGCAACTCATTAGCTAACAACATAAACGCTTCTCAGTGCTATCAGACCACGTGATTTTTGTGCGTGCTTTTATCTACACGCACGTGCAAAATCAGTTAAGTAGAAGGTACACGCGTTTACTGCGTTAGTGAAATGTGACTTTTCTTATCTTTTTTTTTTTTAAGAATAAAAAAAAATTTCAGGTCGTGGTTACACCCCCATAACATAAAAAAAATAGTTTTAGGTCGAGGTGTTCGAGTTGCAAATATTCTGCGATCGAAATTTACAGAGTGAGTGACATATTTCTGAAACACATCTTTACTAGTGAAATAGTTTCAGGACACTTCTTGTGTGTCTAAGTATAAATAACAGACCGTGGTTTGATGTTATAAACGATGTCCAAAGTGATATAAATAAATTAGAGAGCTGGTAGTTTGCTTTAAACCGTTTGATAAACGAGCGATTATATAAATGAGGGACAGTGATAAGATGCTATACATAGTGTGATTTCATATACATATGGGATAGTGATAGGCTGCTGTAAACAGTGTACTTTATATACATGTGGGATAGTGGTAGAATGCTATGAACGGATCGGTTTCATATAAATGTAGAACAATGATAAGGTGCTATAAACAGTGTGATTATATATAAATGTAGTACAATGATAATATGCTATAACCCGTGTGATTATATATAAATGTAAAACAATGATAAGATGCTATAAACAGTGTGTTTGTATATAAATGTAGAACAATTAGATGCTATAAACAGTGTGATTATATATAAATGTAGAACAATTATAAGATACTATAAACAATGTGATTATATATATAAATGTAGGACAATGATAAGATGCTATAATTAGTGTGTTTGTATATAAATATAGGACAATGGTAAGATACTATAAACAGTAAGATTATATATAAATGTAGGACAATGATAAGATGCTATAAACAGTGTGATTATATATAAACTAGCAACAACCCGCCAAAATTGGCAGGTTTTTAATTATAGTGTGTTGTTTCTGTTACACGTATTACATTGCTGCTTTTTCTATAGTCTCGCTTGCTCGCTGTGAAGGACGCGATCGTCTCTTCCTTTTAGCCATCTTATCATTTTGATCCATAATAATAAGTCTGCAATACTTTAAAGTAAAATTTTGTCTTGAAGAAACAATTAAAAAACTTACATTTTAAGGTTATTTTTAAGAAAAATGATGAGTTAAATCCGTTTCCCGAATGAAACTGGACAGAAGAGTATCTTGATTGTCTGTTGATTTAATGCACACCGTCACACTTTGCTATTTTCGCGAGAGTACATATAAGGGGAAACAATACAATTATTGTCTAACTTTCAACCACAGTTGCACCCACTTAGCTGTGCTCGAAAGTTAATGCTCTCTCTCGAAAATAGAAAAAAGTGCGCAAATGACGGTATGCAAAGTGTGACAGACCACCGACCGAAGTACATTACGGCGGGAATTATGGTATTGGATGTGAGACAGTGATAGGATGCTACAAACAGTGTGATACGTAGTGAAAGTATATATACATGGGAGGCTGTGAGGGAATTCTCTAAATTGTATCGAAAGTTGTGTCATTTTATATAAACGGAAGACAATGATTGGATGCTTTAAACAGTATAAGTGTTGTAATTACATACAGATAAGATACACGGATGGAATGCTATTAATGGCGTCATAAGTGTTGTAGTTGTATATAATTAAAGGACAGTGGTCGGAGTCAGGTACTAACACCTAACAAAGTAGCTCACAAATTCAAATCGAGAATCATCAAATGCTAGACATATTCTTCATTATTGTATGGTCTAGAAACATGGCCAATGGACATGCAATTAGATGAAAGAATTGATGCCTTTGATATGGATATATAGAAGATTGGGGCATGTCTCGTGGAAAGAGAAAAAAAGAAATAAAGAGGTCATAGAAAACCTAGGAATGAACAGATAATCAATGAAGGAGATTTAAATCGGACAGCTAAAATATTTCGGCCATGTAAAAAGACATAACACCGGACACTGAAGACCATAATAGAAGGCAGAGTTGAAGGCAAACGTGCAAGAGGAAGACAGCGCTATAAGTGGGAAGATAACATCAAGAGATGGACAGGAAAGAGTCTTTCAGAGTGCACCATCAAGGCAAGAGACAGAAGACGTTGAAATCCATCGCAGCTGACCTATGATGTGAAGATGGCACCTGATGATGATGATGATAGGAAGCTATAAGCCGTATCATAATAATAATAATATAATAATAGCCCCTTCAGTCATAACTGACTATGGGAATACGCCCCTGAAGTGACAGCCCTTAGCTGCTTATTTTAGGGTGAAGCTGGAGTGTCCTCTCCAGGGCGCGAGCTTGCGCACAGTTATATGGAGATCAAGCTGTTGCCCATGCAGCATGTTCCCCCTCTCCACGCAGCTGGTAGATCCAAAGGAACGGCATTAGCCGATACAGTTTGGTACCATCCACGTCGCAGGAGTTGCCAGAATAATGTCAAATCAACATTAGACTGCCTTAGGGACTCCGATTCCGGATTTATCCTCAGGGTTTACTCCCGAAGCCAATTCCATAAATGGATATTCCCGCAAGGCAGCAGTGGTTTGAATTCAGAATTCCTTCTCTTTGATAATCTGCCAACCAAGGATCACGAGCCCTATCTGCCCGAAGCTGCTGGTTTTAAGGCGCCAGTCGCTCGCCTTCGCCCCTTCTCCCGTCAGTGGAAACAGTTCCGCCGGGCTCAAATTGAGCCTCACGTGAAGGCCGGGAGCTGGACTTGGTTGTCAGAGGCTACTTGAGACGTGTGCCATAGAAGCATTTATCTGCAGTGAGAGCTTATCCTCACTACGACTCCCGGCTATAACAACCTTTGGAACCAAGCAAGCCGTATCATCGGTATTGTAATTATGTATAAATAAGGGGCAGTGATAGGATGCAGACAAAAACATTTACATATCTAGGAAGCATAGTAACATTAGACGGCGGAACAAGCAAAGACATCAGTAACAGAGTCAAGAAAGCCAGAGCAGCCTTTGCCAATCTAACAATATCTGGAAATCTTCTCAGTACAGCACAAAATCCGAATTATGATTATACGAGAGTTGCATACTTTCAGTGCTTCTGTAAGGTGCGGAATACTGGGTAGTAACAGAAAATGAAATGTCCCAATTGTTATCTTTCCACATAACGTGCTTAAGGAAAATTCTTCGATGGCCGAATACCATCACCAACTAGGAACTGCTTACAAGGTGCAGTCAAAAAGACGTGCACACCATCATTGAGGGCAGACGATGGAACTGAGTTGACCATGTCCGCAGAGGAGACCCCCACACAACACCAGAACTGATATGGTATCGACCCACGACGGACGGCGAAATAGAGGCAGACCATAGACAACCTGGCTGAGAACTGTAGAGGCCGATATGCAAAGCATGAACCAGAGTTGGGGCACTGCACGAAGAGTGACTACCGACCGGGCAAAGTGGAGGCAGTTTGTTGCTGCCATTCAAGACGCCACTAGGCGTGATGGCCACTGACCGCTTTGTCAGTCAGGGGCTAAGTATCCAAGAAGAAGAAGAAGATAAGATGCTATTAACATTGTCACAAGTATTTAAACTTTATACCAATAAGAGTCAGCGAAGGTACATGTGTGCCGTAGTTATATAAAAGACGAACAGTAATGTGAGGCAATGATCAGTACCGTACCATAACTGTTGTAATTATATATAAATAAATGACGGGGATAGAATTTAACACAGAATTTAATAAGTATTGCAATTAATTATAAATAAGGGACAGTGGTGAACTATGTGTGGTGTGGTTGTATATAAATAAGGGACAGTGGTGAACTATGTATGGTGTGGTTGTATATAAAAAAGGGACAGTGACGGTAAGCTGTAATCAGCTTCTTAGTAGTATTACTATATATATATATAAACGATCGGTAATTATAGGATGGCTTGAAGACGCGTCCTAAGAATAAATATAGTTAGGACACTAAAGAATAGCAGTGGTCAGTCTATAACAATATTCTAAACAAATTTGAGTATGCTCAGCAGTCTATAACTATTTTTCTTTTAAGTCTACCAGGTGGAGAAAACTAGCTGCGTCTGTTTAACCCATGTTTGTGCATCTATATCGGGTTTGGGAGTTAATCTTTTGCAACTATTCATTTATTACATGTTACTCATTTAGTATACTTTATGGTGTAGTACTGGCTCTTTGGTAGAGTAGTAGTTAAGTCGCCCGTTTTATGACGAGATGAACGGGGTTCGGCATCCACGAGGAGTCTTGTAGATCAGTCGTGTTAACTTAATTGGCAAGTAAACTGGAGTATATCTGCCAGTTACGCCTTACACCCCAAAAAAAAAAAAAATGGTTTAAAATTGTTTAACTCTTGTGTAGTTACGAGAACCAGTAGTCAACCGGAACATAGACTCTGGCGATGGATAGAACGCACGTTGGGAAAACCTGTTGATAGTGTTACAGGACAGTCCTTATTCTGGAATACCATGGTAAGAGAGACAGAGGGAGATCAAACAGCACACGGTGACAAGAACTGGATACAGAAATGAAAATAATGAGGGAGACATCGAAAGACCTTGAGCTGATGGCACACGTCTGGAGGACAAGGAAAGAGCTGATGGCACACGTCTGGAGGACAAGGAAAGACCTTGAGCTGATGGCACACGTCTGGAGGACAAGGAAAGACTTTGAGCTGATGGCACACGTCTGGAGGACTTGGCTTGCATTTGTTGAAGGCCTATGATCCTTGGGGATCTGACTGGATAACGATGATATATCTGAATGGATAACGATGATATATCTGAATGGATAACGATGATATATCTGAATGGATAACGATGGTATATCTGAATGGATAACGATGATATATCTGAATGGATAACGATGATATATCTGAATGGATAACGATGATATATCTGAATGGATAACGATGATATATCTGAATGGATAACGATGATATATCTGAATGGATAACGATGATATATCTGAATGTTTAATTTACGTTAGTTTATTATGCTAAAGAAAAAAGTAGTTTTGTAGAATATAGAGATATTGCGCTGAAATTTTTCATTTTTTTAAAATAAAGTTTTGCCTCGTTTTGGCGAGGCACGTCCCGTTCAACCTAGTCGGTTATATTAGGGCGCATGTCCAAATATGAAAGACCCTTAGGTCTGGGATTAGTAATGAATATTAGAAGGACACACGAGGTAATAATGGCGGACAATTAATCTTGCTTGAAATGGTGTCGTCATAAAGATATAGTTAAAAATCGACATCTATTTCATTAGAAAATAAAAATTGCGAATCTTTTAAGCGGCTTATAAAGCGAAGCCTAAAAGGCATCCCAACGTGAGATGGCAAATATGGCTCTTGAATACAAGAAATGTGGATGTCCGATCTGGGTTAATGGTGAATAAAGTATATGTATGTGAAAAGAATCTGGTGAGATTAATACGACTTTATATGTACTCAGAGTAACGCGTATAGTAAAATTTATTTAACATTGTATATTTTCACCAAATGAATACTGCATTCGGTTTAATTACACTGGATATTCTTGGATTACTTGGACGCTCGTGACAGATTTTGAGGACTCCGTGGATACCTTTCGTTAACCACGTCAGTGCTAGTCTGGATCTGCTAGAAGCACAGCCATGAAGTAAGTTAAGACTATGTGGTTGTTGTGCGTTACTAGTGTTCTTGTTGTGCGTTCTGTCCGTTAGTGATGTGGACATTGTATTGTGTGCTTTAGTAGTGTTGTTTTTGTATTATTATCCTGAGTAGTGTCGTTTTTGTCGAAGAGATCTAAAACTGATTTTGCAATTAAAAACATAAAATAAAATAAACGGATTCTTTAAGAGATCTGTACATGTTTCTGACTTTATTGTCCAACGGCACTTGTAGGTATTTTGCTGGGTCTGTATGATTTTATATGCTCTCTTTTTTTAAAAGCTGCAGCCAAACCACTGAGTGGTCTTTAACTCAGAGATTCTCGTGCTCAACTTTCTAATGGAGCGTCCGATTGACAGAGTGGTCTCTCGCGGCAAAGGTACTGATTTCGATTCACGGTATCATCACGTCCCAGTCTACAAAGGCGTAAATGGGTACCTGACTTTGCTCTTGAGTTAGGGAAGGAAAAGGCAGCGAGGAAGGGAACTGGCCACTTCACCTCTCGATGCTGGACCTAGTATAGTGAAGTCTCTAATACGTCAAAGCCTATGGTAGTATCTCCTGTGGGACTATCTTTAACTTTACTTACTAATGATCTGTATTTGAAGCCGTGTGGTGGCCAAGCTATTTAAGTTATTGTAGGGCAGCAACAAACTGTTTCCACTTTGTTCATTCAGCGGCCATCCTTCGTACAGTGCCCCAGCTCTGGTTCAGTCTTTGCATCTCGGCCTCCATAGTTCTCCACCAAGTTGTTTTTGGTCGTCCTCTCTTTCGCTTTCCTTTGGGGGTCCATAGCATAGCTGTTCTTGTGATGCATCGGGGTCTCTTCTGAGGACGTGGCCAACCCAACTCCAGGCTAACATTGCCTGTAGGGAATTACTCTAACTACAACATTCACTGACTGGCTTCACTGACGTACAAAGACAGTACACAAAACGTCCCTTCTTAGGCAAGGCTGCGATTTCTCTGTTTGGTTCTACATCACGTGTTGTGATGTGTGTGCTGTCAACATTCGTTCATCAAGTCACCAGGAAGGACAAGTGAACGAAGGAACTACTACGAACATTGGTCTTCAGCCTGGTGGATCAACAAGACTTTTCTGTTTCTGTGGTGTGTTTAAAACCATATTAATTGAATACAGCATACATTTTTTCGCAAGGGACTTCCTGGCATTGAGACTGATTACTTTTAAGAAGAGGTCTTACTACTGTCTGAGCTGGTCGATGTAAACAGTTACACCCAAATCAATCAAATTTGTCCCTACCAGGAAAGTAAAAAGTAAAGACCGTTCCATAGCAGCAACTGTCGTAGGGAAGGGAAGTTAGAGACCACCATACTAGTTTCCTTCCTTTCAGTCGTTTCCTTCACTAACTCAAGAGCAGAGTCAGGTACCCATTTACTCCGTGATTTGATTCCGTGATTCCAACCCGACATCTTTCCCCGAGAGACCAGCGCTCTAACAACTCTGCCAATCGGACGTTCTCCAGAACAGTATATGAGTGAAATAAACAAAACCAGCACACACACACAAACACACACATACATCCTCAGGATCCTATTGATTCTTATGCCGGCTGTTTCTCCCATTGCCATGTCCCGGTTACCGCCATCCTGTACCATCCATGATGTTGACACACAGCACAGCGGGGTTCGGGTTCTCTTTTTAGTTCGTTCTGTGATCGCTTTGTTTCAATCCGCTTCGATCCGTCTGGTGTCAACATCGGAACTCTTGGGTCAGCGAAATCTCAAGGAGACTGGTGAGAGAGGAGAGGCTTCTCTCAAAAGGCAATCTAGAGAGAGTGACTCCTATGAGAGGAGACTGAGGAGAGAGAGATGATGCGGGCGTGAGAGAGGGAGGCAGGGACCACATCATGTAAAACAAGTAGTCTAAGAAGAAAATGTAACTGCGGCAAGGGCGAGGTTGTGGGTGGGGGCTGGCAACCCTTACCCGTAAAAAATAAAACCACTGTGAGACGCAAAACATGAACGTAGGCTTCCTCAAAATGGCAAAGTGGTGACTCCATTTGCATTTTTGCGGGCGTGAGAGAAAGGGAAAGAAAAGGAAGAAGAAAAATGCGAAGAGAGTAAAAAATAAAATTGAGACGCAAACTGAATAAACAAACTCCTTTAATTTTTCCTTGCGTTTGTTCCCCCTTAATGTAGAATAGATCGATTTTTGTCCCGCTGTCGAAGTAGAACAAGTAACTGCGGTTTTTCTCTACCTGCAATGGAATGCCTCCACGATTCTTCTGAGCAGATCGAACCAGAACTTAATTGTGGTTGTCCAGGTATCTATGAAGAATCCATGATCGCGAAAGCCTCGTCGATTATTATTGATCTGCGATCTTTGCAGCTATTGATTGATAAGTGTGGCAATCACGCTCCGCGTATAATTCAGTTATTCACTGATATGACACAAGGAGTGACAGAAGGATTGAGAGAGAATAAATATAGATGCACTATTGTATTACTGGGGCCCGATAGGGTAGCAAAGAATTGCAACGGTGTATCCCTACCATTCCTGTCGTAAAAAGCGACTAAGGAGAGTTTGGCATGTGACCGGCTACCCCACCCTGTATATACTGTAAGCCACAAAAACTTCAACAAACAATATAGATAAGGGCACCCGTGTGGAAACGACAACAACCAGGAAAGTGCCAGTGAAACAAGAGATGAGAAGATGAAGCTGGCGATTGGATAGGACACACACTAAGAAAACCTGTTGATAGCATTACAAGGCAGTCCTCGTTCTGGAATCCCACAAGGTAAGAGGGGCAGAGGGACACAGAAAAACACTCGGAGAAAAGAAATTAAGGACAATGATCAGGAAGACATAAGACCTTGAGCTGATGGCACGTGACAGGAAGACTTGGCATACGCGTGTTGAAGGCTTGTGCACCATGGGGTACTGTAGGGTAAGTATTGAATGAATGAATGAATGAATGAATGAATGAAATACATTAGCGAGACTTATGAAGAATGTGAAGGTTACTAGACTCTATAATAATCCAGCAGTCATAAATCTGCAGACTATGAGTAAAATAAAGCACAGTGGATAAATGAGAATCTTATATAGAACTATATACTTTCTGTATTTTTGTATGTCGCGGAATGCTGGAAAGTAACAGAAAGGAAAACGCAGATTAAGTAGCAGTTCACCTGGCCCGGTTAATTCCAAATCTCTTAAATGATATGTGTAAAATAAAAACCATCACTGCCTACAGATTCCAAAACAATAATACACGCAGTACATTAGGCTGACAACATCATCATATACAACACATTGCTACAGATAAAACTGCAGAAGAAGCACATAAATGCTTTTGTCCTAAATGTTCTGCCCATGTTCACTACATGCTGCTTGATCTGAGACCACAGGAAAATATTATTAGAAGGGTAACAAGCAATAAATTAAAATGAGCACTCTTAAATAACTTGAACTCTAAAACCAAATTAAGATTATACGAGAGTTGTGTACTTTCTGTACTGTTGTATGGCGCGGAGTGCTAGAGAGTTTGTATGGCGCGGAGTGCTAGAGAGTTTGTATGGCGCGGAGTGCTAGAGAGTTTGTATGGCGCGGAGTGCTAGAGAGTTTGTATGGCGCGGAGTGCTAGAGAGTTTGTATGGCGCGGAGTGCTAGAGAGTTTGTATGGCGCGGAGTGCTAGAGAGTTTGTATGGCGCGGAGTGCTAGAGAAAAACAGACACGGAAATGTTCAAATTATCCTTATTCCACACAACCTGCCTAAGGAAAATTCTTCGAATATTTTGACCGCAAACCATCTCAAACCAGGAACTGCTTACACAGTGCAGTCAAAAAGGCACGCACACCATCATTGCAGGATAACGCTGGAACTGTGTTGGCCATGTCCTCAGAATGGACCCTGACCACAATCACCAAAACTGCTGGGCTATGGACTTCAGAAGGACGGCAAGAGAGAGGCAGACCAAAGAGAGCCTGGCGGAGAACAATTTAGGCTGAGATGTAAAACACGAACCAGAGTTGGGGCACGGCACGAAGGATGGTCACCGACAGAGCAAGATGGAGACAGTTTGCTGCTGTCCTACAAGACGCATCTAGGCGTGATGGCCACTGGGCTGCTTTGTCAGTCATGGGCTAAGGATCCAAGAAGAAAAAGAACTATATGGGCCTCGATTGGCAGAGTTACGTGGCTCTTGAATCGAAATCTGATGGCGTCTTACTCCAGTCTAACCAGCTGTAAAAGGATTCCCGGCTCTGCTTTTAAGTTAAGGAAAGCAAAGGCACTGGAAAGGGGAGTGTTCACCCTGCCTTGTAAACCTGGACCTTGCATAGCGGGGTCTCTAACACGTCTCTCCTCTGCTGCTGTGGGACTATCTTTAGTTGAGTAAAATAAAGCAATGTGGGTACATGAGAATCGTACGTAAAGAAAGCGTCGATTGACAGAGTGGTTAGTACTCTAGCATCTGGGGGCAAAGCTACCGGGTTCGACCCTTGTAACTCCAAACTGCAACCTACCCAGCTGTAAATGGGTACCATAGTCTGATGTTTGAGTTAGGGAAGGCTAAGGCAGCAGGGAAGGGAACCGGTCTTCCCACCTCATAAAGTTGAGACTCTAGTAAAATCAAGTTTCTAACACTTCTCTACGACAGTATCTGCCATGAAGATATCTTTACCTTTCTATAGAACGATACTTAGCGAGACGTAAACCCAAAGATGTCAAGACACAAAGAATGGAAACATTCTATTATCATAGGTAATAAGGGAATACCAGAATAAAGTAAAAAACAGACTAAGGAACTATCCTCGATGGTGCTTATAAACAATAGGATAAGATGAAGTGACTTGTAACAGCCAGGTTGGGTTATATATGTGCCAGAAAAAAAACTGACAGAAAGAAATGAAACGAGAGAGAGAGAGAGAGAGAGAGAGAGAGAGAGAGATTTAGAAAGATAGAAGCTGTTACTTGTCTGTTGTCTCGTCTCCACCTCCTTTATATCTTACACTTTCCTGTTATTTAGTTATGTTCGTTTGGTTTTTTTTTTTAAATTTCATTCATTCATTTATTTCATCACTTTTCAACTCCTCGAGGAGCATGGGCCTTCAACAAACGTAAACCAAATCTTCCTGTCCCACATTATCAGCTAAAGATCTTTCCAAGTCTTTCTTCATGCCCCGTCATGTGTGTCTCCCCTTCTATTCTGCATGTGTTCTGTGTGTTAAAACTACAAAAACTTCAACTTTATTTCATTTACCTAACAAATATAAAGAAGAGTCAGTGAAAGAAGAGTTTTACACCAGACAACAGAATGTCTTAATTAAAAAGAGAAGAAAAAACATGCACAATTTTAATGGGGCACCTAAACGCACAAATAGGAACAGACCATTGTGAAGAAATCCTGGGAAAACATGGATTAGGTACGATGAACGAGAATGGGCACTATTAACAATCTTGTGTTCTTCAAATCAATTAACTATAGAAGGAAGCAAAATAGTCTTCTGGAAGATATGCAGCTCCCACGTCTGTAAGTGCTGAAAAGCATTTCTTTGTAAAATACGGCTCTTTACCTAACATTCACCGATAAACCTATTGTTAACTTCTCTAGTGTAAATTCTTCAGTGATAGTTTATATGTACGCCTGCCTTTCGTTGACAAAGATTGTAGAGCTGATTTAAAAAAAATATATAAAAATAGGAGGAAGGTCTTCTTATAGTATATGTTCTCTTTATGATTTGTGGCGGAGTTCCGGTGATATTTGGGCTGTTAGTTATTCTTGGTGGATTTCTGGTGGTATATATGCTTTTTGCGATGTGCGATAAACCTATTGTTAACTTCTCTAGTGTAAATTCTTCAGTGATAGTTTGTATGTACGCCTGCCTTTCGTTGACAAAGATTGTAGAGCTGATTAAAAGAAATATATAAAAATAGGAGGAAGGTCTTCTTATAGTATATGTTCTCTTTATGATTTGTTGCGGAGTTCCGGTGATATTTGGGCTGTTAGTTATGCTTGGTGGATTTCTGGTGGTATATATGCTTTTTGCGATGTGCAAATGATCTTCTGATGATATGTGGGCTGTATATGATATGCGGAGGGTCTTCTGATGATATGTGTGCTGTTTGTGATATGCGAATGGTCTTTTTGTAGTATTTGGATTCTTATACATGGTGGACTTCAGGTGGTATATGTGCTTTTTGCGATGTGCCATTGTGCTTTTTAAGATGTCCCAGTGAGCTTTTTACGATGTGCCAATGTGTTTTTTGCGATGTGCCGTTGTGCTTTTTGCGATGTGTCAATGATCTGGTGGTATGCGTGCTCCTTATTATACACGGAGAGTCTTCTAGTGATATATTTGTCCTGCTTGTGAGGCGAGGAAAGCTTCTGCAGTTATGTGGGAGGGTACAGGATCCCGTTACACGACCATTGAGGTATATTGGGAATATAGTGTTAGGCCCATATTTTCTTGACCATCGGCACACTAGGGGTGATGTGGTCAGCATCACGCCAGCCGTCTTAACTTTCCCAGAGTTGCTCTGGCACCTAATTCATGAGGCTGGATCGACCCCAGAGCCGTTTGTGGTCTAAAAAATCCCACCTCTTCTGGGGATCTAACCATGGACCACCGAGCTAGGAAGCCACTGCACTAACCACTGTGCTACCGCAGCCCCCAGGTATGTGGGCTGCATGTGATATGCGAAGGGTCTTCTGAAAGTATGTATTCTTTCTTCTTCTTCTTCGTCGTTCGCTCTTAAATAACCACATCTCTTATAAAATTGGCAGTCTGTCTCAGGTTTTTCTCGTCACTATTCATTTTCTACCTCAGCTGGGTTGGAGAAGGCCATACTGCCAGCCCGCTCCTCTTGTAGAGCCGACAGTTTTAGAGTACGTGTAATACTGTTTGTTTGTCCCCTCCACAAGGGCAGTACGTGTAATACTGTTTGTTTGTCCCCTCCACCAGGGCAGTACGTGTAATACTGTTTGTTTGTCCTTTCCACCAGGGCAGTACGTGTAATACTGTCTGTTTGTCCTCTCCACCAGGGCAGTACGTGTAATTTTGTTTGTCCTCGCCACCAGGGCAGTACGTGTAATACTGTTTGTTTGTCCTCTCCACCAGGGCAGTACGTGCAATAATGTCTGTTTGTCCTCTCCACCAGGGCAGTACGTGTAATACTGTCTGTTTGTCCTCTCCACCAGGGCAGTACGTGTAATACTGTTTGTTTGTCCTGTCCACCAGGACAGTACGTGTAATACTGTTTGTTTGTCCTCTCCGCCAGGGCAGTACGTGTAATACTGTTTGTTTGTCCTCTCCACCAGGGCAGTACGTGTAATACTGTTTGTTTGTCCTCTCCACCAGGGCAGTACGTGTAATACTGTTTGTTTGTCCTCTCCACCAGGGCAGCACGTGTAATACTGTTTGTTTGTCCTCTCCACCAGGGCAGTACGTGTAACACTTTGTTTGTCCTCTCCACCAGGGCAGTACGTGTAATACTGTTTGTTTGTCCTCTCCACCAGGGCAGTACGTGTTAATACTGTTTGTTTGTCCTCTCCACCAGGGCAGCACGTGTAATACTGTTTGTTTGTCCTCTCCACCAGGGCAGCACGTGTAATACTGTTTGTTTGTCCTCTCCACCAGGACAGCACGTGTAATACTGTTTGTTTGTCCTCTCCACCAGGGCAGTACGTGTGCTGTTTGTGATATGCCGATGGTCTTTTGGTGGTATTTGGGTGTTATGCATGGTAGACGTATGATGGTGCAATCTGCGGTATGCCCATGTGTTTTCTGGAGTTACGTGTGCTGTTTGTAATACACGGAAAGTCTTCTGGCCGTATGTGTGTGGTTTCTGATATAATCTTCTGGTGGCATGTGCGTGTGTGGTTGAATTAATTCATTAATCCAGTACCCGTCGGCAGCATATGAAACATGGACCTTCAGCTTATTCACACTCAGCCTCTCTGTCCCGTACTATCCGCTCTTTATCTGTCCAGATCCTCTTTATTCCTTTGATGCCTGTGTCCTATTTCATTCTTTAAGTCTTTTTTAGGCCACCCTCTGTTTCTCGTATCCTGGGAATTCTAGAACAAAGACTGCCTTGTAGTGGTTTCGTCAGAGTGCGTGCGCCCTGTTCAAAGCCAACGTCGTCTCCTAACCTTGTTTCACTGGTATTTTGTTCTTGTCTGCGGTTTGGCTGCGTTTAATTTGAGTTGAGAATGGTATTTTGATCGTAAGTGAAGATGTATGGAAATTTTGATCGTAAGTGAAGATGTATGGAAATTTTGATTCAAAATTAGAGTTCAAACTGTACGGGGGATATCAAGGAGGGAGACAATTAAATTCACAACTCTGAAGATCTTTACTATTAGACAAACATAAAGGTATGTTTTCAGGCACTCGTAAGAAATAAACAAGTATATTTATGAAGATCTTTACACGAGCCATAGAACGCTTGTGTTTCTTAAATGTTGAGTCAGCTCTTGCTTTGACTTAACAGTCTTCCCGTCTTGAAAAGACGTTCAGCCAATTTAGCGCGCGCGCGCGCACACACATACATACACACACACACACACACACACACACACAAGTGCTTCATTAGCCGAGGTCATTCTGGGGGTCATGGAGGTGTCGTGAGAATGACACACGTATTTCGGCCTTTATTTGGTTTATGCTTGTTGATCGTAAAGTTATACTAGTGATTGAGTCTTTAAATGTCTGGGTCGTTCACAGGGCCTATATACCGTAGTTGTGTGTAGGTGTCGTAAGAATAACCTCGGTTAATGAATTTGGGGCGAGTGCTAAATTGGCTGCGCATCCTTTCACGATTTACTTTCACAGCAAGACGATGACGCCGTTTGGATGATCCTTGGTTCGATTCCCGGTAAGCCCTATTTCTTATGTCTGGCCTCTTCCTTTTTGTATAACCAGTGCCTGTTAATTACATTTATGTATTTATTAATTAGGTACAAAGTAAATATTGTCCTCATCAGCCTCACCAGGCCTCATCTGTCCATACAGTGAAGGCGATCAGCTCTCAGCTTCTTAATCCCTCCCTCTGTCTGCAGTCCAATTTATTTCACTGCGACTGTCATAGTTCTTAATGTTGTTAAACGATTGTTATTCTTAGATCTCGTTTGGACCTTCATCTTTTGGAAACTGTGTGTCGACTGATAATTTGTGTGTGTGTGTGTGAAAACATTGACAGTCACATCAAAATAAGAATACCGTAGGCAAGGCGAGCATTTATTGTTGGGAAGTGTGTGGAAATTAAATATAACAAATAGCGTCCAGCGTACAAATAAGAATATTCAACTCAAAAATGTCGAAGGAGTCCTGTTGTATGCCTGTGAAACTTGGTGAACAAAAGTGACGACAAGCAAGAACTTACACACTTTGATAAATGGGAGCTTCTGGAGTATAGGAGTTAAATTGTATGACAAGATAACTTTTTGTAGAACTGATAATAAAATAAACAAGAAAAGTACCAGTGGAACAAGAGGTAGGGAACAAGTGTGGTAGGACACACAATGAGGTAATTAGCTGATAGACTTACAAGGCAGTCTTCTTCTTGAATCTCCAATATAGAGAAGAAATAGAAGGAGATATAACAACACGATAAGAAGCTTATTGTTGACATAACTAACAACGATAACGAAGACGATGGAACGAGCTTGAGCGGATGGCACATAACATGATATCTTGGCGTGAAATTAGTTGAAGACTTTATGTTCCACGCGCAGCTGAATAGTGGTGATGATGATGTATAACGTTTTTCCTAACGTTTGTTAACCTGCCATGTGTGTGGTAAAAAATAGTTATGGAGGTTTGAGCATGGTACCGTCTACCCCATCCTGTAAAAAGCTTAGATCACAAAAACGTCAGCAAACCAAAGGGGTCACTTATATGGAGCTGATGACAAGAGCCAGACATGGACCAGTAGAACAAGAGATAAGGAGAAGACGCTGGCGATGGATAGGACGCACACTGAAGAAACCTCTTAAAGCTGCCATTACCAGGCTGTTTTTTTTTTTTTTGTTCTTCCATGTAACGTTGTCGATGTTATCTATACTCTTATCTACACTACCACCATCATCATTTTGTTTGCGCTTGCTTACAGAGCACGCACCACAACTGTAGCTGGTCTCTCGTCCTCCCACCCCGCACAGGAAGCCTGGACCCCAGCATTCACGCGCTCTTGTGGTAGTGGTTTCTGTGTGGCTATTTGTTTTACACGATGGGGCCTTGCTCAACCTCATATTAGTCGCCTTATACGACATTGCTGAGAGGGGGCCGCAGAAATATTCCTTCTTTGTCTCCTCAAAGACCCGGCAGGTAACACACGGGGCACGCTTATCTACAGCACAAAGGTAATACGTCAAGAAGATGCCATGTATTCCATCTCTGTAATCGCATTTGCCGTTTTTGAAAAGCGGGTAGAGAAATACCTTGGAAATTGAGTTTTGGTGCCGTTTCTGGGCCCTGTAATGACTGTGCATTCCAGATGTAAGTAGATTAGAAACATTTAAAGAGAGGATATCAAACAATCGTATCTGACCTAATTCTAGGGATCTGGAAGCGATTTTTTTTTGTTCACCTCAGCAACTTAAAAAAAATAAAATATTATTAAATTGTTTACATAAACCTACATTTTTTCTGCGTAAAAATCAAACGCGGTGTTAACAAGATTGCGAAAAATAAAAGCATATTTTCATATCTTGCAACGCGTTCGTGTAGCCAGGCATGTTTATTCTGTTTCTGTGCGTTAGGCATCTTGGTAAAGGTCAGGGCCGATTTGCGGAAAATAGACTGGTTTGGTCGTGGATGATGGCGTTCAAGTGTTTGTGGCTATCCTTCTCTTTTCTTCTTTCATTGGAAACATTGCCGAGGATTGCTGATTTCGGTTATATCCCAGCGCCGAAATCGAAAATCGTTTAACGATTAAAGAAAAAATGATTTTTCTCCACCACTCGCATTTCTCCATTGACATTTTTATTCTCTCCGTCTTCGACATTCTTACGTCCTTGTTCGTATTAAAATAGAGTGCAGTGTTTGGGGTGTTACCTCATGAGTGTCTAATAACTTCTTAATATCCACTTCATTCCCTCTTATGTTTTTCCTTTTCCACTACCACTGTGTATCTCACTGAGAGTAGAAAATGGGGTACCGGTCCACAGACAAGGAGAAATTACTGAGAAGCTAGTTGAGGAGGAGAGGGGAGGTATGATACACGTATAGCGAATTGAGGGAGAGGAAAATGTCCGGTTTAGCTGTCTTTTGTGATATGGAGGATGCCAGCGTAGAAAACAGAACTGGAAAACAGAACTGAAGGTCAAAGTCAGTAATTAATTCCGAGGGCAAAGTTGAAGAGTACAGGCGTGAAAAAATAAAGTAATAATAAGATAGTGAGTTATGTGATAAGATGGAGTAATGAAAATGAGTGATGTGATAAGATGGAGTAATGAAAATGAGTGATGTGATAAGATGCAGTAATGAAAATAAGTGATGTGATAAGATGGAGTAATGAAAATGAGTGATGTGATAAGATGCAGTAATGAAAATGAGTGATGTGATAAGATGGAGTAATGGAAATGAGTGATGTGATACGATGGAGTAATGAAAATGAGTGATGTGATACGATGGAGTAACGAAAATGAGTGATGTGATAAGATGGAGTAATGAAAATGAGTTATGTGATAAGATGGAGTAATGAAAATGAGTGATGTGATAAGATGGAGTAATGAAAATGAGTGATGTGATAAGATGCAGTAATGAAAATATCGCATCGATAAGATGGAGTAATGAAAATGAGTGGTGTGATAAGATGCAGAAATGAAAATGAGTGATGTGATAAGATGGAGTAATGAAAGTGAGTGATGTGATAAGATGGAGTAATGAAAATGAGTGATGTGATACGATGCAGTAATGACAGTTAGTGATGTGATACGATGAAGTAATGAACGTGAGTGATGTGAGAAGATGTTGTAATGACAGTGAGTAATGTAATAAGATGTAGTAATTAAAGGGAGTGATGTGATAAGATGGAGTAATAAAATGAGTGATGTGATAAGATGTAATAACTAAAATGAGTGATGTGATAAGATGCAGTAATGAAAATGAGTGATGTGATAAGATGGAGTAATGAAAATGAGTGATGTGATAAGATGCAGTAATGAAAATGAGTGATGTGATAAGATGGAGTAATGAAAATGAGTGATGTGATAAGATGGAGTAATGAAAGTGAGTGATGTGATAAGATGTAGTTGTCGTACGGAAGGTTAATTGTTTTATTTGGCCCGTCTAAGAATATAGAGTGGATGTCGACAGATACGCGAGAAGGTATAGAAATAGATTTTCCACAGGTGGTAGAATTGAGAAGTAAAGATCTGTCTCTGGAGGAATTAGGAAATCTCTTCCAGCCTATCCGTACGACTGTACTTTCAGTGCAAGACAGCTTTTATCTCCCTATCCAGAATAGATAAGTTAATCTACACACACACACACACACACATACACACACACACACACACACACAGAGCTATGTGACAACAAGACACACAAACGTGAAAAACTACGGATAAATGGGTATGGGTCTGACCAACACACAAAGGTAAGTTTCTTTGTAGTTTATTATCATTAAAACTCGACAACATCAAAATATCTAAAGGAAAAGCTCAAAGAGTCATTTATATGCAAATGAAATAAATTAGAAAAACGTGCACCCTCCCCAAATGGAGAAAAGATACTAAAATTATTAACCTAAAGGTTGAAGGTTAGCACTCTGTTACAGAATGAACAGTAGGGGTACTCTATGAGACCCAGTAAAATAAACAAACTTTTAGACAAATCAGATATATGGATAGTTTTCCCTCAAACAAGAAAATGCTCGCACACTCTTGCAAACAGTGGCCACTCTCACACTCTTATCTAACTGCCTGGCATGGCAAGTCTGTAATATCCCTTGCTAACAGTATTACTCCGTGAATATATTATTTAATCCATCTAATACCCTGTCACCCCAGTTGTCGCAGCTCCAAATTGGCCCCAGTCCATCCCCCAAAATTAGTTCATGAGGTGAACGCCTAATATGGTTGCGTCTCCTATAAGTGTTATTACAACTTGTTAAAAAAACTGAGAGAGTTCTTGAGGGTCACTCTTTAGCAGGAAAAATACTTCCAGTATTGGGAAAACATCTGGTTGCTAGAACTTTGTTCATAGGCTGTTGATGGTTCTTCTATCGGCCAACTTGTGGCTGGCAAAATTTTATATATATATATATATATATATATATATATATATATATATATATATATATATATATATATATATATATATATATATATATATATATATATATATATATATATATATTTGAATTTAGTAAGTCCAGTTATTAAAAATATTTGTTGTCCTCCAATACTCTCTGGTGCGTGCCCGATCACAAATGAAATTGGTGATGCACCGCAAAGAATAGGAGAAAATAGCAAATCCATAAAAACGAAAGAAAAAAAACCGCTGGCCGCCCTTGTGATGACGTCTGCGAAGAGTACAAGAACATTTATATAAAATTATGCTAATCCTATACCTACAGGTATAGGGACAAGACTCCGTCAGTCCTGATTAAATTTAAAAGGCACACGGTGTTTCCTTACTCCTGACAGTTAACAAATTCCGCTGGCGGCTCAGTTCAGGCGGGTCTGAGTTATGTTTTAGCTTGTCCGCCCCTACTCGCCGGCGTCAGCGTACTGTGAAGCTTATTATTTAATCTGTCCATACGCGCTGCCTAAACAATGATCGCCTGTCATTAAATAGCAATTAAATTGTCTGCATCTGTTGGCTTTGACGTATGTGATTAAAATAGACACTATAAAAAATATGCACAAATGAAATATAACGTTGTATTCTATCCTACACTATCAGTTTACTGTCTATACGGGTGGCGTGATTTAACATTTAAATAGAATATCTGGTAGGAAATCGCTACGCGTTACTTTATTTCACTCGTTTTACTAGCGAGAAAAATCTAAGTGAAGCACAAATGTTAAAAGCTATCAATTCTTAAAACATTAGCACCTTTATCCTTTTTACCAGAAAATTCAGAATGAAAATCCTCCACGAAAACTAGTAACAAATCCACACAAGGAAATCTGGTTTCTAGGACTGCGCTTAGACTATTCACAATTCTGACTGACAACTGATGATGGGGTTAAGAAAACAACAGTATATATATATATATATATATATATATATATATATATATATATATATATATATATATATATATATATATATATATATATATATATATATATATATATATATATATATATATATATATATATATATATATATATATAATTAGGATTCTCTGATCTCTGAATGCGTTAATTTTCGCGCCACTGTGTGTAACGGAGAATCAGAAACAGAGCTACAAGATAAAGGCTTCCGTCGGGCGTTTTCGACCGGCATCAAACGACTTATTACGTGTAACGGGTTTCTCGAAGGTTTTGCCCGCGACTTAACATCAAAGCATACTCAGGGAATTTTGGATTTCCCTTCGTAGACTTCAAAAAGATTCTGTGTTTTTCACGTGCGGTCTGTCAGGTATCGTATGATTGACAGATAAGCTCGCGTGAGAAGACGATGTAAACAAACCTGATTCGCTACCTGTTATGACGGGCAGGTCAAGAAAGTTTGTAAACACTTCGTTTGCTTGTGTTCAAAGAAAAGAGGCGGGGCCGAAAAAGTAAGCTTGTGTGAGTAAAGACAGGCAGTAAATGCATGGTTTTAGCTAGCAAATCATAGAGCGCTATGACGTTACAAGGACTGTCAGATTACTGTAGGTTCTTTTTCCATTATACGTTACAGTAGTAATGAAAGTGAGTGATATGATAAGATGTAGTAATGAAAGTGAGTGATGTGATAAGATGTAGTAATGAAAGTGAGTGATGGGATAATATGTAGTAATGAAAGTGGGTTATGTGATAAGATGTAGTAATGAAAGTAAGTGAGTGATGTGATAAGATGTGGTTAAGGAAGTGAGTGATGTGATAAGGAAAAGTGAGTAAAAGATGTGTAATAAGGTTAATAAGGTAAGATGTGATAAGGTGTTGTAAAGGATGTGATAAGAGGAAAGTGAGTGGTGTGATGAGATGTACTAAAGGTAATGAGTGATGTGATAAGGTGTAGTAAAGTAAGTGAGTGATGTGATAAGATGTAATAAAGAATGTGAGTAATATGATAAGATATCAGCGAGATGCAGAAATATGAGTTGTTGATGTAGCAAGAGGTAAAAATGGCAGGCACGCAGCAAGTGATGTTACACTATGTGATAAAGAGAGAATTGTGCGACAGCTACAAATAAGAGAGAGAGAGTAGGGATTACCGTCTACAAATATCAAATAATATGACAACACCTTGGATATGAGATGTCCAGTGATGTTACAAGTTGTAAACAATTTGTCGTGGTGCGGCAGGATGCAGAATTATGAGATAAATTGTAAAGTGGTAAAGCGTGGCGGTGAGAAATAGCGAGGTGGCAGGGCGCGGAAGAGATAACGTGTAAAGTGACTAGGTGTATCAATGGAAGAGAGCGATATGACGGAACGCATAAATGAAAGTCAAAGTGTAAGGTTTTATTGTTATAGTTGAACAGAATCGACATCATTGCACCGCGGGCAAACCCATAGGCGCTGAGTCTCCTTCTGTATATGTCGAAGAGTGTGAATGCTAACAGTTCGTGTAGCTCGCTGGTTATAAACACGACGTATGCATCCTCTCAAACGTCCATCTCTGCTAGCCTTACTTTTGATGCCAAATTCCAACAGTCTTAACCTTGATGATTCATCTATTGCAGTGATATTCTCTAACAGGCGATCATTAAGTGTTATTAGTATCTATCCCTTATCCATATCCACTGTCCGCACTATGGGTGCTCTTGATGCTAGTCTGTCAGCTCTCTCATTACTGCGTACCCCTGCATGACCCCCGGCAGTAGATCCACACCAGCTTCAGCAGATTCGAAGCTTCTATAAATGTTTTCCTTTCATGTCTTAACCATTTTGAACATTTCGGACTGAGAGTCCCGACACAAAGACTGCCTTTGTTAATGAAGTTTCAGTTAGCCACCTTAAGGCTGGGTGCAGACGAGCGTTTCTTGCTGCGCGTTTCTCGCGCGTGACGAATGAAAGAGTAGGGATTTACAGGCTGCTCAGCCGAGCGAGACTGTATGCAAATCCCTACTCTTTCATTCGTCACGCGCGAGAAACGCGCAGCAAGAAACGCTCGTCTGCACCCAGCCTAAGGCTGCAGTAGCTGCCTCTATTCTCATGCTGGAAGTTGTTATGTGGTAAGCCCCGCTATTTCGGTGTAACAATCATAGATGAGGTGGCGGGGGATTTCAGGAAGCATTACTTCTGATGATCAGATTGCCAACTGTTGTAACGCTCCATATAGAGTTTCACATCATCAATCTGACAAGCCCAGATAGAGGAGCCCTATTTATTAACTGGGCTCTTCTTATTTTTTTTTCAACTGCGCCAGCTTTATCTGAGTTCTAGAATCGACTATCCACTTCAGTCGGAAAATATTTAGCCACGCTACGTAAATCTCAAGTACAGCTCAGACGAGTCGATTATTTTGCTAAAACAGAGCCCTTTGTAGTCGATCTAATACATAAGGAAGGGAAACCCAAGGCCTGTAAACAGTAAATTAATATTAGACAAACATAAAGGTATGTTTTAATGGGCTCTCCTATATTTAGCCAGTTATTATCCCTGGCCGAGTCGTACAAGTCTGGGAGCGCTTGGCCTTTGTGATTTTGTCAAACGTGCCTTTGATGTAACTTTTGTAAATAAAAACCAAAGGATCAATCGAAGATTCTTCAGTTAAAAAACAATATGATCTCAGTAAAGCAGTGCCTCAACGTAAGAACGGGATTACTATTACCTCAAGCATGTCGTATGAGGCGACTAATGTGAGGATGTGTTCAGGGTTAGCAACCTCATTGTTTAAAACAATTTGCTACAGCTGCAAAATGGTATGAATGTTTTAATGCAGGTTTCATGCTACGGGACTAGCTGCAATCGCGTCTCCATGCTCCATAAGGTGCAAACGAGGAAAACACATGATATAGTAATAAAAACACAGATTGGTTTCATTCTGTTTGGCGTCATTGCAATATAATGTAAATATCTCGGGGCAAAGGTTGTCTTTAGATATGTACAATATAGTGACCTCACCTCGTAATGTTTGTCTTGGTTATGTTCGCATTGGGAGGTCACTATAATGCACGTCTTAACCGTGTCTCGGTTACTCATCTAGTGATGGAACTTTGGTTTCGTTAGATACGGTCTGGTGTTAATGGAAGGTCGGCCTAGCTGTTGTGACTCAATTTCTCATCATAATGCCCAGTGAAAGGCACGTTCAACAAGCGAGAGTTACCTTTATGTATACACTGCCATTACAGATGTATTATGGGCCATTTTTTCGCCTATGTAGTTCACGGGTCTTTAATGAAACAGAAAGAATTGGCGTACTGCACACTCATGCGTGTCGTAAAAGGCAATTATTGTGAAGTTTCGCATTGAGCTGGTGTCGTGAAATATTCTAATCCACATATATAAAGTATCAGGTAAATATAAAGCCTAACAAATAAATTTAATAAAAGGAAGAAGAATGGTAAATAACAGTGCTGTCACAATGACTGTACTCGAAATTCCCCGTGTTTTCTACTTCGTCGGCAAATTGTAACGCCTTCACGTTGATAGTAAAAGCCTACTGTATTATTACCCGCTTTCTTCAATGAAACGTGTGCTGTATTTCTTGGAAAAACAGTGAGATACGCAAGCTGAACAATGACCTAATTTTAATATTTCATTCATTCCATTTTATACACGGCGTAACTAAAGACAGATGGACTAAAGGATAGAGAGAAGGGAGAGGCATAAAGCCGAACACGTGCAACACTAAACACGCGTCGCGCGATACACAATTACTACTATCACGCGTGTAAGGCCACATGCACTAACTTTTTCGGACGGACAGTGATAAATTCACTACCCTTCCCAGAGTTAGGTTTTTAAATCCTGAAAAACTCTTATTAGAAAAGATAACATTAGATGGGTTTACGTTTGAAAACATTACAGTACCCAGACAGCACATCTTCGAAACAGGAGGTAGAAGGAATTGCATATTTTGAACGCAGCATATTAGCTCTATTAAATATATATATTTGGGTTCCTTAGGGTTTGCTGACAAAGAATATGTACAACGTTATGCAAATAGTCTAGGAATTAACAAGTTATAGCCAAAATAAAATGATGGTGCTGTCAGACAACACCCAAAATCAGAATCGCTCAGTGGTAGATTTTTAAACCATCATTGTACGGGAAATGGGCCACAAGTTACATTTGAACTGATTGGCTGGAATGATAAGTAAGGCTAAACACGATTAGTCGGACTATAAATGCTATCCTTGGTTGTTAGGGGAGACGTAGGAAGTTAAAATTTTTTCAAACACTTGTCGAAACGTGGCTCCATTGGCCAGACTCGCTGATATACTCACTTAGGAGCGTTAGTTCGAGACCACTAGTTCAAATAAGCTTGATAAAGCAACAGTGCGTTGAAGCCAGCTCATATTTTTGCTAAATAAAAGCCTGGAACATAAGCAGATGGGAATTTGTGCCAGTATTTGTGCCAGAATTCATTGCTAGTCAACGTATCTGTGTATTTCCATGAATTGTGGTAAGCTTGAAACATTCAGTATCTTTTAATGAAAATTGAATGTGAATTGTTAATGTATGCCTGTATATATGTGTAGTTCAGTAGCAAACATGATGTAAAGCCTATAATGCTCCAGCCTGAACAGAAGGTGTCGGAGGAAAGTAAAACGGCATGGAATGGCCAAACAGTACACTGACACCTAGATTATTGATTAGAAAGAAATAATGCTGGAAGTGCAGAGGCGTAGTAACCATTAAGGAGGTTAATACTGGTATAAAGTATTTCAGATGAAGCTGACAGTTGGCCTAACGCTCTGAACTCAATGTTTGTGATGTATTGTGCTCAGTGTAGAACTAGAGTATCAATTAGTTATGAAGTAGAAGGTACATCCTTCTTGTTTTCAGGGACCGTGGTCTTGACGTTATTGAGCAGCACCTGGTCAGAGCTTTGCTGAATCCAGAGTCGGACAGCATACTCCTTGGTCCATTTAGCTATCAGTGAGGTGTCTCCAGAGCCCAGGGGAGAAATCGAGCAGAGGAGTCTTTTCCTGCCGCCATCACGCAAGATAAGCTGATGTGGCCAGCTGAGCTCAACATTATGTACCCCCATCTTAAAATAACATTGTAACATAAACTTAAGAGGGGAAGTAAATTGTTTTAATATCAGGAACTGAGAACATCTCCAATACTAGTTCCAATAAAGACAACCTATTGAAGTCATGATGACAAATACCAACAGAGCTTGAACAAAACAAAACCAGTATTACTTCATATTACTACTACACAACTGACACACATAGGATACTTTTAATAATATATGTCACTACAATATTCATATTGATAAATTCTGTACATATAACTTGTAATTAAAATTGATTGTGATTCCTGGTTCCCTTTGTATTTGAATCAGGACACATATACATTCATGACAGCAATGAATACATATTGTTATTTGAAAAGTTATCAGTGACTCCTTTAAGATATCCTTGTAGAGTGTTTTTATGTATGTGAGTGTCACAGTGTTGTCAAGTGTAGTGGAATAAATTAAATTGTTTATCTGTCTGTTGTTGTTATGACTTACACTTCATCATACACATACCCTAGACACATAACGTAGTCATCACACTATCCAGAATAATTCTGACTGAGGTATACATATGTGGCAGCAAGTAAGGTTATATATAATACACTACTCTTATTAGATATATATACCTTCACAGCTGATCTCAGTCAGTACACTAAGTCCCCTATAAATATTTATAACATCCCACTTCACCACATATATTGGGGTCTCGCTCTTGGGATTTTGAATCTTTACCTATTAAAAAATATTGGGGGTAATTCACTTCAGGGAATATAAGAATTAAAAGGTATCCTTGGGTGGAATTAAATAAGGTTGAGCTCACGGTGCCTGTGTTGTCCATTAGATATATATTTAGAGATTGAATTGTTGGTTAGACATTGTATAAATTTACCTGATAGACAATGGCGGACCTGGCCAAATTTCGATCTGCTGCTGTTCAGACTGCAAAAGAGTTAGGATTAGATGGGCAAGTTATGGTTGCCTATGTCACTACGGAATGTGACAAATTTATTGAACGCGAAGAAAGAAGGTTTGAAGCCGAAAGAAAGTTAGAGGCTGAAAGGGAAATTAAGAAGTTACAATTTGAGGCGGAGGCTGAGACTAAGAGGTTGCAGATTGAGGCTGAGGCTAAGAAATTGGAAGCAGAAGAAAGAAGATTGACTGCAGAAAGAGAAGAGAAGAAATTAGCTGCAGAAAGGGAAGCAGAAGAAAGAAGATTGACTGCAGAAAGGGAAGAGAAGAAATTAGCTGCAGAAACGGAAGCAGAAGAAAGAAGATTGACTGCAGAAAGGGAAGAGAAGAAATTAGCTGCAGAAAGGGAAGCAGAAGATAAGAGATTACAAAGGGAACATGAGTTACGACTAAGGGAGTTTGAGTTTCAAGGCCATGCTCCTGAAAATGGTGCCAGTCCCTTTGCCTCTGATGCCACTGCTAGCCAAGGAGCCTCAACCTCAGCTATGAATTTTCATTTAGATCATTTTGTTGAGAAAGACGATGATATAGAGAGCTACCTAAATAGGTACGAACTATTAGCTACCACGTATGGGTTAGAGAGAGAAAGGTGGAGCTTAAAGTTATCTCAAGGACTTCGTGGGGCAGCTTATGAAGTTTTTGCAAAAATGAGCAGAGGTGATCAGGAAAATTATGACATGCTAAAGCAGGCTCTTTTGTTAAGATATGAAAAGAATGCAGAATTTTATAGGAAAAAATTTAGGAATGCTAAACTACTGTCAGGTGAAACCTATCACCAGTTTCTCTGCACGAATAGAGACATACTTGGAGAAATGGACTTCTCTGGGGAAAACCCAAGATCTTAAGGAAATGGTCCTTATAGAGCAACTAAGAGAGTCCATGGCTCCAGACCTGAGAAAGTTTCTCATGGAACAAGGTGCAGAGAGGCTGGGTGAGTTGCTAAATGTTGCTGAAAGGTATCAAGCAGCTCAAGCAGAGGTAACAGGTAATAAAAAGAAACAAGTGGATAACTTTAGGGCACCACAGAACTTTAATAAATTTGATCCTAGGGATCAAAACAAAGGTAAGCACCAGTTTGATAGGCCACGGTATGAAAATAAAAATAAATTCCCACAATTCGATGAAAGGAAATATGATGAAAGAAAATCTTTCAACCAAGGAAAAAGGTGGTGTAAGAATTGTCAGATGGACAATCATGACACTGACCGTTGCAGAAGGAAACCTGTGTATATGGCAACCCTTCAGGTCAGGTCGACCTCAAGACAGGAGGAGGATATTATGTTAGATACCACTCCAGAAGAGATGAGGAAGGCACAGGCTGGGGATAAAACACTCAAGCCTTGTTTCAGAAAATTGTCAACTTGTCATACAACTCCAGGCAAGGGAGATTTTTACATGAAAAACAAGTTGATGTATAGGAAGACTGGAGCTAGATCCAAAGGTCAGGACAGCTGGTACTTCCTAAAAGATATAGGGCAGACTTAATAAGGAGCCTACATGTGAAACCAGATGGGGACCATGAGAAGATAGGTACCATCATTCAAAAGGTGGCTCACAATTATTATTGGCCCAAAGCAAGATGGGACATTGAGAATTTTGTAGAAAGGTGTAGCATAGCACATGAGGGAACACCCACAAGTGGGAACATGGATCAGGACCTGGACACGCCACGGGGCAAAATTAGGCCTGATAATAAAAAGAAAAATAGATTTGATAAAGTGGACCAAATGGAATGGGAAGCCCCTTTTCACGGACAAGCTTCACTTAACTGTTTTACAATGGCCACTATGCGGAGAGTGCAAAAAAGATGTCTTACCCCAGGATAAGCCGACAATCCCTCAATCGGACTTAAACAAACTGGAGGAAGAGGATGTAGAGAGGAAATCTCTCATCAAGAATTTTAAGTGGGGAGAAAGCCCCAAAAGAAAAAATTGGTAGCGGTCGTTTTGTGAATGATAATTCTGGGAGGAAAAATCATCACTATAAAGCTTCGAGTGGAAGAGACCATACCGGTGCATGGACAAATAGGTCCACAAATTAAAGGTCCATATGTAGCTATGTTAAGAACGTGGACTGATGAAAAGGCAGAGGAAAACATTACATCTTCATACCAATATGTGAATGAGCTGACCACTCGTTTAAAAACTGGCTGGAAACTTGCCAATGAAAATTTGAAACAAGCCAGGAAGAAACATGCTGCCTATTATAACAGGAAGGCGAAAGACAGAAATTTGGCTGTGGGAGAGAAAGTACTGCTTCTTCTCCCCGGGAGTCAGAATAAGTTACAAATTGGATGGCAGGGTCCATATACAGTTTTAGAGAAGGTGTCTAGAACAAATTATAAGATAGATAAGAAGGGAAAGAAAAAATCTATCATGTGAATCTCCTGAATAAATATTTGGAAAGAGAACATCAGGAAGAGACACACTTGTTGACCTTGTCCATCGCCATGGAGATGAAAAAGGAACCACTTTCATCATTTGAATATCCATTACACCCCTGTGAGACAGCAGCACAGGTGAAAATCAGTACACATTAAACGAAAACTCAGAAAGAGAGAGTGCAACAGGTTCTAAATAATCATGCAGAGGTGTTAACAGACCGACCAGGGTATACAAACCTATTGGAATATGATATGAAACTGATAGACCCCACACCTGTCTGTATGAAACCATATTCGATTCCGTTTGCTAAGGAGAAAGCTTTGAAGGAAGAGATAGACTATCTATTGAAGGAAGGAATTATTTCACACAGTGAATCTTCGTATAGTTCCGGTGTTGTACTCTTAAGGAAGCCCTCTGGAGAACATAGACTCTGTATAGATTACAGGAGACTGAATGCTATTACAGAAGGACAGGTGGATCCATTGCCGGATACAAATCAGCTGTTTGCCAGACTAAATAAAGCTAAATATTTCTCAAAAGTGGATCTGAGTAAAGGATACTATCAGATTCCAGTAAAGCCTGAGGTTAGACCATACTTAGCTTTTAGTACCTCAGAAGGACACTATGAGTTTAATAGATTGCCATTTGGATTGAAGAATGCGCCTAGTGTCTTCTCTAGAATAATGAGAAAATTGTTGGATGTAAACATTTCGGAGGAACGTAATGAATCCCTGAGTTGCCTCTTTGATTGAGGATATTCCGAATGTTTCATACAGGATAATAAGAAGATTATGGGATCCACTACGAAAACTCTGCTATCACCAGGTATATGTTATCTCCTCATAACGTACATTTTGAGGGAAATATAATGTTCTCTGGACATGTCATTGCGCAGACTCAGAGAAGAGAAATGGTGAATACGGGTTGCGAAGCAGCATTAAGACAAGCACTCACACTTGCGGCTGTTCAGTAACATAACCGAAATATATTATTGGTTGTAGAAGTCTGAGGCAGATTTCATGAGTAGTGCCTACTCTGAATGGACCCAACTACATAAAACCATGATAGCACCACAGCAGAGTAAAGTCAAGTTGACTTACATTTATCTATGTGTATATAGAATAAAGGACTGACATATAATGTCTGTTTTAAGAGGGGAGGTGTCGTGAAATATTCTAATCCACATATATAAAGTATCAGGTAAATATAAAGCCTAACAAATAAATTTAATAAAAGGAAGAAGAATGGTAAATAACAGTGCTGTCACAATGACTGTACTCGAAATTCCCCGTGTTTTCTACTTCGTCGGCAAATTGTAACGCCTTCACGTTGATAGTAAAAGCCTACTGTATTATTACCCGCTTTCTTCAATGAAACGTGTGCTGTATTTCTTGGAAAAACAGTGAGATACGCAAGCTGAACAATGACCTAATTTTAATATTTCATTCATTCCATTTTATACACGGCGTAACTAAAGACAGATGGACTAAAGGATAGAGAGAAGGGAGAGGCATAAAGCCGAACACGTGCAACACTAAACACGCGTCGCGCGATACACAATTACTACTATCACGCGTGTAAGGCCACATGCACTAACTTTTTCGGACGGACAGTGATAAATTCACTACCCTTCCCAGAGTTAGGTTTTTAAATCCTGAAAAACTCTTATTAGAAAAGATAACATTAGATGGGTTTACGTTTGAAAACATTACAGTACCCAGACAGCACATCTTCGAAACAGGAGGTAGAAGGAATTGCATATTTTGAACGCAGCATATTAGCTCTATTAAATATATATATATTTGGGTTCCTTAGGGTTTGCTGACAAAGAATATGTACAACGTTATGCAAATAGTCTAGGAATTAACAAGTTATAGCCAAAATAAAATGATGGTGCTGTCAGACAACACCCAAAATCAGAATCGCTCAGTGGTAGATTTTTTAAACCATCATTGTACGGGAAATGGGCCACAAGTTACATTTGAACTGATTGGCTGGAATGATATGTAAGGCTAAACACGATTAGTCGGACTATAAATGCTATCCTTGGTTGTTAGGGGAGACGTAGGAAGTTAAAATTTTTTCAAACACTTGTCGAAACGTGGCTCCATTGGCCAGACTCGCTGATATACTCACTTAGGAGCGTTAGTTCGAGACCACTAGTTCAAATAAGCTTGATAAAGCAACAGTGCGTTGAAGCCAGCTCATATTTTTGCTAAATAAAAGCCTGGAACATAAGCAGATGGGAATTTGTGCCAGTATTTGTGCCAGAATTCATTGCTAGTCAACGTATCTGTGTATTTCCATGAATTGTGGTAAGCTTGAAACATTCAGTATCTTTTAATGAAAATTGAATGTGAATTGTTAATGTATGCCTGTATATATGTGTAGTTCAGTAGCAAACATGATGTAAAGCCTATAATGCTCCAGCCTGAACAGAAGGTGTCGGAGGAAAGTAAAACGGCATGGAATGGCCAAACAGTACACTGACACCTAGATTATTGATTAGAAAGAAATAATGCTGGAAGTGCAGAGGTGTAGTAACCATTAAGGAGGTTAATACTGGTATAAAGTATTTCAGATGAAGCTGACAGTTGGCCTAACGCTCTGAACTCAATGTTTGTGATGTATTGTGCTCAGTGTAGAACTAGAGTATCAATTAGTTATGAAGTAGAAGGTACATCCTTCTTGTTTTCAGGGACCGTGGTCTTGACGTTATTGAGCAGCACCTGGTCAGAGCTTTGCTGAATCCAGAGTCGGACAGCATACTCCTTGGTCCATTTAGCTATCAGTGAGGTGTCTCCAGAGCCCAGGGGAGAAATCGAGCAGAGGAGTCTTTTCCTGCCGCCATCACGCAAGATAAGCTGATGTGGCCAGCTGAGCTCAACATTATGTACCCCCATCTTAAAATAACATTGCAACATAAACTTAAGAGGGGAAGTAAATTGTTTTAATATCAGGAACTGAGAACATCTCCAATACTAGTTCCAACAAAGACAACCTATTGAAGTCATGATGACAAATACCAACAGAGCTTGAACAAAACAAAACCAGTATTACTTCATATTACTACTACACAACTGACACACATAGGATACTTTTAATAATATATGTCACTACAATATTCATATTGATAAATTCTGTACATATAACTTGTAATTAAAATTGATTGTGATTCCTGGTTCCCTTTGTATTTGAATCAGGACACATATACATTCATGACAGCAATGAATACATATTGTTATTTGAAAAGTTATCAGTGACTCCTTTAAGATATCCTTGTAGAGTGTTTTATGTATGTGAGTGTCACAGTGTTGTCAAGTGTAGTGGAATAAATTAAATTGTTTATCTGTCTGTTGTTGTTATGACTTACCCTGCATAATACACATACCCTAGACACATAACGTAGTCATCACACTATCCCAGAATAATTCTGACTGAGGTATACATATGTGGCAGCAAGTAAGGTTATATATAATACACTACTCTTATTAGATATATATACCTTCACAGCTGATCTCAGTCAGTACACTAAGTCCCCTATAAATATTTATAACATCCCACTTCACCACAGCTGGCATCCTTATCGTGTAAAATAAATTTCTACAGAAACCACTTCTGCTAGAATCCGTGAATGACTTGTAGCTGATGTTGTGTGTGTGTGTCTGTGTGCGTGTGTGCGTGTGCAAGGGAACTAGGTGCAATGGTGACTCCAAGCTCTATATGAAGCGAAACAAGGGGAGAAATGATTGTGATTGTGGTGGGTTTTGATGTTAAGAAGAATGGTGTGCGTATAGTTGTACTTGAGTGAGATCAACTGTGAAGGTCTCTGAGGTAAACCATCCTACGATCTCACTGTAAGTTATATTCTTTATTGACTAGCGTGACTGAAAGCTACATAAAGTGTCTAGGGTAATGTAAGAGTGTTGTTAAAGAATCTCAATACAAAAAACATATACAAACATATACTAATTACTATGATAAACTCAACTAACTCCAGCTGTTAAATTTTATATTTAAAAATTCTTTTGTTAAACTTTATTGGTCCTGAGCCTAAAGTTGTTTTGGTCAGGACTACAGTTCAGTGAGAATCAATTTAGATGGATAGATATATTTACAAATATATATAAAGATATTTACATACAATAGACAATATGTCCATAGTACATTGTTACAAATTCTCAAGTTGATGTTAATTACTCTATTTACTACTGGTACTAGAAGGCAGGTTGGGGATTATCATCATCCCAATGTTCTTTTGTTTCACCAGGATTGTTTATGTTAGTCTTTTGGAGGATCGTTTTTGTCTATACAGGAGATTTTTCTTTATTCGTGATAAGTTGTCCCAGGTCAGATATTGCACTTATCTGGATCCTGGAATCACAGCAGTTGTAGTTGGTTTGGCCAGACACTTCAGTCTCCTGGTCTTGAACTTCTCTGATACCAACAGGTACCAGAGACTCTTAGAAATCGTGCTGAATTTCTCTATCATCAAGTACCAGCACCAGACAAGTGCCAGCAGGAACCCCTGTCGATGCAAGTTATGGTTCTGTCTTAATATCAAACTAATTCCTCCTAATTTACATGTAAACATACATTCAATACAAAAGAACATGGTCAGCTCTCTCTGACAACTCTGCCCCTCCACCCCAGTTTGATGGAACAAATTGTACCAGTTTTCTTTTTTTCTTCCATAATGGATGCTACGCCTCTGTCATTCCTGCAGTAATCTTTTCCATGCAATAAGATAGGTGTAATGTTCCTGTATGACCATCATATATATATTCCTGTAGTTTTAAACTTCTTAGATAGTCCCTTATATGATGGATCGACATCTAGGCCATGCCTAAGTCTGCCATGGAACCATTTAATTACAATCTTTTACATGGCCTTTTCTTTTTTCACACAACCCTTTTTTAATTAAAAAGTCAATAAAATCAATCTTACCACATATCAAGGAAATATAAACAAGTAACGATGAATTAGGCAATAGAATATGGCACACTTTCATCACTGCCTCTGTTCAGACTGCTTTCTGTTGTTATTTAGTTTAAAACAAAGCACAAGTCTGCTCATCGCTGCCTGGTCCTCAGAATATTTTGAAAAAAATGGCAGCGAGCAGCCTACTATTTCGTTAAAGTAAAAGGCTTTGGCCAATGAGACCAAGCATCTCTTTTATTGAATGAAACTTTATTATTTTTTTTTTTAATCTCAAACCTCTATGTGTTACTATTACCAACTAGATTTGTATATTTAGGTTAGCCAATAATATTTCGGCTTCCTTCAAATTTCATCCAATCCACTTCATCGTACTATCTTAGCCTTTCTTTCACCTAATTGTTTCCCCCCAAAAAAATATGCTGTCCAATCTAAGCAGACATGACTTGACCTGACAGTATCTCCGATTCTCTATGTATTATTACCAATATTTGATTATTTAATGGACTATTTAGATAACTAACAACATATTCTTGGTCAACAAGTCTTCAGGTACACGAATATATGATTTTTATGGGGCTAAGTGGCTTGGTTCAAAATTCTATCTTTTTTCTATGTTAGTTGTTTATTTTTAAACTACCTCCTGTTCAATTCTTTTTCCATGTACTTTCAAGCTAAATACGAGACTCTCTCGTAATACACGAGAATTACGTCATTCGCAACAAGAGCTAAGCGTGTTTTCCTGACCGTAGTGTCCACATTTTTTAACGTTTACATCGTAATTTGAAAACCGCCTAAGGGCAACGCTAGCAAGTTGGTTTTATTTTTAGAAACAATGTGAGACGTGATTTGCGTTGGTTATCTATCCGTCCCTCTCCCTTCCACAATGTATTTTAGGCAAATACTTCATTGAACTTGGAAAAGTGGTACGTTTGTCTCAAGGACGAATTTGAAAAATAGGGTACCCTTTTTGGTTCGGCCAAAGCGTTATCAAATAATACGTTGAAGGCGTAGGCGACGACTACCATTCTCGCCAAAATTGGTAGTACTATCCTATCTTTGAATTTATGCACTATACTGTTATATTCTAATTTAGATATTGTATTTAGAAGTTCACCACAGTGATGTTGCCATCCACGCGGAGTTTTTGATTTAGTTGTTGAGTCCGGCAGTACATTGGATGTCTGAGTTGCTTGGACATTGACCACACACTTCCGTTTTATTTGGCGTTTGCCACTGTCTCGTCTCTCCGAGTGTAACCCTCTTCCGTAACTTCTGTCACAGTGTCTGTTCCCCGTGTGTTTTGTGGTCTTTTATTCCATTCTCCCCCTCAGCATATTATACGCCACTGCCTGATTAGTTACCGCATACTTCAGTTTGTTTATTGTATATGGAGTCCAGTCGCCACTTATGTTATCTTTTTACGTTGAGAACTCAATAATGAACTTTCATTGGAAGCCTAGAACATGAAGAAATCTAGAACTTTTGTAGCCGAAGAATGTTATAGAAAGTTAGATATGACGAATTCAGCAGTATATTTTTTTCCCACCTTCGCCCTCTCATTAACCCAAATGTTTCTACTCTGTTGGTTAAATTTCACTATATAAACAAGTTCGTTGTCAACCAGATATAATTAGGTACCTTAACAGTAGACATTTTGTCAGATAGCTATTCATTCTTACAATAATGTTACAAACAATAAAAATTCCTTCAATTCTAGTGTTAGTTCGATGTCTGTCCGGTAAAATTTAACATATTCCTTCACTTGTCGGGCTAGTGCACTCTTAGACTTGTATATTTTGTCAAATTCCTTCACTTTTTTTTTGTTTCAGTTAACTACTCAGAAGCGATTTCACAAATTCCTTCACTTTTTGTTTCAGTTAACTACTCAGAAACGATTTCACAAATTCCTTCACTTTTTGTTTCAGTTAACTACTCAGAAACGATTTCACAAATTCCTTCACTTTTTGTTTCAGTTAACACTCAAATACGATTTAACAAATTCCTTCACTTTATGTTTCAGTTAACACTCAGATAAGATTTCACAAATTCATTCACTTTTAGGGTGCTTTTTTTTTTTTTTTTAGTGTTTGCTACTTATCTTAGTACCATGCATCTTTCAACCATATACATAGAACTGTTGGTTATATCAGGATGCTTTTTATTTTGTGTGATATTTTTTCTCCTTTAAGAGTTATTCATATCGATGATGTTTTTTTTTTCTTCACATTTTAGTTATGGTTCAGGTTGTTGTGTTATTTGGAAGCTTGGCTGTGTCCATCCTGGCATGCATTTAATATTGGTTGGATGTTTATTTATGTCAGTCCTTGCATAATCCATACTTTTCTGAGGATGTCCATTACAGTACAGATACTGGATATGCATGCAAGCGGGTCTGCAAAGTTCAGTGAGCAAACCCGTCTGGTTAGTTCAGTCTTTGGCGCAAAATTAACAAATCCTTTCATTTGTCGGGTTAGTTTGCTCTTAAATTGCGTCAAAGAGTGAATTTACCCCCGGCGAATTGCAGAGATTGTCCTTGAATCATACGCTGCGGTTTTTTACGCTTCTTATCAGAAGCTATTGTTGTAGCACTGTCGGATAAGAACTTGAAACATGACAGATTATGGTATCTGTGTGATAGGAATAGAAGATAACAGAGATAGGAATAAGAAGGAATAATTAATGAGTAGTAGGACTTAGTTTTACGTCAGCATTGTAACACGAGAAATCCGTGCGCTTATGAAGAGTTGGGATCACTCTTCTCTCGTCGTTTAGCTGAGATGGTCAGCACAGAGCAGGTCAGGTAGACTAACCGTAGGACCATCTAAAAACTTAGTGGACAGCTCAGGTATCATTGTGTTATGGTGCCGCTGCATTTTGCAGAAAGAGAAAGATGTTCCCACGACAATTAAGTTTCATGTCGAGCTGTATCCAAGAGTATCGCCAGCAGTTTTATTCAAGCAAAACATGGTATGTAAACTCTCGAATAAAAATTAGTCAAGGCAGGTGATCGAGGACAGGTGTTAGAAGTAGTGGTCCAGTGTCGGACATATAAAGCAGACTTTATAAGACAACAGTGGCTTAGAATAAGTTTCCAGCACTGGTGGTGACCCAGCTTATACTTCAAAACCATATTGAATTTATTGCGAACAGCCCATTAAGTAGTGTATATCTGACAGTATCTGAAGTGAAGGGTGTTCAGTATTCAGCGTAGATCAAGAGTTAATCAATTAATCCATGAACAGTGAGTTACATGATGTATGAAGGACAATGTAGAAGTCTAATGTATGAGATTACCATTTATAATCGGGCACAGGGATGCCAGCTGTGAATATGTTCTTAGTCAACAATAAAGAGTTATGTTGATCAACGACTAGTCGATCAGTTATTTCAGTTGGCATAATGGTTTGATCATTAACCACCACTCATCATCACATAAACAAGGCAGGCAGAAATTGAGTGATCTATTCAATAACAGACGAGTGTACGGCAAGTCAAGAACAGACACACAAGGGTCAAACGTAACACATAACTACACAAGCATTAGAACCTGGGTTGAAACTATCACATCTGTTTCCTGTTACCAAGACGTTCCTCCGATGATGACGGGCCATTATTGTTCAGAATCCTCATTTAGACAACATAGCCCAAGAGGCCGTGGTTGTGTCAATCACAGAAGTCCGTCATACAATCAACAATATACATCAGTAGACTATAGACATCATTTACTATTTTTTCTGAATTTCTATCTGATTACTTCCCTTTGGCACTAAGTTATACAAAAGGATGTTACATCAACGAAATTTTAAAGTGAACAAAAGAAATGAAGGAAGCGAAGAATCGGTGGATGAAGAAGAAAAGAGAGACGAAATCTTTGCCATCCAGCACTTCAAAGCTAAGCCCTAAATAGGACAGTAAGCTGTTATAAAAGTTAACGGTAAATGATCCCGTTACACGCCCATTGAGTCATATTGGGAATCGCCTTGCTGTGACAGTACATACTATACCAAATCTATATCTAACCGTTTCATTCTCGAAAGTCCACGTCTGAGTTCACTTTTTTACTTGTAACTTGCGTGGGATTTCAATGCTGTTTTGCAATGTTTCCGACAAAATCATGATTTCCTCGTCAATTATCAAAGATAATGATTTCCCACTGCCATAACCACATATATTTGTGATTGCTTTTCAAATCCCCAAAAGAATTTATCCGTTCGTGGCATTAATCATAAAGTTATAGCAGAATTACTGGTGTGCGATTCATAATTTATCATAAAGAATCTATAGTCTACGTGGCAATTTAGATATCATTGTCTGTCCCTCCAACTTTGCCTGTATTGGAAGACAGACATGCATCAGTTATACTCATCAATCCATGTTGTTCCCCGAGGAGCATAGAACCGCCGCTGTTGCTCGCTATCGATCTTTTGATTTAGTCCATCATCTTTCACTCAGTTATTACGTTAAGGTATGTTTTATTCTAAACTTCCTTGCCTATATTTATTTTTTTATTCTGAGCTTCCTTGTCAATATTCTACTTGAAGAATTTATTCTAGCCTCAGAAATCACTTTTACCCTCTTGCGGAGGTTAGTACCCATCAGACAGGAGAAGCCTTCTAAAGAACTCAAAAAAAATTCGCCTCCTCCCAAACCTTGGTAATCAAAGAAACGCTTCGTAGATTCGCTGTTTTGAGCAAACGTATATAAATGTTTGTGAGTTGTGTACAATACTGGAACTTCATCTGTCTTTCTCTCTATCTTTCTCGTCCGTGTTTTCTGTCTCTTTAAACTCCCTATCAGTGTAACTTTTACTTTACGTTTGCACGCCTGCTGTGAGTACATTATCGTTAGAGTACATCTGTTCTGGCAATGTTCATGAGGCTGGGAGAAGGTCTGGACTCGTTTCGACAGTTTCGCCAAGCGAGGAGTGATACAGTAATGATTGTGAGAGGTGATACAGTAATGCTGGTGAGAAAAGATACAGTGATAATAGTGAACGGTGATAAAACTGTGGTAGTTAGAGGTTGTACAGTGATGACCAGCGATACATGATACAGTGATGATAGAAAGAGAAGATGTAGTAATGATGTAGAGAGTTGATACAGTAATGAAATTAAGAGGTGATATGACTGTGGTAGGGATAAGTGGTACAGTGATGACCAACGAGAAATGATACGGTGATGCTAGTCAGTGGTGATACAGCAAAGCTGGTGAGAGGAGATACAGAGATTATAGCAAGAGGCGATAAAACTGTGGTAGTGAGAGATGGTACAATGGTAAGAAGTGAGAAGTGATACATTGATGATAGCGAGAGGTGATAAACTATGCTAATAGTGGGCTATACATTGGCCAGCGAGAAATAATATAATGTTGATTGTAAGAGAAGGTACAGTGATGATAACGAAAGGTAATGTCTTGTTGATAATGAGAGGTGACAGTGATGATAATGAGAGGTGATACAATGGTGATCTTGAAATATGATACAGTGACGTTAGCGAGATGTGGTAAAAAAAAAACTATAGTAGTGAGAGGTTATACAATGATGACCAGCGTGAAATGATGCAACGTTGATAGTAAGAAAAGATATAGTGATGATGTTGAGAAGTGATACAGTGATGACAGTGAGAGGTGATGTAGTTCTTAGAAAAAGAGGTAAGGCACTTATGATAATGTGGGGTGATACAGTAATTAAATTGTGAGATATTGCATTGAATATAATGAGAGATGGTGTAGTGATTATAACGAAAAGTAAAGCATTGATAATAACGAAAAATGATGCAGCGATTATAATGAGAGGTGATACAGCAGTGTTAATTACATGTAGTTCGTTGATGATAATGAGAGGTGAGAAGTAATGAAAATGCGAGAAGCTGCATCGATTATAATGATAGGTGATGCAAGGATGAAAATGAAAATGTTACAGTGATGATAGTGTGAGAACATACAGTTGCGGCACTGATAGTAGAGATGACACTGTGATGAAAATGAGACATGTTACACCTAACTCCCAATACGACAAAAGCAACTTCCGAAAGTTGACTCCGCCAATGGTAACTCTCATAATGTCCACAGATGAATCCTTGCCCCTATCGTATACATTCGAACACCTCACTCCCCTACGGAAATATTTGGTATGGGACTACTTTTCCTTTTTTTAAAACAATGCAGGAATTATTAAAGGTAAAAAGGAATGCAGAAGTCGCATAATGTGGAAAGTTATGTCCGTTTTTGCACACCATATTGCAGTGCCAAAGTCTATTTAGTGAAAATGTTCCAGGATAAAAACAGCGACTAGAAAGTTCAGAGACTGCAAAATAAACAGACCCATGACCTCAGCAAAGATGAAGTCATAATTCATATTCTGGCTTTTATGTGTTCGTAGGGAGAAAGAGCAGAGTTCAAAACTCACATTTGTTTTGTTCTTCCTCTGATGTCGATTGCACGGTAGGATGATTTACGACACTCCCGGGCTATTAATTCCGCGTGTCCATCACATTCGGCAAATTCCGAATGGTACACGAGGGTATCGTTTCACATTTTCCATTGTTGTTGGTATAAAAGTTTATATTTCATGGAGAAAAAAAACCACCAGCTTCTAACAACCGTCATCGCTTAATGCCAGGAATGTCGCAGAAATTCCTGACCTCCGCCCTTGTTACCATCACCCTCGAGACAGTATTAAGCATTTGAAAATTGTTTTGGTCCGGACAAAGCTAGCATTATTTCCTTAATATTATGAAGAAAATTAGTGACTTTGACGTCTGGAATTAGTGGTGGCTGTTCCATTAAGCTAATTAGAGAGGAATATTTCTGCTGCGTAGTAAAATAGTGTAGGATGGTCTTTCGGGAAATGAATGCCCCATAATCATGAATTGTCTGGCGCAAGCGACCTACAAACATTTGATTATTTGCATAATTTGGACTATAAAGTGTTATATATATTCTGCATTTCTGTATGGGGCAGAAACATGGACGATGTATAAGCATTTGGAAGAAAGAATTGAGGCTCTTGAAATGTGGATATGTAGAAGAATGGGGCGTATCTCATGGAAAGAGAAGAAAACAAATAAGGAGGTCCTAGAAAATCTGGTGAGGCTGTCAAGATCAAGGCATTAGATGAAGACAAAATTATAAACATCCTTGATCCTGTGTTAGGCAAAAAGGCGATAGCCAAAATTTCAAAAACCCATTTTGGCATAATAATTATCCCAAATCAGAGTGACAGAATAAAAGAGATGTTAGAGGAACTCAAAGTAGAAGCAAAAACAGTGACTCTTGCACACGACATAGAAGTAAGGATAGAGCTAGCAAAAGTGACCAGTAGATGTGTGTTAAAAGGGATAAACACTACCCTTTCAAGCGAGGAAGTTATGAACATCCTCGCAAAACATAACCCAGACATAAAGCTGGTACACGTGGACAGAATAATGGTGAAAGGGAGTATCGTTACCCCAGTGGTAGTGATAACAACAGAAGGTAGGAACCCCCCCAAGACGGTACTATTTGGGAAAACACACAAAAACACAGAAGCCTTCATTCCCCCAGTGTTGCAGTGCTCCAACTGCATGAAGTTTGGTCATGGGCGCCACACTTGCAGGGGGAAGGCAGTATGTAGGTTTTGTGCGGGGGCACACCCTTTCACGCAATGCGAAAAGGCAAAGTCAGATACTGACTATAAAAAGGATAATGCAAACAGAAAATGCATTAATTGCAAAGGAAATCACAGCGCCAGATTCCAGGGCTGCCCAGTATATCAGCAGACCAAAAAAGCATTGAGGGTAGCTATAACAACCCAAACCCCTTTCACAACGGTCATTAAAGAATTAAAAGAAAATGATACTTATACGAACAATAAAGTTATAACAGAAATTAAGAGTGTGCAAGAAGATGTCAAAATGCTTAAGTCACAGATGGCAAAAAAAAGTAAGAACAAGTTAGAAAGTAATAAAAGAGTACCAAAAAACCAGTCAGATGATTCAACTACATCCTCGGATGACACAAGTGCACTGAAAAGTACAGAGGCATTGCTTCAAGAAGTGAAAGCCATACAGCACCAAATTTCCCAGGATATAGCTAAACTGACTGAACTGAAAGAAGAAAATGAAATGATACTAGTCAAACTGTCTGAACAAAAAGAAGAAAGTGAAATAATACTAAAAAGAATGGAAAGTGAAAAACAGGAGATTAACATAGGGAGAGAAGGGAATGTAGCATTGGATGAAAATAGGAAAGTGGTCAAAAAGAACAAAAGCAACCTAGAAGAAACTATCATAGAAACTATCAAAAAACGATTTGAGGGATTGTTACCACACTTAGCGGAAGAAGTTAGGGAAATAATGACAAGTTTAAATAAGGATTTTCTTGAGAACTTGATGGATAGTGGGTCCACAAGTACAGGAAATAAAGAATAAGAGCAAAATTGATAGTTAACCAAAATAAAAGGTATACTAGATGATGATAAAATTCAATTTAGAAAGATTTAGAATTATCCAGTGGAATTGTAGGGGTATTAAAAAAAATTTTGCACCCCTACTATCAGAGACTGGAGGAAATACTGATATATATGCTCTTCAAGAGACCCATTTAAACCCAAATAATAATAGATATAGTTGTAAGGGCTTTAAGATACTTAGACACGATAGGAAAGAAGGTAGAGGAGGAGGTGTTGCAGTCTTAGTTAGCGAAAAATTTAAAATCATAGACTGGGAAGTATTTAATACAACCAATATAGAAGGTATCCAGGTTACTATAGCAGCTGAACCAAACAATCTAACAATTCTAAATGTATATGCTAAAGATGGCACAATTAAAGATGAAGAAATACTAGCCATAAGCACCAGACTAGGCCCCAAAACAATCATAGTAGGCGATTTTAACTCCCATCATTGTGCTTGGGGTGGACAACATGCAGATAATGCAGGAAAATGCCTACTTGACTTCATAGAAAACAATGAACTACTAATACTAAATGATGGATCTGCAACAAGAATTAATCCACAAGCTAATAGGGCAGACTCAGCAATAGACATAAGTATAGCAACTAACAACCTAGCGAATGTAAATTGGGAAGTGTTACAAGACACAAACTCAGATCATCTGCCCATTGTAATAACCATGCATGAAAATGTCATTCCAAACCCAGAACCAGAGAAACCTACCTTCAACTATAAAAAAGCAAACTGGGAAGCTTTCCAATCAGAGCTGGAGGTGATGGAATATAAAGACATGGAATCAGATGATACTGACTTGTGGGCGGAAACACTGACCAATGAAATTCTGAAAATAGCAATAAAGTATATACCAAATAAAAATATGCCACAACACCTTAAACCAATAAGTAACATTAATAAGAAAAGAGAAACTCAATGGAATAAAGAACCAGTTGCCTGGTGGAATAAAAGCTGTGCAGAAATTCATGAGAGAAGAAAAAGGGCCTTACAAAAATATAGAAATAACAGAACAGAAGAAAACTATGATAAGTATAAACTTATTAGGAATGAATCTAACAGAAATAATATTCAAAGCCAAAGAAACTAACTGGAAGGAGTTTTGTCAGTCACTTAAACCTAGCACTCAAATTAGAGAAGTATGGAAAAAGCTTAAGGCAATCAAAGGGAACAATAAGAAAACAATAATGCCAACAATCAAACTACCAAAGAGAGCAGAAACAGATAAAGAAAAAGCTAATGCCCTTGCCGAGTATTTCTATAAAGTCAGTGCAAAAAGTAGCCTTGGACAGGAAGAAAATGAGAGAAGAGAAAGACTTAGGATACAGTTTTTAAAAGAACTACCAGACCAGATAGAGGAAATAAACTATTTAGATGCTGATATAACAGAGGAAGAAGTAACTAATGCAATAAAAGATAAATCTAATACTGCCTCAGGGCAAGATATACTTAGTTATGAAATCCTTAAGAAAGTACCCAAAAGAACTATAAACATAATAACTTCACTTTATAACAAAATCTGGAACTTAGGAAAGATACCAAAAGCATGGAAAGTAGCTATGATAGTACCCATTCTAAAACCCAATAAGGAAGCCCATGAAGTAAGTTCATATAGGCCTATCTCCTTAACACCACAACTAGGTAAAATACTGGAAACTGTTGTGAATAAAAGAGTTAAATTCTACCTGGAAAAAAACCAGTTATATAGCCCAAACCAGTCAGGGTTTAGAGCAGACAGAAGTACAGTAGACCAGCTTGTAAGATTAGAACATGATGTAAAGCTAGGGTTCAAGAGGAAAGAGAAAACAGTGGCAGTCTTTCTAGATGTAGCTAGAGCATATGATGAATGCTGGCGCGATGGAGCTCTTTACAAAATGAAAAAGATTGGCATTACTGGTAAAACCTATAGGTATCTAGAAAACTTTTTTACAGGACAGGTATTTTGCTGTACAGGTGAATAATGATAGGTCAGAAATATATGAACAACAGAATGGGATTCCTCAAGGATCAGTGATCTCTCCTTCAATTTTCACTATAGCTGTAAATGATTTAGCAGATGAATTTAATGACATAAAGAATGCAGTATCACAATTTGCAGATGACTGTGCCATTTGGCGATCTGGAAAAAACTTGGACCACTTGGATGAAAAGTTGGGGCTTCCAAATTAATGTAAACAAAACAGTAGGTATGATTTTCAGCAAAGGAAATTTTAAAAAAAATAACAAAATCAATATAACCATTAAAGGACAGAAAATATGTACCTCCTCAACAACTAGATTTCTGGGCATAACTTTAGATAAACAACTAAATTATAATAAACATACAGACAATTTGGTAGAAAGCTGTAGGGGACCCCTAAATATACTAAGGATTGTAAAAGGTAATGGATGGGGGGCCAGCAATAAAATAATGCTTATGTTCTACAAGGCCTTCATCAGGGGGAAACTGGATTATGCCAGCATAGTCTATGACTCAGCTGCAGCTTCTAACAAAGCAAAACTGGACAGGATTCAAAATGCAGCCATGAGAACTATTACAGGTGCATTTATATCGACACCAGTAGAAGCTCTAGAAGTAGCTCTCGGCATACCTCCCCTTGGTCTAAGACGGAAAGAACTGAGATTAAATTATTGGAGTAAAGTAGCACAAGAAGTGACCCACCCAGCACATAAAGCATTTGTCAAAAACCAACCAAGTGTATGGGACGTCCCCTTAAATAAAGATAGATATCCAACAGGATGGAGAACTATAGAAATCCTAATGCAGTTCAAAGAACTATCAAACACAATTGAAAATAGTAATAAATACAGAAGCAAAATACCACCCTGGGAACTAAAAACACCAATCATAGACTACTCACTTACTGAAAAGATCAAACAAAACATAGAAGATAAGGAAGCCAAAATGATAAATAGAAAGTTCATAGAGCAACTAACTAAACAAAGTCTGGCCGTCTACACTGATGGATCCAAGGGTGATAGTGGGCAACTAGGTGCCGGAGTTGTAATACCACAATGGGGAATAAAAAAGAGCTACAGTATAACGGAAGGGGCATCGATTTTTACTGCAGAGATGGTAGCAATTCTTAAAAGTCTAGAAATAATCGAAGATAACCCACCAGAAGCTGTTACGATATTTACAGACTCACTATCATCACTACAAGCACTAGAACACCCAGGTAAATGTAGCCGGCCAGACATAAAGGAAGAAATTCTAGCAATTAATACATCACTAGAGAACAGAGGATGTAGTGTGAGGCTAGTGTGGGTTCCAGCACACATAGGTATAGCTGGCAACGAGTTGGCAGACCAGAATGCCAAGAAGGGAAGAACAAGTAAAAACAATATAAAAGCAGGACTGGGAAGGTCAGAGATCAAGAGCCAAGTAAAGGAAACTATAAACGAGGAATGGAAGACAACATGGAAGGAAAGTAGAAAAGGCAGACACGCGTTCAAACTGCTGAAAGAACCAACGAGGACATGCCAGGTCAGAGAAGAATTAAAGATACCATCGAACAAAAAACTGTGGCGTCTCCGACTCGGTGCAGCATACTTCATGGTAGAAGAACCACACTGCCAAGAATGTTAGGAAGAGAATGACATAGACCACGACCTGATCCACTGTAAAAAGTATGAACAACAAAGGCTTGAATTAAAAACTTACTATAGAAATCACAATATAGACTTAACAGGTGATAAGGTTTTAAGTATAGATGCCCCAAGAGATGTCCAATCAATACTTAAAAGATATATACATAAAACAAAGGAAAAAATATAAGGTTAGAACTTCAGAAAAATCGTCCAACTAAATAGAAATTAAGCAGCAAGAACTAACAAAGCATTAACAAACAAAAAAATAACTACTCATAGGACAAGAAAGACAAGGTATTAAAAAAAAAGGGACAACAACTCAAAAAGAACAAATACTAATACAAATTAAAACCAAGTGTAAAGGACAATAGTTATCTAGAAACAATACAAAAGAGAAAATAAAATTGACAAATACTAATATAAATAAAAATCAGCACCTGCAAAAGACAACAGTTATTTAAATTGAATACAAAATTAGTAAATAAAATGACACTAAATACCCCAATTATAACCAACTTTCAGGTTGAACAGGGTAGACCAAGATGGAACGAGAAGAGGCAACAATGATCAGAGGCTGAGTGCCCGATCTCCACCCATCATTTCATCAAAACAACAACAACAACAACAGAGATCAAAGTTCGGCAGCTAAAGTACTTTGGCCACATAAAAAGGCATAACACCTTGCAGAAGACCATAATAGAAGGGAGAGGTGAAGGCAAACGTGCAAGGGGAAGACAGCGCTATAAGTGGGAAGATAACATCAAGAGATGAACAAGGAAGAGCCTATCAGAGTGCACCACTAAGACAACAAGAGACAGAAGACGTTGGAGATCCTTTACAGCCAACCTTCGTTGTGGAGATGGCAGCTGATGATGATGATGATAATTTAGACTAGTTTGTTTTGGAAGAAGTCATAGCAACGCTGAGCAAAAAGCTCGAGAAATGTGCGTTGTAGGTTGATTTTTTTTTTAACAACAATTTTACGCGTGCGTAAAGCTCGATTATATTTATTTGTTTACGAATACACATGCCATTTTGCAATGAAAGTTGAAGTTTACATAAACATGATTCTTCTAGCACACAATTTTTGTTCTAAGTATACTACTGGACAAAACTTAAGGGCCACCATTCAGTTTAGACAAGGTTTATATAATTGATTGGCAAACTGTAAAGACATGTGAAAATGTCATTAAAACTGAGCTCAGAGAAATGTGTATACATTTCTGTGTGCACTAGGTTAATTTTTTTTAAATGTCCAAAAACTGGGTCACTTTAACCAGCACGTGAAAATTGCCATTGTTGCTGCAAAAACTCGTGGTTTTTGCAACACGCCCCACTAGTTCAAAAGGTGAAAAAGTGAGTTGAATTTGAATGCACGTGGAAAATGATCATCGGGTAAAGAGTGTTCACCTTTGGTATGCAATAAATCGGTATGACTAGTGGTCGAAATGATCACTGCATTTGCCATGCCACCAAGGAGAAGTCTCAGCACTGTAGACCGTGGTCGAGCCATGGCATGGATTCAGGATGGTCAATCTGTTCGTCATGTTGCAAGACGTTTAGCAATGTCCCACTCTACCATTCAGAGACTTTTTGAGAGTTTCAAGCTACCGGACATTTGGAAAATCGACCCTGCTCACGAAAAATTATATAAACCTTGTCTAAACTGAATGGCGGCCCTTAACTTTTGTCCAGTAGTATATATTTATGAAAACCGACAACGTAGCGTTTGTTGCGGACTGCACGAGGACATTGCATTAACTTTGCTGTAAAAACAGCATATACAAGGGGATTATATACAAGTCACCTCTTTTTTTTAAATTGTTTTTTCTTCACTCCAATACAAATAATTTATACAAAACAAACGTCTATATATAGACTGTTACCTGCCATTGTTTACATAAATGTTACGTCACATAAAGATTACAACTCATCGTCACATCCGGTTTCTTCAACAAATACTTTCATAGTGGGAAGCAGTTAATGCTGTCTCTCGTAACGTCAATTTATTGGCCATTTTCTATTTATATTTTATTTATTTATTTATGTATTTTAATTTTTTTTCTTCAGCGAATGAATAATAATAAAAAACGTATGTGAAAAATGGTTGTTGTTGCTTATCGTTTTAACATCTATTTCACGTATATCCAATGGACACGAGTGATGATATAAAAACGTAAACATAGAAAATGACTTTTCGATAACCTTGTATAATATTTAGCGTTTGTTTTTTTTATCTTATATGAATAATTCAGCAGGATTGGAACAAGTCCTCCGCACCAACTCGTTCATTCTCATCCTGCATGAGAATACCATAGTTTTTGTTTTGTTTTTTTTTTTCGATTTACCTGTCTCTCAACAAAGATGCCAGACTCTGTCTCACAGAATTATGCAGTTTTTCTTAACCGAGCCACCATATTTACCTGGACGAGGCGCCACAATTTTCACAGCAAAGCTACCACGCTTTTCATTGCAAAGCTACTGTGCTTTTTCCAACGCAGCTACCGTGCTTTTTCTAACAAAGCGACCGTGCTTTTTTCAACAAAGCTACCGTGCTTTTTCTAAACAAAGCTACCGTGCTTTTTCCAACAAAGCTACCGTGCTTTTTCCAACAAAGCTACCGTGCTTTTTCTAACAAAGCTACCGTGCTTTTTCCAACAAAGCTAACTTGCTTTTTCCAACCTGATTTTTCTTAACCTGCCACACATATCACCCTTTTCCCGACACAGCTAACATACTTTTATGAACAGAAAATAAATAATAGACATTTAGGGGAATGTTGCAAAAAATAAATAATTAGACAACTAGACAACAGAAAATACAACAGAAGTGATAAGCTCTTACCGGGAAGTGAATCATGACTAGCCACACTGCCAACAAGGCACTACAAAAAATAATGTTTCATGGATAGTGACACTTAGCACTACCACTCCACTTAACGCCATTTGTTTTTTTTTTTTTTTGGGATCCAGGAACGACCCCGCCTAATTATAAACGCAGTCAGATCTAAAGCCTTCCTATTCACTCGTATTAATTATATATTTATTATTTATCAACAGATTGTGTTGTCTTTCAAAACAGTCTCTTTGACAGTTGACAGTTATGTTTGCTGTCTTTCATCTCCCCATGCCTGCTGACATTCATTCATCTCCCTTCTGCTCCTCAAGGACCATAGGCCTTCGACAAAAGTATGTCAAATCTTCCTGTCACACAAAAGTGTGTCAAATCTTCCTGTCACGTGCCATAGGCCTTCGACAAAAGTGTGTCAAATCTTCCTGTCACGTGCCATCAGCTCAAGGTCTTTCCATGTCTTCTTCATCCCTTTCACGTCTGTTTCCAGTTCTTGTCTCCATGTGTTCCTTGGTCTTCCTCTACCTTCCTTATGCCTGTTGATAGCAATGGGGAAAATATTTAGCAATATTCACGCCAGTCAGCTCCATTTATTGTCAGTACATATATGAACGCAGTTTCATAATCCAGATATACCAGGTTCGAAACCTGCTGCAGGCGGTTTGGTAGCAGATCGCTTTGTGTGGATTTTTAACAATGGTATAAGCGCCGTACCGTTCAGAAAGCAATGGCAAACTACTGAATGAAAAAAAATTGCCTAGAAAAATCACAAACAGCCAATAAAAGCTGGGGTTGATTGCCACGTCCTGTAAAGGATAAGCAACTAACTCATTCATGTATTCACTTAGTTTCTGATAACAAAGTCGCTAATTTCATTCATGTATTCACTTAGTTTCTGATAACAAAGTCGCTAATTTCATTCATGTATTCACTTAGTTTCTGATAACAAAGTCGCTAATTTCATTCATGTATTCACTTAGTTTCTGATAACAAAGTCGCTAATTTCATTCATGTATTCACTTAGTTTCTGATAACAAAGTCGCTAATTTCATTCATGTATTCACTTAGTTTCTGATAACAAAGTCGCTAATTTCATTCATGTATTCACTTAGTTTCTGATAACAAAGTCGCTAATGCAACAAAGTCGAAAAGGGAGGATAGGCGGAAGGAAATGAAACAGTGAGATGGAAGAAAACAAAAACATGTGTGCGAGATTCTGTTCACTTTGTTGAGAAAGAACTGGCATGTGGAAGAAAGCCATTGGTATTCAATAAACAAGCGAGACAGTGTGTGGTAGATACAGAGATGTGGTTTGATACATAGATGGTAGATACATAGATGTGGTTTGATAGAAGGATATTATGAATAACGCGGATAGCTAAAAAAGAGAGTATGATCTGAAAGAGGTCACGTCGTAGAGGAAACGTAATGCTCATATTAGAAGGAAGCAGTACAATGTCTTTGTGCATGTAATGACAATAGGCAAGCTGGAATATATTATGGTCAGACAACAGAATGGAGAACTTTGCAGTGGGGGACCGGACGTTGTGGAGAAACATGATCACTTGGAGACATGATGCGAGAAAAACTATAGAGAAGGAGACAGGCATTCGCAGGGATGACATAAAGTCCAGTTGTCCTTTCCTCGTGCTTCAGAAGACTATATATATTTATATAGCCAGTATATGGCAAAAGAACAGTTGGGCGACCGCAGCTGAGATTCGAACATGTGTACAAAAGAGACACGAAGGCATTGGGCATAAATCCAGCAACCTGGGAGGATGAAGCTATCTACGGCGCCACCTCAGATTGGGCGAAAAGAAGCTCTCACAGCAAGCAGAAGAGATGAGAAAACGTCGAAAGGAACACCAGGAAAATAAGCAGCTGAGGGCTGTGACCTCAGGGGGGCATTCCCATAATCAGCTATAACTGAAGGGGCTATTATATTATATTGTGTTGTGTTGTATTGCATTATAATGTATTAAAATATAATATATCATATTATATGGTATACTTATTATAGAAAAATGTATATACAACTTACTTAATAATAACTATTATTGAATAACAAGTGTTAAATAAATTTGCTAACTTAATAATACAAAAATCGTATTATTTGTGACGTCATCTGCACAACTTTCCGGAAACCCACTCTGTGCAGGGGCTCCCGTGTCGTGGCCGGATCACCTATGCGGACAAAGACAAGAATAGGACTACGGATATGTGGTTGTGCAAGTGGTTGGCGACCCCATCTAGTAAAACAAATTGACACAGAAACCACCCCTGCAGGGGCACGTGACTGCTTGGCGCAAGCTTCCTGTAAGGGAATCAAGTTGCAGTGTGGCCCCCCATGCTCCGTTCGAAGCGAAGGGAAAAATTGATGATGATGCTGTCAGTCTTGCCTCTGCCATTCCCAATATATTTATTTCCGTATTGTGTATTTATTAAGTTGCGTTGCCTAATTTCCCTTGCTGACTTTATTGTCCGACGTTACGTATTTCTAATGTTAGTTTTTTTCCTTTCATTTTTTTAGGGGACCCTTCTCAGAATGCCCCATTTCCACATACTTTTGGAATGTGGCCTTGATGGTGTGGTTGCATTTTTTTTTAATGTAATGTTCGTATAGCGATTCAGATCACTGCCCTAACCAGGAGCAGTTGGTTGTATGGTAATAAGAAAACGTCCTTCTCACAACAGACTATACCTTTCTCATACCAACAGTTGATCATCGATTTCACCCGAAAAGCAGTAAAATATTCAACGTCGAACTTTATTTACATAAGATAGCAAATGTTAAAGAAAATGATGCGCCCAACCTTCCGCTTCAGGTTGGCAGACTTGTACAACAACATTTCAGTTGGAAATAAATTTCATTATCACTTTATCTTTCTCTATTACTCTCTTTCTTATTTCTGTCATCAAAATGTCTCTAGTTGTTATTGTGGTCACAGTTTGAGAACCACTGTTGTAGAAATTTTATCTGCCATTTTATTCTTCATGCAAAACCTTGTCTCTCTTATGTGCTGACTTAATTCCTACGTTCTGCTTGGTATATCTTAAGGAAACTGGCCTCACCGCCAGGGCTGACACTTTACCAAGTCTGTCTTCTACTCGCTAACCTGTCAGCTTGTCTACTGAACTGCACTATTTTAGACCCACAATGTTCAACGTACCTGGTTTGTTTTGAAATACACACTTTTTTTCTCACTAACACCTTGTCCTCAGAAATAAAATGACGAAAAAGTGTCGTACACAATTATGGCAAGCAATGCGTCTGGGCGGTAGTCGCTTTTCCGTCACCACAGAAAAACTACCAAAACATTTATTGGCTTAATCGACACGATATAACTCCCATTCGCTGTCACTTCTATCACTTCTCAACTCGCAGCAAAACATTTTTTTTCTCCCCTCGCATGAGGTCGCATTTTTTTTCCTCGCATGAGGTCGCATTTTTTTTTAACTCGTATGAGTCGCATTGGAACACGCCCAACATAAACGCATGTCCCAACACAAAAAGACCCAATGACACACAAGTGTCACTGTAATGATCCTCTGTGCCGGGCACATGGTTATATTAGGGCGCATGTCCAAATATAAAAGACCTTTAGGTCTGGGATACTTAAAGTTCAAGATTTTATTCCACAGCAAAACTTCTTGAATTACGCTAAGCGCGTTCCAAATCATCTCTCACTAATTCCCGTTCTAACATTTCTCCTTCACTCCTAAAATGTGTTCCTCCTACCACAACTTTCTCGTGCGTATTATTTTTTTTTTGCTCACTCACCAAAACTTACAAGGGACGTAATTCCAAGTTATCTCCTTTTGATGATTATACTCAAAACCATACACTTCTTTTCAATTCTTATTACAAAAACTTTACATGCAAATTTGTCTCACCACAATTTTGGACTCACTTAATATGCTTAACTCTAAACCTAACTACTACATCTTCCAAGTAGAAACCACGGAGTTTCCTCCCTTTGCTCAAAGCATACCTCCACACATATCACTTCCCTTCAATAAAGACAAACAGTCTTTTAACAACTCCATTCATTTTTCTCAAACCATTTATCTTCAGTTCACTCACTTACTTGTCTAAAACCAAACCACCGTTCACAGGAAGCATTCTTCCTTATCGGCATCCTTACTCCTTAAAGGAATTGACTTCTTCTCTATTGCTTTGCACAGCAGATTCTTCCACAGGGACGCAGGAATTACCTACATAGCCATCTCCATCTTTTTTGACACTGATAATTTTTATTGGGATATTCATGATGCTGCCCCCCTCCCCCCATCTGTTCCACGGTGGCCAGCCGTTATCATTTTTGTATATCCTATGACGTCTCTAGTGTACCACACACTTTTCCAGTAAGAGATTTCCAACCAACCAAAGTGACAGACGGTTCCAGAGATATGGTCGGAGATATATCATGAAGATGCGTATAGAAATGTTGTAGAGACAAGAAGAACCTATTAGAGGCGAAATAAAGTCTAGAACAATTAGTTCTAATACAGAACTGACATTGGAAGAAGAGGTAAGTCGAGGATACAGATATATATCAAGATACACAAAAGATTCAAAGATAAACTTTGGGACAGACGATAGATGATCTAGATAACTCTAGAGAAAGAAGGCATATCAGAGAAAACAAGGAAGGGATCAAATTTGGATCCAAGTGATATACCCGGAGGCAAAAGGTCGGAGATATGTCTGGAGCTGACAAGATTCTATATATAACGGTACACGAGTAACGATGCTAATTACAACAAATCGCTAGCCAGATTTCACTCGCAAGGAAACACAAAACTGCGCAAAATTGTCAGATGTACAGCGGTGTGTATATAAACTTTAACAGATTAGCAACAACAAGATTATTTACATAATTTGTTGTCTTTGCTATTTGTATTAGCTATATACGTTCTCGGTTGCGATAAAGGCATTGTTTTATTAGTTTAGTTCGTACAGATATATATTTTCCAGTTCAACATTCTTTGTCATTCATAAAATTGTGTACTTTATCCTCCTACTCATCCATAATCTTATAACCTACATCGTGTGTTATCAGCAGTTCTCCTTGCCGTTAATTCCAAAGACTTGCATTATAACCGCCGTGTCAATTGTCGGGCCCTAGTATTTTATAGAATGTACCAGAAACATGTACCGGCTTGTACGGAGTGTATTCCTTCGGCTTTCATTGTCTTTCTTGCTTCTTCTTTGGCTTCACTAAAACACGTGTTATTTCTTTTATCCTAGCACCGTCTGGAGCATGAGGAAATGACAACTGAACCCTATGCTATTCCCGCTGATATCTACCTCATTCTCTATAATTTTATCCACACTTTACGCAGCTAGATCCTTTCTTTCCCTCTTTCTCTGTGGTGTTCCATTTTACGGTCTTTTAAATGTATCTGCCGTGTTTGTACATTTTTGTTACGTACCATAACCATTTTCATCCTTTCTTTTTTACTTCGTTAATATTGTTGCATGAACAAACTGGAAGCACAGACTTAGTGCAATGTAAAAGAAGCATAGTAAAGGTAAAGGATCCCTTTGCACGCCAATTGAGGCATATTGGGAATAAGGTGTTAGGCCCATATTTTCTTGACCATCAGCACACTAAGAGTGATGTGGTCAGCATCACGCCGGCCGCCTTAACCTTCCCAGACTTGTTCTGGTACCCAATTCAAGAGGCTGGGTCGACCCCGGTGTGGTAAAGTGGGATGATATAAATATGTTGTTATTTGTCATCATGACTTCAAGTGTTTGTTTATCTGGGAAATAGTATGGGGAAAAAGTTCACAGTTCCTGTCAATTTAAACAAGGTATTGTCCCTCTTTTTTACTAAAATGTCAATTTTTGAGGGGACATATAATGTTGAGCTCCTGGCCACATAAGCTTAACTTTCGTGATGGCGGCAGGAAAAGACTCCTCTGATCGATTGCTCCCCTGTGTTCTGGAGACACCTCACTAGTCGCTATCTGGACCCAGGAGTATGCTGTCAGCCTCCAGATTCAGCAAAGCTCAGACCAGGTGCTGCTCAATAACTTTAGGACCACAGTCCCTGAAACAAGAAGGTTGTACCTCCTACTTCATAACTAATTTATAATCTATTTCCAGACTGAACACAAGACATAACAAACACTGAGTTCAGAGCGGTAGGCCAACTGTCAGCTTCATCTGAAATAATTTACACCAGTATACTCCTCCCTAATGGTCACTACGCCTCTGCAATTCCAGCATTAGTTCTTTCTAGTCAATAAGATAGGTGTCAGTGTACTGTTTGGCAATTCCATGCAGTTTTACTTTTCTCCGACACCTTCTGTTCAGGTTGGAGCACTATATAGGCTTTGCCTCATGTTCGCTACTGAACCACACACACATACAGACATAAATTATCAATTTACATTCAATTTTCATTAAAAAGATATTGAATATATCAAGCTTACCACAATTCATAGAATAATGCACAGTTACGTTGACTGGCAATGAATATAGCACAATTTCGATCTGCCGATGTCCCAGGCTTTTATTTAGAAAAATATGCACTGGCGCTCAACGCACTGGTTCTTTAGTAAGTTTATTTGAAAAATGTGGTACTGAACTAACGCTCCTAATTGCCTATATTGGCGGGTCTAACCAATCGAGCCATGTTTACACAAGCGTTTGAAAAAAAGTACCCTTCCTTCCGTCTCCCCTAACAACAAAAGATAGTATTTGTAGCCCGACTAATCGTGTTTAGCCTTACATTTATTGCGCTCCAATCAAATAGGATTTAACATGGGGACCTATTTCCCGTACAATGGTGGTGTCAAAATCTGCCACTGAGCGATTCTGATTTTGGTGTTGTCTGACACCCTCACTATTTCTTTTGGCTATACTTTGTTAATTCCTAGACTATTTGCGTAACGTTTAACATATTCTTTGTCAGCAAGTCCTAAGGAACCCAAATATACAAATTTAAAGGAGCTAAGTGGCTGCGTTCAAAATATGCATTTTCTTCTAGGATAGTCGTGCTGTTGCCACCTCCTCACTTCCAAACTTTATGGTGTCTGGTGTACTGTCATGTTTTCAGACATAAAACAGTATAATGTCATATTTCCTAATAAGCATTTTGTAAGTTTTAAAACCTAACTCTCGTATGGGTAGTGTTTTTTATCACTGTCGATTTGAAAAAAGCTAGTGCTTGTGGCCTTACACGCGTGATGGTAGTAATTGTATAGCGACACTCGTGTTAGTGTGGCATGCGTTCCGGCTTTCAGCCCTCCCTTCTCTCTATCCTAATTCCATCTGTCTTTCGTTTATGGTAACTTAGTGTATAAAATGACATGAATGGAATATTAAATATAGGTCAGCTTGCGTATCTCAAGGTTTTTCTTAGAAATGCAGTACACGTTTTATCGTAGAAAGCGTGTATGCTGCAGTAGGCTTTTACTATCAACGTGAAACGTTACAATTTGCAGACGAAGTAGAAAACAAGGGGGATTTCGAGTACAGTCATTGTGACAGCACTGTTCTTTACCATTCTTCTTTCCTTTTATTGAAGTTATTTGTTAGGCTTTACATTTACTTTTTAATTTATATATGTGGATTAGAATTTCACACGACACCCGGAGCCGTTTGCGGTCTAAAAATCCTCACTTCAACTGGGGATCGAACCATGGACCACCAAGCTAGGAAGCCAGTGCCCTAACCACAGCGCTACCGCGGCTCCAACACAAACATATCTTAATGTAAAGCTAGAAGCAGTGAAAGTCGACATTCTATCCACTACAGAAATGTGATAACGCCTCTTAAAGAAAATCTGTAATCTTACTTACCTTGGGGTGTAGAGATTTGCCAGAGAGAGCGCCATACTATCCTTTGGGATGCCTTCCTTCTGACCTGGTTCCAAATTTAATCCTCGGTCCTTCATAGATTGTCTAATGTTGTCCTCCCAGAGAACTCTGGGTGGTCCTGGAGGCCTGGATTCCTGGTTAATGGTTTCCCATATTTGTCGTGGTAGCCGATCTTCTCTAATTCTGCAGACATGGCCAAACCATCGTAATTGAGACTGTTTCACTTGAGTCTGCAATGGTTGGGTTTTGAGGCCTTGTAAACTTGTAATCAAGTGGCTGTATTGAATTGAAGAGCTAGAAGGAAAGATTCATGATTAAACTACCCAAGAAAAGCAATATGATTATTTGCAGCAACTGACAAGATATAAAACTTCTGACATTTGATGGAAATATTGTGATCAGAGTGATCTCAGACTGTATAAAAGAAACCGTCGATGGAAAACTCGGGAAGGAGCTAGCAGGATTTCGAGCAGGCAGATCCTGCACATATCGGACAGCAAGTCTCAGAATCGCCAAAGAGCAGTCAATATTGGATTATTAGTATTGTTAGACTTGAAGGTGTTTTATATTTGGACATGCGCCCTCGCCAAAACGAAGCAAAATTTTATTTAAAAAAAAAGGTGCACATCCCTTTATCACAACTTAGTATGGACTTTAAGGACACATTTGATTGTGTTTACAGTTCAAACCTACTTTCTGTCCTGTACTGTTCTCATTCTTCTGTCATTTACTAGGCACAGCGTTAAGGGCTTTGTCTTATGTAAATCTGACCTATACTGTTTAATAGGGGGACTGCAGAAGTGATTGCATCATTAATTGAGCTGGGTCGTCCCTAGGTACGTATCCGGTGTTACGTATTGGAAATCGCGCTAATGAACCCTCTCCACGAAGCTCTATTTTTGTGGTGCCTAGTTGGCAGTGAGGAAAATACAATTTACTTACGTAATAACCGGTAAGCCTATCACTACTGTTGTCTTTCTGTTGTCCAGTTTTCTACTTCTTTATGTCTCACGAGTACCAGAAACATACCTTTATGTGTGTATTATTTATTTACTAATATAACCGACTAGGTTGAACGGGACGTGCCTCGCCAAAACGAGGGAAGGTTTAATTATTTTTAAAAATAATTCTTTGTAAAGTGTAAAACACTGGATTGGCTGTAATTGTTAACCTCGTTTCAAAGCGTAATAAACACCCCTTGACAAAGCGTAAAATAATAGCTTGTTTAAATGTTAAACTACCTTGATTAACATAGAGAACACGACTCACTCACTGTTCTGTTTGACTGGCATCACCCCAGTGTTTTGTGAATTACGCTTAGTTGAATTGCTCGCCGCAGATTAGATCTTTCCGCTTTTATGAAAGGTTTTAACTTCAGTGAGCAAGGAATTGTCTATGCGTTTTCCATTCTAAACGTTTCATCTTGTGAATAAATGGCTGGTCTTGTCGTGCAAGCGTTGCCAAGTGTGTAATGCATTAGAAACAGTATGTCCTAGTTGGATTATTGGATCTTGTGTTGTATTTATTTGTATGTGTCCATAAAAGATTGTACCCTTTTCAAAAAAATTATTCTCGGCTCCATGACGTGGTACGAGAATGCTTTCTATCACAAAAGTAAGATAATCTCTGCACGTTTTTAAGCATACCTTGCAAAGACTCAAAAAAGTGCTCATGCGCGCAGCGGGTATTTCAAGTGAAACTTACAAGTTGAGTTGCAACCGATAATTGTTACATGTCTCTCACACTGGTCAAGTAGGTGAAAAAAAAAAATAGGTACATTCTTTTTGAGTCTTTGTAAGGTATGCTTAAAACTTGCAGAGATTATCTTACTTTTGTGATATAAAGCATCCTCGTACCACATTATGGGGCCGAGAATAAATTTTTTGAAAAGGGTACAATCTTTTATGGTCACCCTGTATAGTTCTTCAGTAGCAATCAGAAATAGCGCGGCTCATTATAACAGGTAAAGGTCGTCCCATAGCAGATACGGAAGTGGGGGGTGAAAGCATCAATGACTTACTATAATAGGCAGGGCCGGATTAAGCTAGTGCGGGGCCTGTATCATATGTTAAGAAAGGGGCCCTATATTTAAAAAAAAAAACAATAAAACAACACAAATATATTTGAACACATACATTTTTAATTTGCATAGTAATTATCAATTAATTTGTGCATGTAATCCTATAAACTTGCCACTCATGTTGCTGGCGTTGTCATAACTTTGACCACGGCAGTCTTTAATATCAATGTCATTTGCCTTTAAAAAATTAAGTAGACTTTTAGTAAGCTGTTCAGCACTATGACCTTCCATATCCAAAAATGTCACAAATCTTTCAACTGGTCCAGATGGCAAAACATAGGCAGAGTCAAAGTCAGCTGATCCATATTAGATATATATGGAGTAGAATCCAATGAAACGGAATAATACTTGTATTTCTTCACTTCACAGAGAATGTGATCCAGTATGCTGGATCCAATCAGATTGATGAATTCCTCACACGTTGTTTTAGATAGATATGATGTATGTCCAAATCCTTTGTTTGCATGAGTACTTATATTCTCTGCCAGAAAAGGGTCAAACTTGGCCAGTAATTCCCGTTATAAGGGGACCCAACAATTTCATCACTGCCACGAAATGAAAGGCCTCATTCTGCTAAAAACTTCACAACTTCAATTATTCGCTCTAGAAGTTTGTGCCAATACTTTTCTTGAATGTCCATTTGTTTCACAAGTTGGGAATCGACACGTTCACCTTTTGTTTTTACGCATCAACAGTGAAATTAAAGCTTGTCTATGTGAGGAGCTTTCTTCATGTCGACTCAATAGATTGCTTGCATTTTTCCAGTCATTAAACCCTTCGCACGGATGAAAAATGGCACTATCAACATGTTGACATTTTTCACTTTCCTTGGATATCCAATATTCACGCTCACAGTCATCTATATTGTTCGGCCAGTCACCAATATCATTAGAGTACTTCTTCGTTTCACTTATTCTTTCACATTCAGACTCAGTGTATACTGGGTTTTGCTGTATGTTTTCTGCTGCACGGCCTGCGCTAGTACTAGTTGTTCCTTTACTTCCAGCTTCAGCGGTTAGTGTACCACCACCATGAACATCAAAATATTCTGTCAGCTTACGTGTTTTTGATATCACAAGTTGATCTCTTCTTTCTTTTTCTTCCTTCGCTTTACGTTTTTCACTTCCAGAAGCATAATTACGTCCAACATCTCTGTGTCTACTGCTCATTTTTGAGTTTTCTAACCTTACAAATCAAGAAATTTTATCAAGATCGAAAGAGAGTGCGAGCACGCTGTATACCTCAATTAAAACAGGAAGTTTCCGTTTCCTAAATTCTAGTTTTTATTGTTAATGCAAATTCATTTCACAAAGAACGAAACAATATTAGAGGGGCAGTCGCCTAGAGCCAAAAAAGTGGCTTCCGTCCAAACGTGACCAAATTTTCTACGCCACTTAAATGGCTTCCGTCCGCAAACAGTTAAGATAAAAATAATGAAGGGTCACACTAAGTCACCCTCTTATGCTCTTTCTCTCACAATTTCGTGACACCAAATGAAAAGGCGCTAAAGATGGCATAAATCACAAGATCATTAGTTTAACGCTCGTATTAGATGACCACAAAATTATGTACATATTTATTGGCGCGGGGCCCCTAAAAGCGCGGGGCCCGTAGCATATGCTACTTGTGCTACTACGTTAATCTGGCTCTGATAATAGGTCCAACTTTATGAACCGGGGTGACCAGTTCCCTTCATCTTTGTCTTTGTCTCACCTAAGTCAAGAGCAGTTAGGCCACCCATTTTACGCTAGGTAGACTGGAGCGTAATGCTACCTCGTTTCCGGACCCCGGATCTCGCTAACGAGGCACGTTCTCTAACCAGTCTGCCAATCGGACCTTGCTGTTCAATATAAAAGGTAAAGGTAGTCCCATTGCAGATGCTGAAGTAGAGGAATGAAGTGTTGGAGACTTCGCCATACTAGGTCCAGCTTTTTATGAGGTGAAGTGACCATATCTCTTATTCGCTGCCGTTGCCTTCTCTTAACTCAAGAGCAGATTCAAGTACCCATTTACAGCACGGTAGACTGAAGCGCGACGCTACATAGTTTCAAACCCAGAAATCGGTAACGTTACCACGAGAGTCAAGCGTTGTAACCGGGACCCAAGACGCATCAAAAGTGAGGAATGCAGTAAGGGACCCATAGCTTGACTGCCTGCGTCAGGGTCAGCGAACCAGAGCTGACCAAGACCCTACTCCACCTCCACGTGGTGGTCCTGGAAACAGGCTGCATCACTGCAGTCTGGCTGACGGAGTAGGGATCGAAGAGGGAAGGCAAACCCGGTCCCAAAAATGCCGTGCGGAAGTCGGATGTGTCGGCCGAAAGGCGCAAATACTGCAGCTTCCCGGTAACTGGACACAACGCAACCAACGTCCTTTTCAGGACGAACGAGGAAGAAGAATAAAAAGCGTTGTAACCAATGTGCCAGTCGGATCTTGTGGCTCAGTATACGAAGTTAAATAATTTGAGCATTGCATATCTGAATAAACGAAAAACCGTCTCTTTTAACACCAATATTTGTTTTTCCACAATAGAAAATTTTCTATAATTGTTTTTAAAGTATATGACATTTCATTGGCAGAAATACAAAATACACGATTAACTAACTACAAAGGCCGCTTGAGCTTTTCCTAATTGTTTTTTTAATTGTCCATAACTCACTTCCATACGTCAAGATTGGTAACATGGACTTGGGACTCATAAGCCACGAAGAAGACAACATAAATCCCATCAGTAACTGGAGACAATAATAAAGAAAAACTGCTGGCCGCTCTGTCAGGTCACAAATCAGAAATGAAACAATCCCCACAAAATGCTATTAACACACTCCCACAATGGTTCTAGAATAACGAGCTTAGATTATCCAAAATTCTGAGCTGAGCGACAACTGATCATTGGCTCTCTGATCCCTAATGGTGTTAATTTCGCATTAACGTGCGAACTATCAGAATTGAGAAACTGTGGACCAGATGAAAAGTCCTCTGAGCGCTGCTTGGCCGACATCAAAAGACCCTCGTCCCGATAACGGGGTTTCTTTCAAAATCGCTCGCGTCTCGAGATGAAATGCTAATCGGCGTCAGAGATTTCTCTGTATCTGAAGATCAAAGGGTCAAGTGTTTATCCCACGTGCGATCTGCCCGATGTCCGATGATTGACAAATCAGCTCGCGTGAGAAACTTAGGTAAACAAATCAGAGCTCGCTGCCTGTTATGCTGGCAGGCCGCGGAAGTTGGTAATATTTCTGTTTGTTTACATCTCAAGAAAAAGAGGCGTGGATTAAGTATGAGTAAACGCAGGGTGTTAATGCATGGCTTGCTAGCGAATTATAAAACTACGCCGAGGTCACGAAAGGCTGTCGGATACAGTGGCTAAATTTCCATTATACGTCACAATAAGCGAGTTTCCACCCCTGCTCTTTCCTTCTGTATTTAACCACATAAAATTGACCACATTCCTAACATGGTCAAAATACATCTGTACTTGTGCTGGCATGACATAGCTTTGCTTGTCATTCCTGAGTAACCACTTCTCTAATGTGAACACGAAAACATCGATTCTGGAGCAAGGATTCTCAGCCGGTTATTAGTGAACTCTGCGTTGTCCACAGACTATGACACTTGAATTCGAGAACTCAGCAGAAAAGAACAAGTGGTAATCTTCAGCTGATCATTACAAACACAAAGTTCCCCCATAAGCGCATACATGCATACACTAGATGTGAACCAACAAAGAATGAGAAGTCAGTGATCGACTATGCCATAGTTAGGAGGAGCTCATTCAAATATGTCCGGGATGCTAGAGTCTGGAGGGGGCCAGATCACTACCTGCCCTACAATCAGAATGAACAACTGAAAGAGTTGCTCAGCCTAGGAACTGCCCAACATCACGCAAGAAACTAAGTAAACGAACGGGAAAAACGAGCATTAAGACCTACAAGCTGAGAGAGCCAGAAATTAAGACCAGATATCAGGGGCTTATTGCTGCAGCGGTGAGCAACACAGAAGAACGACCTGATGGCTTGGAAACCCTCTGGCTTAAATTCAAGGAAATCATAAAGACAGCTTCTGCAGAAGCATGAGGTGAAGTCCGACTTGGGAACAAGAGAAAGAGGACACCTTGGTGGACAGAGTCAAAGAAAAAATAAGAGAGAAGAAAATGGCATGGAAACAATACTTAGGAGCTAAAAACACAGCAGGACAAATAGAAAAATATAGAGACTATGTGACACTCAGAACAGAAGCAAAGAACAAGGTGCTAGCAGCAAAACAGAAGTCCTGGGAAGAATTTGGAGAAAAGCTAGACAGAGATGCGCGAGAAAACCAGAAATTGTTCTATAAAACCCTAAAGAACATGAAGAAGGAAAAACAATGCCCTCTCAAATTTATAAAGAACAAGCAAGGCAAATTGCTTACTGTCCCGAAGGAAGTAATGGAAAGATGGAAAGAATATTTCTCAGAACTCCTTGATGGTGAGCAAGGTCAAGCATCAGAAATGATAACCACTAGCACAGAAGAGAAAACCAATGATGGTGAAGATGACATAAAGATGGAAGAACTGAAGGCAGCACTAGAGAAAATCAAGATGTGCAAAGCAGCAGGGCATGATGGTATAACACCAGAAATGGTTAAGTACATGGGAGCATCAGGCGACCTATTACTCTTAAAGGTCCTACAGGCAGCGTGGTGCAACAAGGCCATACCAAAGGATTGGGAGATTGCCATTGTCCTTGCAGAAATTATGTGAGGACAGCAAACCATAAGTCAGAAGAGTTCAGGACCACCACTGGTGTAAGACAAGGTGATATCCTGTCACCTTATCTTTTCATACTCCTCATGGACGATGTCATCAAGGCATGTAAGGAGAGAACAAGAAAGTATTCAGTGAGGTACTGGAAGATGAGACAGGTCTGTATTTCAGAGCTGGCGTTTGCTGATGATGTTGCCCTGATTGCTAAATCAGAGGCACATCTCCAATCCAACCTGCAAGTCTGGAAGGAAGAGCTGGAGAAGAGAGGGATGGTCATAAGCAGCTCTAAAACAAAATCCATGGTGATATCACGAGAAGAAAGAAGACATCAGATTAAGCTGGGAGAACAGGTCCTGGAGCAGGTCGACCACTTCAAATACCTCGGAGCTATTATAGACCAAAAGGGAGGCATCAAAGAAGAGCTGGCCACTCGAAAAGCAGCAGCTTGTCACGGGATTGCCTCCCCTTGCTTTGCAGTAGTCCACTAATGGTCATAACGCAAGCGTATCTAAAAGTAGGTCGTCCAAGGTATCTATCTTCGCGCAAGATTACTCTTGGCAAAGATGTAGATAGAAGATGAATAGCGCTTCTACCGTAGGGGAGCCTTCACAAGATATTCCCAGAAGTCAAGAGCAAACGCTGCTTAAGGGCTGAGCAAATTTGTTAACTTATTATCTGGCCCGTCGCCTTTTGTGAAGGGTTTATGCAATGGTTCTGGCCCGTTCAAGCCCCCAGTTGGAGTAATCCAACGAATGCCCTCTTATAAGTAATGGCTCTATATTTATATATATGTATTTATCAAGAAAAACTGGCTCATACGTTTGCTTTCGTACATATAAACTGAATCAACTATTATTGTTTAGTTTAAAATAACATACAACAAATTTAATAGTCAATTAGTCTTTAACATGGGAAAGTAATCCATCATAAAAAGCCTCTATTCTAACTTTACGTGCAGTGTTGGATTGAGTAATGTAACTTTCGAAGTGAAACAGGAGTATGACAGGGATGTCCCTTATCAACAACATTATTTTTGACAGCCATAGATTGGTGATGCGCCAGACAACAGAGGGCAGTCCAAGAGGAATTAGATGGACAACGTTTTCTACACTGGAAGACCTGGAATATGCAGATGACATTGCACTACTCGCGCATTCACATCAACACATTCAAGACAAAACCGATAGACTGAATAAGTATGGCCAGCAGGTTGGCCTGAACATCAATCTGAAGAAGACAGAGGTCATGACACTAAATGTGGGCAATCCTGAGCCAATAACAGTAAGGAACCAGAAGTTAGAACAGACAGACACATTTACTTACCTGGGATGCATAGAAACATCTGACGGCGGAACAAGCAAAGACATTAACAACAGAATGAATAAAGCGAGAACAGCCTTTGCTATTCTCAACAACATTTGGAAGTCATCCCAGTACAGCACAAACACCAAATTAAGACTATATGAGAGCTGTGTACTTTCTGTGCTTCTCTATGGTGCGGAATGTTGGAGAGTAACAGAGAAGGAAATGTCGAAACTGTCCTCCTTCCACACAATCTGCCTAAGGAAAATTCTCCGAATCTTTTGGCCAAACACCATCAGCAACCAAGAACTACTTATTCGGAGTAACCAGGAGGACATGCACACCATCATAGCTGGCAGACGCTGGAGTTGGGTTGGCCACGTCCTCAGAAGGGACCCTGATACCATCACAAGAACAGCTGTGCTATGTACCCCCGAGGGAAAGCGAAAGAGAGGCCGACAAAAAACAACTTGGCGAACTGTAGAAGCTGAGATGCAAAGAATGAACCAGAGTTGGGGCACTGTACGAAGGATTGCCGCCGACCGAGCAAAGTGAAATCAATTTGTTGCTGCCCTACAAGACGCCACCAGGCATGATGGCCGCTGACTGCTTTAGCGTTTGGCGGTTAAGGATCAAAGAAGATGGGAAAGTAAATATGGAAAATTGGGTGAAAATAGAAATTAAGGTTTCCTCACTGAGCTTTAGGTTGGGCGTTAATAATGTCCGTATTTTTGCTGTAGCCTGTTACATAAAACTTAGCTCCAGATGAGTGTGAGTCATGCATCTGTGGTTCTGTCACTTCTTTTTGGTGATGAGTACACTTCTCCACATAATTCGTCCACTGTAGGCGGTTGGTGGTGATACTCTTCTCTCACACTAGGGGCGTAGGAACTTCAGTACCTAAGTCTGATGTCTTGTAACCACGAACTGTGACAGATAGAAACAAATGCCTTCTGCTCATGCGCTTCACCCACCAATGTTAACCTCTCAGAAGAATTAATTCCCGAGCACCCAATGTAACTCAGGTAATAGGATGAAAAATCACCAATATCCTTCTGGGTGTCAACTAGGAAATTGCGTCTGGAGTGCATGAATAATGATTTGCCTGAATTACAATTAAAAAAGGTACATAATTCTCACAAGATAATATGTTACACTTCAGGCACATGTGATGTAATCATCACTCATCACTGCTCCAGTCAAAGTCTGGGGTCGCTCTGCTGTCGGGTTTCCCGCACGACTAGTCAGAAACAATCACCAGCTCTTGCTGTAATGGTTCATGAAAATACTATTTTCATATGTTGAGGTTGCCAGCCTCAAAATATAACCACTTAGCAAGAAACCTGTAAAATTTACATTAGTAAATAATTTGTTTACACTTATCCCAAAATTTTGGGAATACACCCTTCTCCTGGCACAGATTTAGAATGGACACACAGCCCTTTAGTTAGATGCTGTTCGAATCACGTTGGTCTGGAAATATAAGTTAATTCCTCTGACGGCTGGTGTTCTGCGAATTCCTGGCCTGGGAAAACTGTTTGTATAATTCCTCTTATGACTTGGTCTGGGAAATACGAGTTAATTCCTCTGACGGCTGGTGTTCTATGAATCCTGTCTGGGAAAACTTTTGTTAAAATTTCTATCTGACTCCTTGTGATAAAAAAAGTTTCCAGTTTTGTATTAAAATTACGGGTTTACTTGCGAATTCCAAAGTTGCCCAATACTCGATCTGGTACTTATAGTTGTGGAATGATAAGTCATATCCTCTTTCCTCTGGCTTGTAGGAGGTGTTTAGTTGAGGCTGCGATGCAGTCTGTGCTGTTCTGTGTCTGATTTCTACATTATATCTCACAATCCAGAGTTTCAAATCCCAGTTGTGTTTCCTGCTGAATGTTCCAATCAATTCATTGTAGCTTCTGGCGAACCAATCAAATCTATCTATCATTGTTTGGGTGGGGAAGTTTATCATTACTCATCCCATGCGTATTTGAAAATATTAAATTTAATATACACGCGTGGCCTCTTACAACAGTGATGTCAAATCGTTACATAAGACTTCCGGCGCAAGGTGGTTGAAATAACAAGAAGAGACATGGTCCGCAACCAGACGATACGTCAAGGCCTAAAATCCCATCCCCTGCAGACCCAAGTAGAACAGTCCCAACTAAGATGGTTTGGCCATGTCTGCAGAATGGGAGAAGATCGGCTACCACGACAAGCATGGGAAACAAAGAACCATGGATCCAGACCCCCAGGACCACCCAAAGTCCGCTGGGATGACAATATTAGACAATCTTTGAAGGACCGAGGACTAGAATGGAACCAGGCCAGGAGGAAGACAGCCGATAGGATAGTCTGGCGCTCTCTCTTTCAAACCTCTACACCTCACGGTAGAAGAGGAACGACTAAGTAGTAAGTGAACTATGTATAAATATGGCACACAATGAGGAAACTTGTTAATATAATTACAAGGCAGACTTTGTTCTGGAATTCGCAGTAAAAGGGGAGACCAAAACACGAAGAAGAGATCTGGAGACAGAAATGAAAGGAACGGGGAGTACTTGAAATATCTTGACCTAATGGCACACGACAGGAGAACTTTTTTGAACGCCTATGCTCTTTGCGGAGCTAAAGGGTAATGCACGTGATTTCTAACTATATAACTATTTAGTAGTTCACTCCTCAATATTTGTGTTTTGTTAGCGACAGAATTTAGGGAGCTCACGGAATTCGCAACAGACGAACAAGCTTCGCTGCGGGGCGGACATCTGGAGTCTGAGTCTCGTATGATTACCAGTGGTGAAAGGAAGCCCTGACATGAAAACGGACATCCTGACCGCTGAACACTGAACCAGAATTGGATTTTTGGAATGTAAGAACAATGAACGAGACGGGAAAACTGAAACAGATTACACTGGAAATGAAAAACTACCAACTGCAAATAGCCAATCACCAATAGATTGATAAGAGCGAGACTGATAGGGAGATCCACCAACATCACCATAATACAGTGCTATGCGCCAAGAAGTGACAGTGACAAAGAGGTCAAGGATGCATTTTACCAACAATTACAACAAGAATTGAAATGTACAAGATACGATCTTATCCCAGTAATGGAAGACATCAGTCGCCAAGTGTGGAACGCGAGGTACCAGCTTCGTAAAAGTTTAAGAAACATTGTTATGGATCACACTAATGATAGATTTAACAACCACCGTTCAGAAGGCAATAACACTTTAAGATGTTAAATGTTATCTGGGCGGGTGGACCTCCCATTCTGATCTCACAAATCTATCGGTACCATTGTTCTGTGATGCGGTCTTCTCGACATGCCCGACGGGTACCGGAAACGGGTGCTCTCAGATTGTTATTGGTGCCATTGAAGCTTGACATCGGTGGGAAGATTATTACTTGCACAGAAATTAACCTTTTAAACGCCAACCCTTTCACAACAACAGCTCAGTTGTTTAATGGAGTGTCCTTATCGTCTAGAGTTTCATGAACGAACGAACGAACGAACTTTATTTTCAAAGGGTTGAGAATTGGGCACGCAGGCCCGTCTGACATTCTGCCCTTCCTTTCTCCCGTCTTTTATACTGATTTCATTTATTCTCACATACAATTTACCCATCAATTCAAGGAATTCAACGTTGTACAGGTAAAATAATAGCATACTCACATTCACAGTATCTAATTATAAACATGAAATAAAATATGTTGAAAAGTACAAACTAAGTATTACCATGAAACAAAATATGTTGAAAAGCACTAACATCATCATTAAACCTACACTCGATATTATACCATTTGTTCGGAAAAATAATCATATTAGGGGGGCAGATAATCAGAACTCATAAAGTATTCGAAAAGTTTACGATTGTATGAATAGGGACTGAGGTTGTTATGTTTTAGATAATGTGGAAGATAGTTCCAAAGATGAGCAGCAGAGTAAGCTAAGCTTTTCTTGAATAAGTCAAGCCTAGGCTTGGGCACTTGTATTTTGTTAAGGCGTTGACTGCGTCTTTCACTGTATTTGAACATTGGCCACAGATATGTTGGAGCATTCTGTGACAGGATTTTGTGAACAAATTTAGCTTTGTTGAACAGAAAGCGCTTTCTTAGAGGCAGTATTTTGAGATATTTATATAGATCTACACACTGTGTTTGGCAGTTGTCAGAAACTAGACGCACTGCACGCTTTTGTAGTGAATGGAGTCTTTTTGTGTTGGACATAGAACAACCATCCCAGATTGTGGAGCAATAGTCAAGGTTTGTTTGTATGTGAGATACATAGAACAATTTTCGTGCATCTTCATCTAGGAAATGTTTGATTTTAGCTAACTGGTAAACTTTCTGTGCCGTTTGCTTAGTCAGTGCATGAACATGTGAGTTCCAATTAAGATGCTGGTCAACGACTATTCCTAGAGTTTTATGTTCATTAACGTTTTCAATTGGTGAGGTACCAATATAGATCTGAAGTGTTGTTTTCTCAGAATTTTGTAATTTTTGTCTAGTTGATATTAACATGCACTTTGTTTTAATTATATTAATTAGCATGCGATTTCCGATGCTCCACTTAATCAGATTGTCTGTATCTTTTTGTAACGATAGTTCGAGTGTGTTGCAACTCGTATCACTCGTGTAGATAGTACAGTCATCAGCAAATAGGTCACAGGATGCGTGTTCGACGTGTAATGGAAGGTCATTAATGTATATGGCAAAAAGTAGAGGCCCAAGAATAGAGCCCTGAGGAACGCCGGTATTTATTATGGTTGGGTATGAGCAAGAGTTATTGTAAGAAACTACATGTTTTCTGTCTGACAGGAATGATTTAATTATCGTCACTAGTTGAAGGTTTACTTTTGATGTTTCTGGTTTTCTAATTAAAATAGCGTGATCTATCATATCAAATGCTTTTTTAAAGTCTACAAAAACTGCCCCACATATGTTATCGTTATTAATATTTAAGTGCCAGTTGTCAATCATCTTAAGTTAGAGCTGTGTGACATGAATGTTTAGGTCTAAACCCCGACTGACTATCAATTAGCAAGCCGTTGTTAACTAGGTGTTGTAGTGTTATTTTATGTATGTGTTTTTCTAGTGGTTTGGATAGCGATGATATTAAGGAGATTGGCCTATAGTTACCAAGGTTATTATTGTCGGAAGAGCCAGGTTTTAAGAGAGGATATACCTTAGCGACTTTAAAGTGCCACGGAAAGTAGCTCCGTGCGATACATTGATTGTATATGTATGTAAGCGAATCACTAATAGCTGGAGCCGCATAACGCAGTATTCGATTACTGACTCCGTCAAGTCCTGATGAGTTATTATCTTTAAGTCCTAGAAGATAGTTATACACTTCATTAACTGTCATAAACGGAATGTTGGATGGGATTGTGTTGGTACATTTGTTCTCACAAAATACTGACAGCCTGCCTAAGTCACAAGGTGAATTTGGTATTGTAGATTTAAGACTGTTTATTTCTGCCTGAAGGTAATTGCTGAAGTCTGTGGGAGTAAATGAAGTATTAGGGGTTGACGAGACTGACAGATTTCGCTTGTTCGCTAAGGTATTGATTGCTTTCCATATATCTTTACTGTTTGTTTTGTTCTGAACCAAATTTTTAAAGTAATTCTTTTTTTTCTCTACGAATTAAATATTGCACGTTGTTCCTCTGTTCTCTGTATATGTTAAAGTCCTTGTTTTTGTGAGCTTGATCTCTCTGCCTCATGGCGTCTAGCACTGCTTGTGTGATCCAAGGAGATTTGACCTGTCGTTTCACACGAACTTCTTTAGTTGGTGCGTGGTTATCAAACACACAAAGAAAGATACGTGTCCAATGGGCAATGGCGTCATCGGGATCAGAAAGCTGGTAAACACTGGCAAGAGGTGCAGTTCGCAAATCATGTAAAAATAGTTCACGGTTGAAATGTTTAAAACTTCTAAATTTAATACTGATATGTTTATTTCTTGGAGCTTTATATTTATTCTTTGACCACGTGCAACATATAGGGTAGTGGTCACTCATCGCGACAGTAGGAACAGAGCATTCTATAATATTGTCTGCACAGGTGACGTAGATGTGGTCAATTATTGTGGATGATGCATTTGTTACCCTGGTAGGCTGGTTGACTATTTGTTTTAGGTTGTAAGATAGGATGATGTTTTCCCATGTTTGGTTTATGTTGCGCATGTCGATGTTGAAATCGCCTAGAAGAATAATTTCTTTGGCAGTGGTAAATACTTTATCCATCATAGTGGTGAAATCTTCATACCAGATGGCTCCTGCACTGGGATTTCTATAAAGATACCCGACTAGAAATTGTCCCTGAGTCGGTAGTTTTATTTCTAACCATATGCACTCGGTCTCTGCTGTCTCTAAATCGCTTCTGCGGCGATAACTAATAGAAGTGGAAATATATACTACAATACCTGTTTCTAGCTTTCTACTTGAGTCTCGCCGAACTGTTTTAAACTATTTAGGGCAATTTCACCATCTGATATTTTGTCGTTTAAGCGACTTTCGGAAAGTCCAAAAACATGAAAATTTTTATTTAGAATTTGTGTAAGCTCAGGAAGTTTGCCTAATAAATGGTAAATGTTCAGGTGGCCCAGCCGTAGACCATCCTTAATTAGCCATTGTGTCTGATAGGTATGCATTTTATTTTGGCGAGTGGTTTAAAAAGGAAAATAACAAAAGCAATTTTAAATACGAACCCACGAAAATTTAAACTAATTAACGTCACCAAGTAAGTGAAAATGCAAATGTTAGTACTTAACGTACGAACACTTGGTACAAGTATTGCTAAAAAATCACAATTAACTGAAATTGTCAGTAGTATATTAAAATAGTCACACAACAGTAGGCACGCACGTTTTCACACCACAACACTAAAATTCTAACAAAGTAATTAAGCAATACTGAGAGGATACGAATTAAAAAAAAAGTAAAATGAAAAAATCTTGCAAATTATGAAAAGAACTGTCGAAGGCCTGTAGCCAATGAAATTAAAGTGTTTTGAGAAAGTAACAAAGTACTTATTACTTTATGCGTCACAGTAATCAATTAATTTTTCAGGGGAGAGACGGCTTTGGTCGCAGGGATTAAGTCAATGAAAAAAAAAATGAGTGGATTAATCATCGATAATGGATGTCTCTGTCAGGTACATAGTAAGGCCCGCGTTGCACAGACATCATTAGTGCTTGGCTGAGTGATGCTGGACTGAATTGCATCAGGTAGCCAAGTTCTGGGTTCCACTGAGCACGATCAGAAAGGCTACGGGAGGAAGCTTGACGACTGTAGATTTCGTCTGCAGTGGTTACAACACTTGTAGGAGATTTTTGGGTCTGTGACATTGTGGCACTGCTTCTTGAACTGTCATATAATGTGTTTGTGAGGGGCTGTCTTATAGGTAGTGGAGGAAACATAACATCGTAACGTTCGGCTTCCTGGCTGTAGGTGGCGTTCTGTTTGTTGTTAGGTACTTTGTTGGTTACAGGAGCGCTTCTTTGAGGGGCGGGTAAGGTGTGTTGTGCATTTTCATGAAGGGCTGATCTCATGGTAGATCGGTTTGCGTTCTCTGTGTCTGGTGGGTTGTCGTGTTGCGTTCGCTGCGGGTACTTGATGTTTTTTTGCTAGAATGCTGCTACCTAGTTTTGATGTATGTATTTGATCTATGTAAAGGCGTTTCTTTGGTGCTCCAGAGTTGCTTGTGAAGAAAGGAGTGTTGTTGATATAGCCAATGTTGTTGTGTTCACAATAGCTCTGGATTGTCTTGTTGTTGGTTTCGGCTACGCGACGTTGGAAGCCATAGCAAGGTGGAATAATGGATGACATAAAAATGGAGGTGTTAGGAAATTTTTGTTTTATTGTGAGAGAGAGAGAGAGAGAGAGAATTGTGTGGATACGACGTGAAGGGGCTAGTTTTTGTTTAAGATTCGTTAACAAAGAGAGAGAGAGAGAGAGAATCGTGTGGATACTGCGAGAAGAAGAGAGTTTTTCTTAAGATTCGTTAACTTAGAGAGTTGGACACTACGTGAGGGAGAGAGTTTTTTTTTTTTTAAAGATTCGTTAATTACTCTGGGACAAGAATTTGTAATGCTCCTAGATGTAAATAATGAAGGAAACCCAGGACCTATGAGCAATAAATCTACAAGTAAAGATAGAGGAGTAAAGTATTAGAGACTTCACCATACTAGATCCAGCTTTATTATGAAAGGGGGGGGGGGGGGGGGGGAATTCCCTCCTTGCTGCCTTTTGCCTTCCCTAACTCAAGAGAAGTCACGTACCAATTTACAGCTGGGTAGACTGTAGCGTAACGCTACCAGATTTCGATCCCGGAACCTCGTAACTTTGCCGCGATAAGAAAGCGCTCTAACCGCGGTCATTCGGGCTGTCATGTAATAAATACAGGTAATCAAATATAATAATAAACAAAAATGTAAATAGCAGGCACAGGTTAGACGGAACGAAGGAGTACACAAAACAACAGAAAACAAACACAAATGATACACTTACCGGAGAATTGAACCAGGAACCATGTGAACGGCGCCATCGCTTTGCTGAGAGAGTGGAATCGTCAAAAGACATAAATCCAACTAACCACCCCCCTCCCCCATTCCCAAAAAAAGTGACTTGCAGTAGTCATGTTTACGACAATGTACGCAACTATGGAATATGTGACCATGAAACGACACAGACATTTACAGCAAGGCGACGGCGCCGTTTGGATAGTTCTCGATACGATTCCCAGTAGGCCTATATTTCATTTCTTGTCTGTTATCTGGTGTGATCAATTCTTGTCTGTTATCTGGTGTGATCATTTCTTGTCTGTTATCTGGAGTGATCATTTCTGTCCATCATCTCTAATTCACAGGACTCGGGTTTCCTTCGTTATTTTGACATTTGTAGACTCAATCACATATCACATTTCTATTAGCCAGTATGAGCCACATAATACACGAAGGCCGAAATACTTGTGTCTAGTAGAAAGAAGGTGAAGATTAACAAGAAAGACATCAGTGGCTAGTTTAAGTAACGGATGAGTCTCGCAGCAGAGAAAAAACTGCGCCGTTCAAATGGTCACTGGTTCGATTCCCCGGTGAGCCAATCGCTTCTTTTACTTTTCTGTTGGCTTGTGTCCTCTTTCTTTCTGTCTTACAAGTTCCTGGTATGTACCTGCATTCGTTTGTTTGTTTGTTTGTTTGTTTGTTTGTTATTTCTCACAGGTCTCTGAGTTCCTAAATAATTTATTTCTGTGTTCACTCATCCGTGATAACGTTTAAATCATCCCTCATAATCTCCCTTTTGTCCGTGACCGCGACATCGCTTGCTGTGTTCGCTACAGACGAAGACAGAAATTAACACATATTTTCCCAGCACAGGAAAGACAAAAGGAGGGCTGACACTTGGGAGTCATGACCCAAGTGGGCCCGCGCCCTTTGAGTGGAAAGGAGATTAAAGAGCTGACACATTTGATCGAGGTTGGGGGGGGGGGGTACTCTGCTGATCAGATTACCTCCTGTTATAGCGCTATCGCAATGATTGTCGCCGAATATTCCACAGTGAATATTCACTTGGAGTTATTTACCTTTAGCAGTGTTTCGCCCATTAGCTGAATGTTCCGTGCCGGAGCGTTTTAACTTTATTGTATACGCCGATCGAGCCACATAATTCCGAGCCGACTGCATCAGAATAGGTGTCCATCGCCGGTCGAGGTCATTTGTGCATCAAATGGTCATGATACCCCACACGAACAGACATGTGACAACAACAACATTACAATTCACGACAAATTACTTGACCCGATGCGCGAAACACTGCTAATCCGCGAGACACTGCTAAAGCACGAAACACTGCTGAAGGGAAATAATTATAAAATATCCATATTCTGTGCGCAGCGTTCGGCGACAATCATTGCGAAATTACCGGGGTTTCCTATCTTATCATAGTGCGTTTTTTTTTTTAGGAAATGGGCGAAATTATAAATAAACTAAAAGGTATAGGTAGTCCTATCGCAGATACTGCCGTAGGGGGTGAAGTGTTAGAGACGTCACCATACTAGGTCCAGCATCGAGAAGTTCCATTCCTTTCTGCCTTTTCCTTCCTTAACTCGAAGTCAGGTACCCATTTACAGCTGGGTAGACTAGAGCGTGTCGGTACCGTGATTCGGACCCGGCATCTTTGCCGCGAGAGACCAGGATGAATAAACTATCAACAAAAATGACGGGAATTAACTATGTTGTGCTCACTCTACTGCATGACCTCATGACCCGGTACTGTTTCTCTTGTGGTCGGATCATTTTTTTCCCTTCTATTTCACCTGCAGTTGATCATTGTAGTCAGTGGCGTCACTAGGGTTGGTGTCACCCAGTGCAGTAACTCATGGTGTCACCCCCATGGACCTCCTCCCGTACCCAGACCATACAGAATCCTTAGTAATGTTTTTTTTAACTAATGTTACTCGTAAATCGTAATTCCCGTATATCACTGAACGTAATGGCAATAGTAGTGACATAAACAACTAGCAAAATTAAAATTACACCTTTAAATTACAATATCTTACCCACAGACTAAATATTTTTTAAATAAAAAATAATAAATTTCTGCTGAAACACTGCACAAAAATTTTATAGACAAGTCATTTTGGTGTCACTCCCTCTGATGGTGTCACCCGGTGCGGTCCGGCCCCCCCCCCCCCTAGTGGCGCCACTGATTGTAGTCAAGTTTATCTGGATGCATTGCCTGTAAAGATACCGAGCAGGCCGTCAAAAATGACGTGGGGGGGGGGGGGGGGGGGGGGGGGGGGAAAAAAGCCAATGGAATGAAATTTGAGAAATTAATAAACAGCACTTTTATCACAGAATTGGAAAAAAAAAAATGTCACTTAAGAGCGACTAAATCGGCCGACACATGAAAAAAATTTTTTGGGCGACAAGTCATTTTTGGTGTCACAGACCCTCTGAACCCCGGTGCGGGTGGCGCCACTGATTGTAGTCAAGTTTATCTGGATGCATTGCCTGTAAAGATACCGAGCAGGCCGTCAAAAATGACGGGGGGGGGGGGGGGGGGGGGGGTGAGGGGAAAAAAAGCCAATGGAATGAAATTTGATTAATTAATTAACAGCACTTTTATCACAGAATTTTTAAATGAAAAGAAATAAATGTTAAAATCTTGCCGTTGTACTTTGAAAAAAAAAAATGTCAAATAAGAGCGACTAAATCGGCCGACATATGAATACTTATTTGGGCGAAATTGGACAGACACCACAACCACCTTCCTCCCTCTCTCCTCCCCCTATTCGTTTCACTGTCTTAAAACTATTAACTGTGATGATTTATTACCTACAGCAAGTATGCTATATTGTGTAGATTAGTTGAACAAACAAAAAAAGATCGTGGGACTTGTTTTTTTCGTTACGTTTCACAGTTCATGAGGGAACTCTTAATATGTCGAAAGTTGACGAATCTGCCTTCAAGTGAGCCAATCAAACTAGCGCCCCTATCTCATCTTGAACTGCAGTATAGTGCCCACACCAGCGTCGGATTATTCATTAGGCCCCCGCGAAAAAAAGCAGCAGAGTCATAACGCACAGAGGTCTACAGCAGCACGCGCACGATAGGACGCTCGTGCGTGTAGGGTAATAGTATCTGGGCAACAGTTAGTTTATAAGTTACTCCCATCCCCGATTGTTCCACTTTTTAAATTATATTTTCTTTGCAGGGGATTTAACAAAATCTAGGGGCTGTAACGAACACTTGTTTTTTTTTTTTTTGTTTTTTTTTTACGTATTATTATATAAATAAAAACATTTATCTGAAATCCATTAGTTTTTTGTTGTTGTTGTTGTTTAACAGTTTTAACTTTTAGAAGATTGGAGAGGGGCCTCAAAATATCTTAATAGCCTAGGGCCTCCTCCGTTCTTAATCCGGCCCTAGCCCATAAAGCTTCCGCTAATTTTGCCTCTTTGCCACTTTCATCTTTTAGTTCCACGACAAAGTCTTTCCCTCCCACACATTCCGAGACCTTTCATGTCTTCATCTTTCAGTATCATCATCATCATCATCAGCTGCCATCTCCACAACGAAGGTTGGCTGTAATGGATCTCCAACGTCTTCTGTCTCTTGTCTTGGTGGTGCACTCTGATAGACTCTTTCCTGTCCATCTCTTGATGTTATCTTCCCACTTATAACGCTGTCTTCCCCTTGCACGTTTGCCTTCACCTCTCCCTTCTGTTATGGTCTTCTGCACGGTGTTATGCCTTTTTATGTGGCCAAAGTATTTTAGCTGCCGAACTTTGATCTCCCTCATTAGTTCTCTTTTCATACCTAGATTTTCTAGGACCTCCTTATTTGTTTTCTTCTCTTTCCATGAGATACGCCCCATTCTTCTATATTTCCACATTTCAAGAGCCTCAATTCTTTCTTCCAAATGCTTATTCATCGTCCATGTTTCTACACCTTACAGAAATACAGAATATATATAACACTTTATGATTCACAGTTTTAATTTGTGAGATAACTGTTTAGATGTCAGTATATGTTTCATGTTGTTGAATGTAGCGTAGCTTTGGCTATTCCTATTCTCTTCTTGATTTCTGTTTCACATCTGCCATCTTCTGATATACTTTAGCTCTTGACTTGTTCCAGGATTTTCCCATTTACGCTTATCTTTAATGTGGGCTTATCGTCTGTTTTGCTAATTATCATAGTTTTTGTTTTCTCAATATTAATGTCGAGTCCATGTTCATGACTTATACTGTTCACTTGCTTCACTAGTTCTTGTAACTCCTGTTTCAGTATCAGTGCCTAACAAATTCAGCCAGAGCGAAATTGAAGTTTGTCCCGCAGTTGACCCTCTGGGCATAAAGTCAGCGCCGAAGTACTTCGCGTGCAATTTACTGTGATGATTTCTGCAGCAATTTGTTGTACATGAGCAGACGACTGCCAGCTCAATGACCAATCTTACCGTAGCCACAATTTACGAGATTCCTGTTTGCAGCAGTAATCGTGTTCTATATTTCGTGTCCCCTAGATGATCCCAAACTTCACACGGAAACTTAACACGGGGAGTTACTCACGTTAGAGGTGGTGTTATTCCCGAGTTGAAATGTAAGAGCGCACCAGTACGCATTTCTTCACTTTGCCTGCATGAAAAATTTCGTTGGTTCGATCTTGGTTCGTGATCTCTAACAGATTGAGAAGCACTGCTGTAAAGTACACAGTAAAACTAGCGAATATTGTATTTCACCTTCTTGCAAATTCTACACATTTCACCATGTCCGTGTAATATAGAAGCTTTACATGAGTCATCATTGTCATAATTTTATTTTTCGTTCCCTGTGGAGCATGGCACCACCATTACAGCTGGTCGCCATGCAGGAAATCTGCAAAACATTCCTAGGCCCTTGCAGTTGTGGTTTCTTTCAGCAGTTTATCTTACATGATGAGGTTGCAAGCCTTGTCACAACCTCAAATGAGTCACCTCTTACAATGTGCCTGCAGACGCAGCAAAATATTCTTACCGTGTCCCCTTAGAGACCCCCCGGGAACTACAAAGGGCCTAACTTGAATGCAAAGGTAAAGCAAAAAAGGTCCTTCGGCTGGTTTGCTGACAGGTTCAAAAGCTAGGTCTTCTGACGTTCGAACAGTTTTTACAATGGACGTTTAACTACTGTCTGGGTGTTTTAAGGCTTACCTACGTTCAGTTTAAGGCAGCATTTCTCAACCCTTTTATCCTGGAGGGACGCTTGAAATAATGTTGAGGTCTCTGGGAACCCCTGCATAAGAATTATTGTATGGACAGCTCGCGGTACATTAGCGTGATCAGTAAGTTGTAAATATAATAATCCAAGAATTAATTGTCAATGCTCTTTTGAGTAGACAGTGATATTTGTCTGTGGATCAGTTTATTTTGGCCAAATTATTAGCCCACTCTTTTTGTGTGGTTCGCTCTCGCCATAAAGGGTATCAACTTTCACGCAATGTTTAATCACGACCTCTCGCGGAACCCCTAACGACCTCTCGCGGAACCCCTCTCTCGCGGAACCCCTCTCTCGCGGAACCCCTCTCTCGCGGAACCCCTATCTCGCGGAACCCCTCTCTCGCGGAACCCCTATCTCGCGGAACCCCTCTCTCGCGGAACCCCTCTCTCGCGGAACCCCTCTCTCGCGGAACCCCTAACGACCTCTCGCGGAACTCTATGGTTCCGTGGAACCCTGGTTGAGAAACCCTGGTTTAAAGACTTCAGCAGCAGTTGGGTTTAGCAACATTCTATCTTCTACATACAATTTTGCACACCTCAGCAGGATCCTGTGCTGCATTATGCCTACGAATAAAATCTTACAAATGTCAGATCGGGTCCTGTGCTACTTTATGTCAACTAATAACATTTTGTAAAGTCAGCTGGGGTTCTAAGCTACATTATTTCTGCTAATGAAACCGTGCATCATTTAGCTTGGGTCTTATGCTACATTCTGTCTACTAGTAAAATCTTACACACTTGTATTCGGGTCTTTTGCTACATTCTATCTGCTAATAAAATCGTACAAACTTAGCTGGGGTCCTGTGCTACATTCTATTCTGTCAAGATCTAGTGCAACATTCTGTTTACTAGTAGAATCTTACAAACTTCTGTGAGGATCGTGTACTATACTCTCTCTACACACACACACGCACACACACACACACGCACGCACGCACGCGCGCGCTCACACACATCAGCGAGGTGCTTTGCAACATTCTGCCCAGTAGTAAAATCTTAATGTGGTGATTTGTGTTATATTCTGTCTACAAAAAATAAAAAAATTATAAATAAATAAAAAAACAGCAACTTCCAAAACTCAGAGAGGGTGCATTGCTACATTCAGTCTTTTAGTAAAAACCTAACAATTTTCAGCTTTGGTTCTGTGCTACATTCTATCTACTAATAAAATTTAGCATACCGTAGCTAGTGTGCATCTGCTAATAAAATCTTTTAAATTTAGCTCGGTTACTGGTTATTACAATGTGGAAGTGGTTGCATCGATATCCGATTCTCAGCTTTGCAGCGATTTGAGTTGCTGTCGACCAGGTCAATGTAATCAATATCAGTCAATCAGGGCTGCGAGTATCGAATTTTCTTGTTTTGTGTAATAGAAGCCGACTTGGCTCCCGTTGAACTTTTCTCAGGTTTTAAATCTCAGTTTCTCATAGAACGTTGTCATGTTTATTTTCAATTTTTAATGTTAAATTTAATACATAAACTTGTCCATTTATTTTACCAGCATAAATTTGTGTTATGACTTTCACTCACAGTTTTCTTTCATTCCCTGCATCATCATCATCATCATCATCATCATCGAAGTCGCTGTCATCTTCTTCTTCTCGTTCGCTGTTGTTTAGTAATGTCTACACCAGAAGTCCGGTTCTCTGGATGTATGTTGCTGTGGTTGAAAGTTCGTCAAGACTCCCAAACAGCTTTGTGTGGATGTGCGTCTCTGTGGGCCAATGTTCAGTCCGCAAATGACTAAGCATGTGGCAGTCTTGCAGGATATGTTCGGCTATCTGTGCTGCCTGTCCACACGTGGGACTAATCTCAGTCTGTATAAGTGACTGTTCAGTCTGTTATGTCCTGTTCTAATACGGAACAGGATCACCTGTTTTGCTCGATCAAGATAGTGATAGTTGTCTCTTTGTTGGATCAAGATAGTGATAGTTGTCTCTTTGTTGGATCAAGATAGTGATAGTTGTCTCTTTGTTGGATCAAGATAGTGATAGTTGTCTCTTTGTTGGATCAAGATAGTGATAGTTGTCTCTTTGTTGGATCAAGATAGTGATAGTTGTCTCTTTGTTGGATCAAGATAGTGATAGTTGTCTCTTTGTTGGATCAAGATAGTGATAGTTGTCTCTTTGTTGGATCAAGATAGTGATAGTTGTCTCTTTGTTGGATCAAGATAGTGATAGTTGTCTCTTTGTTGGATCAAGACAGTGATAGTTGTCTCTTTGTTGGATCAAGATAGTGATAGTTGTCTCTTTGTTGGATCAAGATAGGGATAGTTGTCTCTTTGTTGGATCAAGATAGTGATAGTTGTCTCTTTGTTGGATCAAGATAGTGATAGTTGTCTCTTTGTTGGATCAGGATAGTGATAGTTGTCTCTTTGTTGGATCAAGATAGTGATAGTTGTCTCTTTGTTGGATGAAGATAGTGATAGTTGTCTCTATGTTGGATCAAGATAGGGATAGTTGTCTCTTTGTTGGATGAAGATAGTGATAGTTGTCTCTTTGTTGGATCAAGATAGTGATAGTTGTCTCTTTGTTGGATCAAGATAGTGATAGTTGTCTCTTTGTTGGATCAAGATAGTGATAGTTGTCTCTTTGTTGGATCAAGATAGGGATAGTTGTCTCTTTGTTGGATCAAGATAGTGATAGTTGTCTCTTTGTTGGATCAAGATAGTGGTAGTTGTCTCTTTGTTGGATCAAGATAGTGATAGTTGTCTCTTTGTTGGATCAAGATAGTGATAGTTGTCTCTTTGTTGGATCAAGATAGGGATAGTTGTCTCTTTGTTGGATCAAGATAGTGATAGTTGTCTCTTTGTTGGATCAAGATAGTGATAGTTGTCTCTTTGTTGGATCAGGATAGTGATAGTTGTCTCTTTGTTGGATCAAGATAGTGTCTCTTTGTTGGATCAAGATAGTGATAGTTGTCTCTTTGTTGGATCAAGATAGTGGTAGTTGTCTCTTTGTTGGATCAAGATAGTGATAGTTGTCTCTTTGTTGGATCAAGATAGTGATAGTTGTCTCTTTGTTGGATCAAGATAGTGATAGTTGTCTCTTTGTTGGTCGACTTTCCTAATGGCCTTGTCGTTGTCATTATCATCGCTTTCCTTTGCTCTCCTTACGGAGCATGGAGCTACCAATGCAGCCCGTCCCCTTGCAGGGAGCCGACACCGAGCAGTCACATGATCTTGCGGCGATGGTTTATGTGGCAACTTGTTGTACACGATGAGTTTGCCAGCCCCATGCACACAACCTTATGTTAGTCGCCTAGTGCTTGACCATGCTTGTGGATGCAGTAATTTTATTCTGTCTTTGTCTCCCCAGAGACCCCCGGGAAGTACATGGGGTTGTTTACTCCACATAGTTTTATCAAAATATTTTTTCTTCTTCTTCTTCTTCCTCGTTCGTCCTAAAAAGGACGTTGGTTGCGTTGTGTCGCCGTTTACAGCGCAGCTGCGATATTTGCGCCTTTCGGCCCGGCACATCCGACTTCCGCGCGGCATTTTTTTGGGACCGGGTTTGCCTTCCCTCTTCAATCCCTACTCTCTCGGATAGACTGCAGTGATGCAGCCTGTTTCCTGGACCACCACTTGGAGGTGGAGTAGGGTCTTGGTCAGCTCTGGCTCGCTGACCCTGAAGCTCGCAGTCAAGCTATGAGTAGCTGACTGCATTCATCTCTTTTGCTGCGTCTTCGGTCCCAAAATATTACAAGATTCGTGTCTTACTTTAGACATTAATACTGACTGTGTGAGACAATAAGAACTATTATAAATTGGTGTATTGTTTTTTTAGTCTAGGATCAGTGTCTTAGTATCCCAGTTTTCGGCAATATTAGTTAGTGACAATTAATGTTAATTAGTGATTAAATACTTTTCTCTTCCTCTTAACTAGGGCGGCCCAGAAACTTGGTAAAAAGAAGAAGCGTCACTACTCGCAAGATCAAGAACCGCAACCATCGTTTCCAACAAATTTTGCTGAAGTCATCCGATTAACTCCCCCTCCAGCTCCGCCATGTTTGCTGAGGACAGTCGGACGTCTTCAGAACCCAGGAATGGGGAAGGTGAGTTTTTTTCTTCTCTCCCCCTTATTTCTGTCTTTGTAAATGTAAATACGTATAATATTAATTACATTACCAGTTTCTATATTCTATTTAATCTGTTTTCTTTTAACTAGTTGTTTTTATCTACCCGTGACACTTTAATCTTTATGTTTGTATTTTATTTCTTCTTCATTTTCGTACACTCTCAGATGTCCTTTTAAAGAAAGCAGTAGTCAGCTTGAGGCTATTTGCATCTCCGTAGAGTTTTTTCCAAGAATGGTACTTGGTGACGGCCATATACGCTTTCTCTGTTCCTCATATCTTGGACATCTTTGAAGTAGATGTTCAGCAGTTATTTTAGCAGTGCCACAGTTACACTCATCTGTAGTTCCCATCTTTAGCTTGTTGAATAGATGGTATCCCAATCTGTTGTGGCCAGTGCGGAGTCTGTTTTACCATTTGTTTTCTTCTGTTGAGCTGGTAGCATGTGTCATTTTGTGTGTGACCTGGGTGCCCTGCATCCCATTTGTTTCAGCATCTGATTCTGATAAAACTCTTTGCCTGTTCGAAAGTTATGCTGGCATCATGCTGAGGTAAATTTCAACCTTCCTTTACCAATCTGTCAGCCTCTTCATTGCTGAGGATATTACAATGACTTGGGATCCATTGGATCACAACTCTTTTGAATCGTTGACATAGTTTGTGGAGCACTACTCTTAGGTCATCCAGGTCTGCATTATTTTGGCTTTTCAGCGTTGCAATTACTGACAGTGAATCGGTAAAGAAAGCAACTTGTCTGTGCTTTGTCTCTCTGATCTTTCATCTGTCATTGTAACCTCTGCTGCCGATTTCAAGGCCTCTGCCTCTGCTCTGAAGTTACTTGAGAATTGTCCTGTTGCCATTGATAGCGTTTTTGAGCAGCAGTGCTTAAGCTCACTATGACACTTAGACCTCTATTTTCTGTTGCATTTGTTGCTGATCCATCTGTATATGCATGGGTCCAGGCGATGCGTGGGTAATGTTTCTATATGTATTTTGTCGCCATGGATTTTCTCTCTGTTGCAGTCTGGCTCTTCTTTCTCTTAATTCCATGAATGTTGTCTATCATTTCAGGGAAACGATGTTGTTTTCAAACTGGGAGCTTGTGTGCAGTTTAGATGGGTTTAATTGTTGATACTGCATTTATGGGAAATTCTCTCATCTTTTTGTTATGGCTGTTTCTACAAAGTTGCTTCGCTAGAGTCTGAGACTTCTGAGAGCATTTATTCTATTTAAACTTTACCTTTTCTTTTGATATAGTTAGTTAAGCATCGCGCGTAGAAGACACGTTTGTTTGTTTGTTTGCTTGTTTGTTTATTTGAGGATACGTTGCCCTGTCTAGCGTCATAGTAAATAAAGTAGGTGCGCGGTTTCATTAACACCGTGGATGGGTGTGGAAAAAAAAATTGAAAAAAGGTGATTCGTCTTACGAGAACATTATATTGCATTACCTATCATCACCACTATCTCTCACAAATATCACCAACTCAAGAGGAACGAACCAACCTGGGTACAAATTAACATAAGCCAAGGAAACACTATCTCTGGCGGACTTTAAGCCAGTATCACTACTACTGGTGCATCTAAAACCCAAATCAAATAATCTCTTTAACCTGACTGCCACATGGAGATTATAAATGGTGCCGTACCCAGTCCTCTTTAACTGGCACTGCCACACTTTACCGTTACCTTTTTTCATCATTATCATCCCCTTTTAACTTCCTTTTAACAATGAGCGCAGCCTTCAACAAACTTATGCAAAGTCGTCACGTCCTGTGCCATCAGGTCCAGGTCTCTCAAGGTCTTCCTCATCATTATTGTTTCTGTCTCCAGTTCTCCTCTCCATGTGTTTTTCAGTCTACCTTTTGTTTCTTTTACCCTGAGAATTTCAGAACAAGGACTGCCTTGTAATGCTATCAGTATGGTTTCCCCGGTGTATCGCCAGCTTTATCTTCTCGTCTCTTGTTCTACTGGCGCTTGTCTGGTTCTTGTCATCAGTTCCATATTAGTGAACTTGTAATACCACTTCAATCGGTCTGTTCTACCCTAGCACCCATTTATGAAAGTCTGTAGCTTTGTACACGCTTTTCGTTAACTTGCCTTGTATGTCACTCTCTTGTCACCTTCAAATCTTTGCAATCGATTTTTGTCAATTTGATGTTACATTTTTTGACTGCAAGCTATAAACGCCTTGAAACAATTATTTTTGGCTTTTTAGTGCATTAAAAGCGTGTGTTTAAAATATGTTTTTATATATTTTTAATTGTTTTTATTGTTCTTCAATTGTTTTATTATGCATAAGCTTGAGTAAAATTAATGTTCTTCTTTGATAGTAGCGCTAAACGGTATTAATCTCATAATATTATGTATACTTTCTCCTGATCAATTTATGAATATTCCGTTTGCGTTCATTTAACTTTGTGAACCATTTCTTCTTTATGTCTTTATAGCACATTCGGAGCAATTTTTTGACTTAATGTCTGCATTTCATTTTCCCGAACCATTGTCCTCTTTATGTCTGTACTTAATTTTCTGAACCATTTCCCAGAAGCGTCGAACATGTCGACAAAAACCTCACATTAGAGAAACTGCTGACACGTTATAGATGCCATTAATCCTCGGCAGATCGCCTGCACATCCGCCATGATAGGAAGTCGCACCCTACTGTCACGTGATATCAGCAATCTATTCCCGCGCAGAATCATGTGACTTGTCCAACGCCATCAGACGGCACGCGATCTCTTGTCATGGTCCAGGTCTGGCTGGAGTGAAGTCATGAATATTTTGGTAGTACATGATTTGACAACATCAAAGAATAAACAGACCTAAATTACAGAGCTGGGATTTTTTTTTTTGGGGGGGGGGGGGGGGGGGGGGGCGGGGGGGAGAAGAATAACACTACTAAGGAAAAGGTTGAAGTTTTTGTAGTGAACATTTTTTTTACAGGATGCGGTTAACCAGCCCCATGCCCAGTGGTTATCAGGAGTGAAAATGGAAGTCACAACCAAATTGGGGTTTAGTTCAATTCCCTGCCGGGGCGGGAAAAGATAACCAGAGGCTGCCACTTGGGAGTGATGATACTAGCGGGCCCGTCTCCCTTATTAAGTGATATAAAGCCTAAACACTTGTCTGATGGGGTACCATTTCTGATGATCAGACTCCCTTCTGTTGTAACGTTATGTATAGAGTTACCTATCAGACCTCAGACACAAGAAGAGAATTTTATCAAAATTTAAAAAAAAATTTTGTTTTAATTGTTCCTGTTGCCTTAATATACAAGTGAGCATTGAATGGCAGAGTGTTTAGCGCTTGCATCTCGAGACAAACTTACCAGGTTCGAAACCAGGTAAGCATCATGCTCCAGATCTACCCAGCTGTAAATTGGTGGTACCTGACTCTGCTGTTGAGTTAAAGAAGGCAAAGACAGCGAAGAAGGAAACCTTCACTCCCACTTCATGAAGCTGAGGCCTAGCATAGTGAAGTCTCTAACACGTCACTCCCTTACCGCAATATCATCGTCATTTTTCTTTTCGCTCCCTAAGGTGTATGGGGCCACAATCGTATCTGTCCCCCTTGCAGGAAACCTGCACAAATCATTCACATGCTCTTCTGTGGTTCATGTAGCAACTTCTTATGCCTATCTGCAATGCGACTTCTTTTACCTTTGAAAAAGCCAATCTCGCGATACTGTCTCAGCATTCTCTTCCGTTTTCCAGAGGGTACAAAGATACTTTGATCTTTATTAAGTATGACATACAGCATAATATTACGTCGATCAGGCTGCTTTATAACAAGACAGGGCATCAAGCTATACTTAATTAACACATGATCAATTGTTGTGGTACGTCATCTTAAGTTGTCTTAACTTGTCAGTCATTTAGACAGGCCAGGGTTCTGTATTCACAGCTCCTGCTGACCTGTACGTAATGATGCGATTAGATCATGCTTAGGAATTGCGAGATTCATCTGAGGTTCATAAATATGAAAATGCGTTGCTGTTCGTTCTGTAGGGAAAAAAACAACAGTTCTTTTTTGAATGTCCGGCCAACACACCTTCATCATGTGGACATTTAACAAAATACAAATGGGGTGAGCTCGATACAGCTGGAAAAATGTAAATTGCAATGCTCAACAGGATTTAGTTATTTATTCTTTGTCGTTTTCGTAATGGCTTTGTTTTGCTGATGAAGATTTTTTTTTCGTTATTGGTTGTTTCTGTCTTTTAAATAGTTATGTTCTGTAAATATCTTATATTTGTCTATCTTTGATGTCTGTAGCTGATATATATATATATATATATATATATATATATATATATATATATATATGTATATATATATATATATATATATATATATATATATATATATATATATATATGATAGCGTGGGCGAGATGATGATGATGATTATATTGTGATGTGTGATCACTCTCTTTTCACACTCGCACCGACCCGAACAACAATAAAACTCTTGATTCTGAGGCAGGGGCTGTATTTATTTTTACAACCCTATCAGTGACACTTAAACACACGAAGCAAACATTAAACAAGTAACAAAGCGAACAAAACACCCAGCATGTGCCCGATTGCTAATCTGAAGACGCAAACAAAGCAACGACTGGTTAAAATCATAGTTAAATAATGATACTCTCATCTGCCAAACAGTCCTTCCACGCCACCTGACACCCTCAACTATCACACACGCATACACTCATGCGTGTCGTCCAGTGCAACTAGTATGGTGTTGTGCATGAGGCTGGCAATCTCACCATGTAACATCGGTTGCTACCAAAACCACTACTGCACGAGCACACACTCAGCTATCATACACACACACACACACTCATGCATGTCGTCCAATGAGACTAGTATGGTGTTGTGCATGAGGCTGGCAATCTCACCATGTAACACAGATTGCTACCGAAACCACTACTGCAAGAGCACACACTCAGCTATCACACACACACACTCATGCATGTCATTGAGACTAGTATGGTGTTGTGCATGAGGCTGGCAACCTCACCGTGTAACACAGATTGCTACCGAAACTACTACTGCACGAGCATCTGAATGCTTCATACGGATGAAACCACACTGGTGGCCCCATGCTCCCTCAAGAGCGGAGAAGAGAAATATATATATCTTCAAGTGCGCCCACGTGCTCTCACAAACCATCCTTCACATTACAATAATTAAATAATCATGAAATATGTATAATATAGAATTAACCAATATGTACCACCAATGTTCTCCTTGATGGGCATAAACCACCACCTCGCATCTGATCCATCTCAATATTCATTACTGCATTCTGAACATGTCGTAAGTGACGACTGGTGCGCCTGGCAACAAGCGTGTCGTATATGACCCCTGATGAGACTGAGAACTCATCACATGGAACACATCGTTACCGTCACCGAAGCAACCACAGCAATAGCATCAAAATGCTTATTATGGGCCTGTAATGGACACCAGCTGCATTGGTGTTTCCATGCTCCGCCGGGAGCAACCAGAGAAACAGCTGTCTCAACGTGCCTTACGCCTTACGCACGCTCTCCAGAAATCTAAATATATATTCTCACTTCCAAGTAACCCATTAAAGATATACAGTAGAAATATCAATAATCGTGAAATACACTTAATTACTCTTACATTAAGGAATACAATATAATTATTCTTAACTTTAACAAAACTGGAATTAAATACATAACGTGTCACATGGCGTAACATTATAGGTTTACCACGCGGGGCGTGTTATTCGCCGCTTTTTATACAGTCCTCGCCACGTGGCTGCCATCTTGCTATTGTTAATCTTATCTAAATTCCAGTGAAATAGCTTCATACTATATCTGCCTTTCTGATGAATGAAATTATCGCTCTTACAACCGCAATCTGGACTTTGCATGCCTAATAAAACCTATCAAACATTATTTTCACTCATCTATCATTTCGAGACTAAATCATAATGCCCTAAAAAGACATTTCCTTTGGGAACACATCTATCTATCTATTTAGACCTAATTCACTAAACATTAAAACATACTCGTGCTGAATATAATTTCAGAATTACAGAACACCAATGCTAATTACAAAATGCGCTAAGAATTACAGCTCACGTGCTCTGGTCCATCTGATACCTACACCGGTCACCTCGTCTTGTTTGTTCTCTCGTCTGGGCTGATACTAGGAAAGGTCGCTGCTGGCTATCACGCGCTTTATATAGACCGCTAAGCCTAAACACTCAACCCAGTTCGCGCGCGCAGTAATTGCGCCACTCAAACAACACTCGCGATTATTGCTTTAGAAGGGCCGACAACAGAAATATACACAACTATTTCTAGAGCAAAAACACAATTCTACACCACAACTTAATTTTTAGGCATTATTATGGCCTAGTCATCAATCTTCTTTATCTCGTCAGAATTTTTACATACTAGCGTGCTGCGCGCACTTCTAAAATATGGGCGATAAATGTGCCACTCACAGTGAAGGGGGAAGCTGGGGTGTCTTCCCGTGAAGGGGTAAGCCGGGTGTCTTTCCGGCCCCATCACACACACACACACACACATCTATATATATATATATATATATATATATATATATATATATATATATATATATATATATATATATATATATATATATATATATATATATATATATACAGGGTGTTTATAAAGTCGCTATGCAGTTAATTTGAAAAATATTTTAGCAATTACGTCACGAATGATGCAAATTTACGTCATGATATTCTGTGTTCCACAATCAAGTCGTTGTTATATTCACGGTTTCATTGCTGAAAGGAAATGGTGTTAGCCATTGAAAACAGAGTATTTTTGGTGACGTAGTCTCGCCCGGGCGTAAATTTCACTATATATATATATATATATATATATATATATATATATTTATATATATTATATATATATATATATATATATATATATATATATATATATATATATATATATATATTCAGCACATTCGGTCATAACTGACAATGGGAATGCGCCCTTGAGGTGACAGCCCTTAGCTGCTTATTTTCCTGATGTTCTTTTTGACGTGTTTTCCTCTCTTCTGCTTGCCGTGAGAGCTTCTTTTCGCCCAATCTGAGTTGGCGCCATAGAGAGCATTGCCACTTGGTGCGATCGGCAGCTTCATCCTCCCAGGTTGCTGGATTTATGTCCAATGCCTTCATGTATCTCTTGCATACATCTTTGAACCTCAGCTGCGGTCGCCCAGCTGTTCTTTGCCATCTGCCAGTTTTCCGTAGAAGATATCTTTCGAGATACTACCATCTTCCATGCCGCGGACATGGACAAGCCAGTGTAGTCTGCGCTGTCTAAGCAGTGTACCTTGTATACATGCTTTGAAGACCAGTACTTGACAACAGCTCAACACTTGTCACTTTGTCCTTCCACGAAATACCGAGAATGTGGCGTAGACACCGTAGATGGAAGGTATTGAGCCTTCTTTCTTGCTTAACATAGGTTACCCATGTCTCGCTGCCATATAGAAGTGTGCTGGTGACGTATGCGTAATATACCGTAGCGTTGATCTTCGTTGTGAGTTTTTAGTTTCCCTAAATACGCGTTGTGAGGCGAACAAAGGTGACTGCAGCTTTGCCAATGCGGCTGTCAATTTCCGTGTCCAGAGATAGTTTGTCGTTGATGGTAGACCCCAGGTATGTGAAGTGGTGCACCACTGCTAATTCATAGTTATCGATAGTGTTAACTGGTGCAACATCTACATTCTGACCCAGCACATTGGTATTCTTCAGACTTATTGTGAGGCCAAAGTCCTTGCATGCGTGAGTGAAGCGATTCATCAAGCTCTGAAGCTCCTGTTGGCTTTGAGTGACGACTGTAGCGTCATCAGCGAATAACAAGTCTCTTATCCTGACCCTTCTTATTTTTGTTTTTGCCTTCAGCCTTGCGAGGCTAAACAGTCGGCCATCTGACCCAGTGTGAAGGCATATTCTTTCAGTTGCATCTCTGAATGCATGTTTCAAGACAAAGAAGATCCTGAAGAGGGTCGGAGCCAGAACGCAGCCTTGTTTAACGCCACTGCGTAGGTCAAAGGGCTGTGATGTGCTTCCAGCATATTGGGCTGTTCCCTTCATGTCTTCATGGATTGACTTTATCATTTCTAGCAATTTATTGGGGCAGCCTATTTTCACGAAGATTCTGAAGAGTCAGTCCATCCCTGCTAACCAGGTCAAATGCCTTTGTGAGGTCTATAAGGGCGATATATAAAGGCCTTTTCTGCTCTCTTGCTTTTTCCTGAACCTGGCGGATAGAAAAGATCATGTCTGTTATTGATCTACCAGCTCGGAAACGACACTGTGACTCTGGATATATGCGCTCAGCTAACTTGGTTAGTCACATTATGATGACTGGCAAAAACCATACCAACAATACTAAGAAGAGAGATGCCTCTGTCGTTATTGCAATCACTTCTGTCTCCTTTATTGTTATATAGTGTTACAATTTTGGCATCTCGCATGTCTTTTGGGATAGTTGTCTCTTCCCAGCACTGGCAGTGCATCATACGCAGGGGATTTAATAATGTACTCTTACAGCATTTGATTAAATCGGAAGGAATCCCTTTCTGCCTGATGCTTTGCCAGAGGCCAAGCTATCAGTGGCCTTGCTGAGTTCTTCCAATGTTGGTTCAGTATCCATCTCCTCCATAGTTGGCAGGCATTTGACAGCGTCACGGGCTGCTGGCGTGACAGTATTTTCTCTAGTGTAGAGCTCAGATAGTGATCGACCCACCTCTCCATCTGCTTATCCTTATCGGTTAGCTTCTCGCCGCTGATGGTTTTTAGCGGTGCCGTCTTACTTTTTTGGGGACCTTTAGATTCAATCGCAGCACTACGCTTAGCTTCAATGACATGTGTCATTACATCTGATGAATCTCCAAACCTGTCATTTGACTTAGCTGTGCTCGCATTTCCCTGAAACAGTATCACCATGCTATGGGTTACTGAGCGCTTTCTTGAAGGTCGTGATAAATTGCGCTGTCTGACATCTTGCTGATATCGATGCGTGGTTTCCCTTCATGTCTGACACGATAGAGTTTTCTTGGTTGTGCTGTGATTTTACAGCAAACCAAGGAGTGATCTGTATCACAGCCTGTACTATGGTACGAGCGCGCGGAGAGCACAGACTTTAGAAGTGGTCTTCTGACAAGAATCAGATCCAGTTGGTGTCAATGCTTGGATCGTGGGTGCCTCCATGACACTTTATGTTGGGGTTTTGTCTGAAAGTAGGTGTTGGTCACGCAGAGGTCATGATTAACACACAAGTCCATTTTTATTCATTTTGTCAATACCAAACCTGCCCAGACATCTTTCGTCTTCTTATTTGATCCGTAGCCGCCAACTGTCAAAGCAGTAGGTGGCCATCACTCCTTGTGACGTCTTGTAGGGCAGCAACAAACTGCTTCCACTTTGTTCGGTCTGCGGCCATCCTTCGTACAGTGCCCCGGCTCTGGTTTATTCTTTGCATCTCGGCCTTCACAGTTCTCCGTCAAGTTCTGTTTGGTCGGCCTCTCTTTCGCTTTCTTTCGGGGGTCCATAGCATAGCTGTTCTTGTGATGGCATCGGGGTCTCTTCTGAGGACGTGGCCAACCCAACTCCAGCGTCTGCCAGCTATGATGGTGTGCATGTCCTCTTGGTTACTCCATATAAGTAGTTCTTGGTTAGTGATAGTATTCGGCCAAAAGATTCGGAGAATTTACCTTAGGCAGATTGTGTGGAAGGAGGACATTTTCCATATTTCCTTCTCTGTTACTCTCCAGCATTCCGCACCATAGAGAAGCACAGAAAGTACACAGCTCTCATACAGTCTTACTTTGGTGTTTGTGCTGTACTGGGAAGACTTCCAAATGTTGTTGAGACTAGCAAAGGCTGTTCTGGCTTTATTCATTCTGTTCTTGATGTCTTTGCTTGTTCAGCCGTCTAGTGTTACAGTTGACATTCAAAAATCCGGCAACCTCCGGACCTGAGGAATGCCGGATTTTTTATGCTGTATATATTTAACAGAAAATGACTACCTGTACAGTCCTTTAAATAAAGAAAATTAAAAACTAAATGAAAAGCAAATGAAATTTTAATGTTGCTGAATCCATAATGGTGCTATACAGCAGCAAATAAATGATAAAATGAGAAGGAATGAGCAGGAATGCCTGTTAACACGTGCAAGCAAGACCCAACAGCTGCATCAAAACATAAACGGTTCCAGAAAACAGTGGCGCGCCAACGCGGTAAATTTAAAAATGCGCTCCGAAATCCATGCCGGAAATCTGAAGGAACCGGATTATCGATGGCCGGATTTTTGAATGTCAACTGTACTATGCATCCTAGGTATGTAAATGTGTCCGTCTATTTCATCTTCTGGTTCTTTATTGTTATGGGCTCAGGACTGCCCATATTGAATGCCATAACCTCTGTCTTCTTTAGACTGATGTTCAGAGACACCTGCTGGCTATACTTATTCAGTCTATCTGTTATTTCTTGCTGCCCAGACATGAAGGCCATGAAACTGTAGTTTTGAAGTCACCAAGGAGAACAAGTTGTTTTTACCTAGGTGTGCTTTTGATGACTGCTGCTAGATTCTCGTAGAAATCGTCTTTAGCTTATGAGGCAGAGTAGGCGCATGCACACTGACAAGGATGATGGGACTTGCACTAGTTTGCAGGTGGAGCGTTAACAGGCGTTCTGATCAATTCTCAACTGCTTTAACCATTTTAGTTAGCGATTTTTTAAAACACAAAACCTACTCCGTGTTCTCTATTTTCTACTTCTTCTCCGTTCACCCTCAGACGTCAACTTGAATAAGTTCAAAGAAAGCAGTGGTCATCCTGAGGCTTTTTATATCTCCGTAGATTTTCTCCAGGAATGGTACTGGTGATGGCCATATGCGTTTTCTGTTCCTCATATGTTGGGCACCCTTGAAGCAGATGTTCGGCAGTCATGTTCGGCAGTCATGTTATCGGTGCCACAGTCACACTCATCAGTAGTTCCTATCTTTAATTTGTTGAATAGATGGTATCTCATTCTGGTTCTCTAGTTTTATCAAGGTCTTTCCCTTGCCAATAAAATGTATAGTCCTTCTCGCTCACCATTCCAGAGCCTCCCAAGCGCGTTTCCTGTTGTGCAGCTATATCCTCCTGAAGTCTTTTAAGTTCGTCGTTGATTATGGCTATCTTCCTGACATCGTTTATGTCCTGTAGGTTTTCGGCTAGTCCAGTCAACATAGTCCAGACGTTCCAATATCCCAATATGATACGTAGTTTGTTTCTTTATAGTATTTCTTATTTTGTGATTATTCCTCTCCAGGGCGCGAGCTTGAGCACAGTTGTATGGAGATCAAGCTGTTGCCCATGCAGCATGTTATATATATATATATATATATATATATATATATATATATATATATATATATATATATATATATATATATATATATCTATATATATATATATATATATATATATATATATATATATATATATATATATATTCACCGTATATATGCTACAGACTTCACTACCCTTGGTCTCGTCTTTATGAGGTGACGGTGACAAAGTTCATTTCCCCACTGCCTTTGCCTTACCTTACTCAAGAACAGAGTCAGGTGACCATTTACGGATGGGTAGACTAGAGTGTGCCTGTACCAGGTTTCGAAACCAGTAACTTGGAGATAGCAACCCCACATTAAAAAATGTATTGCGACTGGAACCACTACTGCAAGAGTAATTTAAATGCGTTGGTTCATTATTCCTGCTTGATGGTGGTTGCATGCCTTCAGAAGCGAAAATAATAGATGGAGATGATAATTTCAATCATCATCATCTGACTAGTGTAAAAGCCCGTCATAAGACGGGAATTAAATTCAAAAGCACCAATACCTAACAGAAATTTTACTCATTCAAAAGAATTTTTTTTAAACCACTGTGCATCATCACAGTACACGAACTACTTATAGTCCGTTCGGAAATTCGTGCCCACAGAAAGCGTCAATTTTCTCCAAAACTGTTTGTTGTATGGACATGAATTTTTGCATGCAGTCTTAGATTTTCCATGCAGTTATTAATATATTTTTTGCCCTTACAAAACTCATGTCATGTTCGAATTTTCTTCTTTACGTTATATAAAAAGCTCTTACTGTTGTCTGGGTTAATTCTTAGTAGTTTTACAGCAAAGTTACAAGATCCGTTCAAAAATATTGTTTTTTTGTTTGAATTAGTTACTCGCGACTGTGTACAATAGGTGCGCACTCGTGCGGACATGTAGTCACTACACTAATTCAAACCATAAAAAATGTTTTTGAACGGATCTTGTAACTTTCCTGTAAAACTCAGAAAAATTAAACCAGACAACGATAAGAGTTTTCTATATAACGTAAAGAAGAAAATTCGAACATGACATGAGTTTTGTAAGGACAAAAAATATATTAATAACTACATGGAAAATCTAAGACTGCATGCAAAAATTCATGTCCATACAACAAACAGTTTTGGAGAAAATTGACGCTTTCTGTGGTCACGAATTTCCGAACGGACTATAGCAGCAACGAGGATCCCAATATGTGTATACGGGATCACACATTCTATAAATATTTTTGTGCACACCGTCATTTGCGCAGTCTTCTTTGGTAAGTGTTACTATTTTCGGGAAAACGAACGAACGAACTTTATTTTCAAAGGGTTGAGAATTGAGCACGCAGGCACGTCTAACATTCTGCCCTTCCTTTCGCTCACGTTTCATACTGAATTCATTTATTCACATTAGCATGTTACATATCAATTTCTAGAAATTTAACGTAAAGTAAAATAATAATAATAATATAGCACACTCATATTATCATTAATTACTTATAAGCATGACGTAACATATGTTGAAAAGTACAAACATCATCATTAGAAACTACAGTTGATGTTATAAGAAAAGATAATCCGATTAGGTGGGCATGTAATCAGAATTCAGAAAGTATTCAAAAAGTCTATGATTGTATGAATAGGGACTGAGGTTGTTTCTTAGGTTATGTGGAAGACAATTCCAAAGATGAGCAGCAGAGTACGCTAAGCTTTTCTTGAATAAGTCAAGCCTAGGCTTGGGCACTTGCAATCTGTTAAAGCGTAAGATATAAGAGTAGATATAAGGGAGACAATACAATTAATGTCTAACTTTCAACCAAAGTTGCATCCCTTAGCGTTACGCACTGACAGACAAAGTTGGGATTTTATATAAAGGATGATTTCATTCATCATATCATTTTAATTTTGCTCCTTATGGAGCATGAATCCACCACCCCAACTGGTACCTGTGCGGGAAGCCTGCAGCGAGCATTCTGACGCTCTTGCAGCGAAGTTTTTGTAGCAAATTTTTGTACATGATGAGGTTGCCACCCTCATGCACAATCTCATATTAGTCGCCTTGTACGACATGCCTGCGAGAACAGTTGGCAAATTTCTTCTTTCTCTCACCAGAGACCCCCGGGGAACTACACGGGGGCAGATGATGATGTGTTATGTGAAAAAAAAATGAATAAAGTTAAAAATGTCGACCGTTCCCTGGATAAAACCAGTGAACATCTGTGGGAAATTACGTGAGTGATTAACTCAGCATGGGAGGCTCGAGATCAACCAGCTTCACGGAAATTAGCATCGCTCTTTGAGAAGATGTAGTTACCTTTATCAGCGGTTCCAGATCTCTTGATTACCTTGATGATATTGTTTTTCTTTTGAAGGCGATACAAACACGGCGTGACTGGTCGGATTTGGATCGTTTATATTTCATTCATCTCTTCTCTGTCTTACGTGAATGAGTGTGTGTGTGGGTTTTTTTCGAGGCTCTTATCGTTTCTTTTGATTAGTTGATGTCACACACACACACACAATAACACACACACACACACATATATATATATATATATATATATATATATATATATATATATATATATATATATATATATATATATATATATATATATATATATATATATATATATATATATACGTATGTGTATGCATATATGTATGTATGTGTATAATCATCATTAGTGTGTTGAATGTCCATGAAGAGTTCGGGTAAAGTACCTTCAGTATAAGAAGACAGAAAAAAAAGGTGTTTGTTAGTTTGTGTTCTGCGTCCTCGAGTTTTCTGTTTTTTTCCACATGATACGATCACTAATGTAGAAGTGATGAAAAGAGCCATAAAAATAGCAGTGAAACAAGACGTAAGGAAAAGACGTTGACTTAAAATAGGACACGCATTCAGGTAAACCAGTTGGTAGCATTACAATGAAGATCTCGTTCTGGAGTTTTCGGGGTGAAAGTAATGATGGGAGGAAAAAACGTGGAGAAGCAAGTCTTCAGACGCACTTAATTAAAAATTAAAATCCGTGGTGAGAGAGATCACAGCAAGTGGGTCTGAAAATACACAGGGAGAAAACTAAAGTAATGAGAAGAAAAATTAAAAACTATAACAAGATTGTGCTAAAAGAAACATCACTACAAGATGTAGAAACATACATATACATTGGAAGCAATATAGACAAAGTTGGAGGGAAGACAATGATATAAAAATACAAAAGGCTACAGGAGCTTTTATTGCATTAGGAGGTATACGGAGATCAAAAGAAAATAAGGCCAACACAAAAATTAGAATGTTCAATTCAGATGTCAAATCAGTCCTATTGTATGGCTCTGAAACATGGAGAGCAACAAAAAACAACAACCAAAAAGGTACAGATTTGCATAAATGGATGTTAGCATAGAATAGAAGGATTGAAGTGTTATGACAAGACCACTAATGTGGAACTAATAACAATAACTTAACAAGGTGCCAGTGGAACAAGAAATTAGAAGAATAAGCTGGAGATGAATAAGACACTCATCGAGGAAAACCGTTTATAATATACTACTGGACAAAAGTTAAGGGTCGCCATTCAGTTTAGACAAGGTTTATATAATTGATTGGCAAACTGTAAAGACAAGTGAAAATGTCATTAAAACTGAGCTCAGAGAAATGTGTATACATTTCTGTGTGCACTAGGTTAATTTTTTTTTATGTCAAAAAACTAGGTCACTTTAACCCGCACGTGAAAATTGCCATTGTTGCTGCAAAAACTCGTGGTTTTTTGCAACACGCCCCACTAGTTCAAAAGGTGAAAAAGTGAGTTGAATTTGAATGCACGCGGAAAATGATCATCGGTAAAGAGTGTTCACCGTTGGTATGCAATAAATCAGTATGACAAGTGGTCGAAATGATCACTGCATTAGCCATGCCACCAAGGAGAAGTCTCAGCACTGTAGACCGTGGTCGAGCCATGGCATGGATTCAGGATGGTCAGTCTGTTCATCATGTTGCAAGACGTTCAGCAGTGTCCCACTCTACCATTCAGAGACTTCTTGAGAGATTTCAAGCTACCGGACATTTGGAAAATCGACCCTGCTCACGAAGAATTATATAAACCTTGTCTAAACTGAATGGCGGCCCTTAACTTTTGTCCAGTAGTATATTACCAGACAATCCCTGTTCTGGAATTTTGTGTGTGTTTTGTTTTGTCATTACTTTCTTTTTTTTATTTTATTTTATTATTATTATTTTTTTTAAACATACTTAAATTTGATTATGACTGGATATTACAAATGTATGCTATTATTTCACCTTGATAATGGTGTATGCTTAAATAATGCTCAAAATACATGTGCGATTGAAAGGATACAGTATGCAAGATTAGAGAGAGAGGAAGGGCAGAATTTAAGACGGGCCTGCGTGCCCAATTTTTAACCCCTTTGAAAATAAAGTTCGTTCGTTCACCGGGGTAAGAGAGGCAAAGGAAGACAAAAGAACACCTGGAAAAGAGAACTGGATACAGACATGAAGTAGATGAAGAACACTAGTAGACCTTGAGGTGATAGTACGGGACAGGAAGGCTTGGCATAAGTTTGTTGAAGGCCTATACTCTTGTGGGAGTTGAAAGGTGAAAGAAGAGAACGGAAGTAGCAGATAGACTTAAAATTGACGAAGAAGAAGACACGGACAGACTTTAAAACGAATGACGTAGGACTTGATAGAAAAGCCCGGTGTTAATTAGTTGAAGTTCTATAAACTGCGACGTAGTAAACAAATGACCTGTATTCCCCTTAGTACCGCTTTATTCTGTCTCCACCGTTGACCAAAATTGACCTGAGGTCATAAATCAACATCATATAGTTTAATGGGGGCCGCGCTAGCGTAGTGGTTACAACACCGCTCTGGCGACCGGGTGATACAGGATCAAACCCGGGCGACGGCATTTGAGGATTTTTCGTTGACCGGGATTTGGACTGGATTAACTCGAGACCTGGCGAGGACATTTGAAGAGTGTCGTCGACCAGGGACTGGCGGCTCCTGAGCCGACCCAGCTCTAATGGGTACCTCCGAAATCGGAGAGTATTTGCCTGAATGGCGAGGGACACCTGTCTTTGTACAAGAAACAAAGGTATACTCACGTAAAATCAATGTCAGGTTAAAAATATTAATAATAACCTGAGATTTCACCTCGAGTATTAGCGGGCGTACGAAAAAAAAAAAATATATATATATAGTTTAATCTATTATCCTATACAATATCTTACAGTCAACAGTTTGGACCATCATGCGAAATTTCATTTTAATGTGATATCCTTCTTTTCAATTAGTAACTTAAAAACTTAGAACGCGTTTCTTCTCAAAACAAGCTGAAGTTGAGATGGAATAGAGCAATACTATGGCGACGTGTTCTTTATAAGCCTTCTCAACCTACTTTCTGATTTCGGTGTGCACATGGCCACAACATTAAAGGTGAATAGTAATCTAACACGTGATCATCACCCCTGTACATGTCATCTCCTTCCAGTTTCTATCTAGTTACAGTGACCCAGTCTACACGGCAGAGATAAACCCTTCTCTATTTATCTAGGAAAGATCTGATGAGCGATTCCGGTAAACGGCTGGAAACATTGACAGAGATACGGCCATACTTCACAGCCTTATTTACTGCTCATTGGACAACACCTGCGTTAAAATCGTGCAAAAGATATAAGCTTATCTAGAGCAGCGTGATTCTCAATTTATGAGTTGCGATCTACAATTGGGTCGCGGGAAACATTGTGATGGGTCTCATCCCTTAGGTTTCCCAAACTAGAAGTTTTAAGCAGCGTGCCATTGGCTGAAATCATTTAATTAATGCTTACTTGTTATTTTGGTACATGTGTTGCTAGCTTCACCAGCTGCGAAATTCCGGTAGAGGTCGTAAAAATGTTGAGACGTGACAATTCCTTGGGAGAGCCCAGAACCAGAGTACAGCATTTTAGCTCTGCATAGTTGGAGAGTTCCCTTGGATGGCGGAGAATGCACTGTATGCCACACACTTCTTACTCCTAGCTTGGGACCAGATGTGATGATCCTTTAAATGCAAGCCAAGCTGGAGAAACTGGAGCTCATGACTTCAACTCGACACATTTCAGAATGGCAGAAGAGCCACACGAAACGCCTAGATCTACTGTGTAGATAATACCAAGGATTTTTCAACTTGGTACTGACTGCTAAAGAGCTAGTAGCTCACCAGGCCTAGTTAAACAACAACAACAACATTAGGGAGGGCTATTGCATAACGAACGAACGAACGAAATCTTTATTTCATCAGGGTAAAGAAATAGGCATTATTGCTTAACAATTATAGGAGCAAGAGAGAAGTAAGGAGGTTATGGAATAAGGCGTGCTGCTGTGAGGCATGGAAAGAAATTTGATTTCGATCTAGAGCATTTGGTTAAACGTGACCCAGAGTCCGCTGGGAGGACAACATTAGACAATCTCTGAAAGACCGAGGACTAGACTAGAACCAGGCCAGGAGGAAGACATTCGATATGATAGTATGGCGCTCTCTTTCCACACCTCACGGTAGAAGAGGAACGACTAAGTAAGTTAGTAAGGTTAAACGTGAAGAATATGCAAGCAAAATTCCAAAGATTTTTTTTTTTTTTTTCTGCTTCCATATACAGGCTTCCTTCCTCTTCAGCCAGTCTTCCAGTTTTTAGGTTCTCAAAGTTGGAATGGAGTAAAAAGAAATGGGGGCAAGAAAAGTTTTATAAATTTATATTTTAAATGTTCAGCACTAAATGCTGCACTGCCTCACTTAATTAGAACCACAACTTATTCTTCTTCTTCTTCTTCTTTCGTTCGCTTGAAATATATTGTCTATATCTGCAATGTTGTTTCTTGTATAAACTTCACTGTCTTTTGTAGTTCATACAGGGATCCATATAGTTTTGCTTCCAGTGTTGTTTCTCTGGGCCAGTGGGTTTGCCTCAATATATCATATTCGGGGCAATCTTGCAGTACGTGCTCCGCTGTCTGGGGTGCCTGTCCACATGTACACATGGCTGAATTGCCAATCTTGAATTTTGTATACATGTGGCTGCGGAGGCGGTTGTGTCCTGTTCTGAGGCGCAGAATGACTATTTGTTCTGATCTGTTCATAGCTTGGTAGTCATCCTGCGTTGATGTTGGTGGCTTTCTGATAGATTTGATCATCTTTTTCTTCTGATGGTACGTTACTGGTACATCCGGTTGTTCGTCTGCAGCACCTTCTTTAGCCAGTCCGTCTGCTCTCTCGTTTCCTGGTATTCCACAATGAGACGGTATCCACTGCATGGCGACCCTGCGCTGGTTGCACAGTTCAGAAAGTAGGGCCTGTATAACTGGCAATTTTCTGGACTGAAGTGCTTGGAGTGCTGATCTTGCATCTGTCAGGAATACTACAGGCTGTGGACCGAGATTGGTGTTCAGTAGTTTCTCAGTTGCCACCTTGATTGCCTGGACTTCTGCATCATAGTTGTTACAGAATTTCCCCGTTGGTACTCTGACCGTATCCCTAGTGTTGTTTGGGTATTTCTATGTACACTCCTGCTCCTCCATTCTTTACTGCATTCTGTGCTGACCCATCCGTGTATACTCGGACCCAGAGGTCCTGTGGGTATTTATCATCCAGGAAACTGAGAGTGACTGTCCTACGTTGCACGCTGTTCTGTTCATCCCTGTCGAATATTCCTTTCACTTTTGTGTGGATGTGTACTGGTAGTCCATGCTCCTCTCTCCAAGGGGTTTGTTCTGGCACAGACTTTAGAGGGCTGTTAACTTCAGGCAGGTCTGAGGTTTGTCTACGAAATCGTTTGGCCTGGTGGATAAAGCTGCTTCTTTTCAGTCGCCCCATTGCTAGGTTTTGGAATCTGTCCTTCATTGGATGGCTCGGCATACAGAGGAACTTTTCTGCCTGTGTTAGCACTTTCGTGTCTCTGCGTTCTCTCAGTGCTTGTATCCTCCCCATTTTCTCCATCTCCACTATAGGCGTTGATTTCATTGCCCCCGTGATGACCCTAAGCGCCTGGTTTTGCACCTTATCTAGCTCTTGTAATGTGGTGTTTGATGCTGGACACCACGCAGCTGACCCATATTCCAGGTGTGTGTAGTGGTGTTGATGGTATTGTATGATGGTGTTATTACTACATGTAACTTGTATGAGGCCAGCTGTGAAGGCTCCTGAGATAAAATGTGGTTGAGAATTATCAGAAGGCCTTTCTTGCTACCACTACGACCTCACACTTAATTTTTTTTTTTTTTAATGAATGTGGCTACGTAAAGTGTCTAGGGTAATGATGTGTAATGTGGTGTGTTAGTTATAAATACACCCACAGGCATTTAAGAAGACTAATAAGATTAACAAGTGTTAAAATACACTGAACTAACTCACGTGTATAAAGTTTTTGATATAATTATATTACATTTATTTGTTCTGGATCAAGTTTTATTTTGACCAGAACTTGTTTTAAAAGAAGGATTTAAAATTTATGAAAATTATGCATGGAATGTTACATAATAAATACAAAAGTGTACATATTTAAGTACTAGAATAGTTAGTTTTATTCAAATGTTCTGGTAGTCAGCTACTAGGGAGGATATTTATTGTCTGTGCTGTTGGGGTGGTCTCATCACACCTGTCTATATTGACTACACCGTGTCCAGAAACTGGTGGGAATTTTATGGGGATATTAGTCACTACCAATAGTTGGTGAATGTCCAGCAGACCAGAGGCTCACTCATCTTTTTGTAGCTCTGGTGCTGAAAACTTGCGGTCCCACCTCCCGTGCTGGCGGACAATAATGGTGGTCTCTGTCACAAGAACTGCACAGATACACTCGAGTAAAGTCACCCACCGGATAGACTCTGCTTTGTTGTCGATAGAAAACTCACAGCTCTGCAATCAAAGTATGGGCTATGTGTCAAAATCTATTCTATACCCACGTCTGGACACCACACTGACACAACAACCACATCATACAGACAGGTCAGATCTCTCTGACCAAACAGCACAGTTACCATGGTGGGTTTACATCCGATAGATCCTCCCAGACTATAGATTCTGAAAAATAATTATTAGTTGTCGGCCCTAAAAGAAGATAGGTAATCTGTTTCAACGCTTGATTTATTTTGCACAATCCTTGCTGTAGTTTATGTACCTTGTTGGTCCCTAGACCCTGACTTGGGCGGGGGGTCTAGAGCAAAATCCCTACTGGTTTGTAAGGCTATATTATGATATGGCAGTATCAAATCACTCGAACATGAAACAATATTCAAAATATATAAAGAAATAATTTCAATCTTACCAGATTAAGAATACATAACACAGAATTGCTAGCAAAACTCAGCTGAGCTGCTGGCTATAGTATGGCGTCCCTAAATTTATTCACTGTCTTTCATATGGGAACACACCACACTTTAAAATCTGTGTCTAACACTGAACAATTATTGAAGAATGACCCCAAATGCGCTCTGAGCGCTAATGATATGATTGTCTGTGGCCAATCACTGCCAAGGTTTATTTTTAATTTCAAATTTCTACACTAAAGTCATTTCAGTCATGCTTCAGTCAAGTATGGATGGTTATCTGTTAGTCTGTCCGTCTCTACTTGTGTTTCTAAAAAAAATGTGCTTGATTTTTGAAGCAACCTTTCTCTCCCCTTAAAATTTTGTCGTAAAAAGTTATATTTAGACACAGCTACCGCTCAAAACCCCTCTCCTCCATAATAAGTAACTTTGAACACCTGTTCCCAAGGTCGTGTTTTTGTGTGCAAATTGTGACACTTTTAGATTCAATATAGTCTAGCGATGATGTGAACTACACTGTCTTTTGTCATTATCTTCAATATTATCTATCCGTTTGTAAAATTAAGATCATATTAGTTCACTGCTCAGAATAGGCCATCCGGCCAGCTAATTTTTATATTCCTAACATTAATATTAAGAAAATTTACTTTTTAAATTTTTGTAATTTTCCTACCATCCGCGTTCTGCCGCTCAATTCAAATCAAAAATCTTAGTATCGCAAAAGCGTCCATTTCCGTACCTCGTGTCAATTTGGGGGACGTGAATTTTTTACTTTCCTCCATCCCCCCCCAATTGCGTCTCCTTAGCCTTGCTACGCAATCTTTCCAGTCATATTTTTTCCTTTTTGATCCTCCGTTCCCCTCCTGTCTAGCAAGGCAAAATTTATAGAGGATGATGACCCGCGGTCTAGGCGATCATGTACATCAGCAGCTTACGCATTATGTTTTTTATCCTTAAATGTTATCTTTGGAGTATTTTACCGTTGTATCTCGGTCAATTTCACTACAGTGTGGTCGTATGCCCTGCTGGTAAACTTTACTAAGTATTTTCCCGCTGGCTCCCCAAGTGGTTCCACTTAGTTTTCTCAGGATGGCTAGCTTCCTCCTGGCCTTTGTTGCTGCCTTGTTGATGTGCTGCTTCCATGTCAGCCTATCATCGAATGTAACTCCGAGATAGGTGGGTTGTTTATCTTCTCTCAGGAGCTCTTTGTTTATCTTGATGACACCAGCTTTTTGTTTGGGAGAGAGGGTGAAGAGCGTAGTGCTGCACTTGTCTGTGTTGATGCTGACACACCATCTATTTGCCCATGAGGTTAAGGCATCTATAGCTCTTTGTAGCAGTTTGGTGGCCACTGTTGCATGCTCATCTGTGCACCATATTACCAGGTCATCAGCGTACATTGCCACTTTCATTCCATGTGGTAGTTCAGCAACCAGGTCATTGATGTAGACTAGGAAAAGTGTGGGGGACAGAACCCCTCCCTGAGGGACGCCATGACGCAGTAGAATTTTCTTACTCTTGAGGCCATCTAGTTGTACTCGGGCTCTTCTGTTATGCAAGTATGCTTTCACCCATTTGTACATCTTACCATTCACTCTACAATTTCTCAGTTTCTTCAGAAGCCCTTCTTTCCAAACCTTGTCAAATGCTTTTCTTAGATCTATCCATGCTGCTAGTACCAGTTTCTTATCTTGGAACGCATCCTCAATCTCTTGGGAAAGGTAAGTTGCCTGATCTTCGGTGGAATAACACTGCCTAAAGCCCGCCTGCTGTGGTACAAGAAGGTTTTCACTTTCAAGGTACCACTGTAGCCTGAGGTTGATGATACGTTCCATTGTTTTGCAGAGGCAGCTTGTAAGGCTGATTGGTCTGTAGCTGGAGGCAGTGGAACTGTCTTTTCCTGGTTTTAGGAGTGGTATCATGATTGCTTCCCTCCAGGTCTGTGGAACTCTGCCTGAGTTCCAACAGATATTGAAGATCTGCAGCAGCTTTGTTTTTGCTGCGGTTCCCAAGTTCTTAATCATTTCATTGGACACTCCATCAACTCCTGGCGACTTTCTCATTTTCAATTTGGATATTGCAAGCTCCAGTTCTCTGAATGTGATTGGTGCCTCCATAACTTCAGGTATGGTTCCATCTCGTCCTGCGTGTTGTTTCTCACGAGTCTCCTGTTGCTTCTCTGGGCTAACTTCGATGTTGTTGTCTTTAGCAAAGGAGTCTGCAAAGTGATCAGCTGCCTGTTTTCCCATGAGGATGTTTCCATCTTTGTACAGAGCAATCCTTGAGTTTCTCTCTGTACCTTCATCGTTAAGTTGCTTTACCAGCTTCCACAGTTTCCTCGTATCTCTTTCAAAGTTCAAGGACTCTGTTTTCTCCTTCCAGCTTCTTCGCCTGGCCTGCAACTTGGCCCTTTGAAATTTGGCCTTAGCTTGCTGGTAGTTATTGTGGTGTTCTTGGCATGGACTGGTCTCTGCCTGCTTTCGAGATGTTTCCACGTCGTTGTGCAGCTGCTCTAGTTCACTATTCCAATATGGTTTGTAGTGCTTACGAGCCCCTCTAGGTATTGTTTCACGAGCAGCCTGTAATATGCATCTGCTGAATTCATCAACTAGCTTATTGATGTCTTTGTCTACAGTCAGATCTCTAGCCAGTATACTAGTACGGTGCTGGTACATTGTCCAGTCTGCCTTCTTGTAGTTCCACCTAGAGAGACAAGTTCATTTTCCCCAATTAAGAAGACTGGCCGGTGGTCGCTGCCTCCAAATTATTTCCCTACATCGCGTGTGGTGTTCCACTCCAGGCCTGGTGAGTGGAATGCCAGGTCTGATCTCGAGTAGAAGGTTGGTGGGTCGATTGGCTGGTTAATCAGGATAAGCCCATTGTCATCCTGCCAGTTTTCAAGCTCCTCACCTCTCCTGTCCATGTGATCATAGCCCCCAGCTCTGTGAGTGGCTGTTGAAGTCTCCGCATACAATCAGTCTTTCTTTTGCTGGGATTGTATCTAGTGCCAGTGGGCGGTCGCTCGGACAGTAGTAGTTGAGCAGGTGGAATTCTGAACTTTCTGTCCTGAGATGAAGCATCTGGTATTCCGCCCCCTCCATATATGTTTCAAGCTGACATGCACTGATGTTATTCCTCACGAGTGTCAGTATTCCACCTTTTCGCCTGTCTATTCGGTCAGATCGGTAGCACTGGTAGCCTCTGATTTTGAAGGCTATGTCTTTGTTGAGGTGGGTTTCTTGCAAGCAACATACATTTACTTGCTCTTCATTCAAGATATTTTCGAGCTCTAATTTTTTGCTGTAGCCGTCTTTTTTACTATTGACGCCTTCAGCATTCCAGTGCATTATTTTAAATGGTCTTTTCTTTGCTTGGCCAGTAGCTCTATTCTCATGCCTCCTGGCTCCCGGGGCAATTGAGAAGGACCCCCAGTAGTAGGGGTTGGGCCCTTCCGAGGCAGAGGGCCCGGCACTGCGCCTGCCTGGGTGTCCGTCACAGGGCGAGTGCCATAACGTTTTGCAGATATAGGCATACTTCCCATAGCGCTAATGCGTGGCATCCTGATTGCTGTGGTGCGCCTCTTGGCTGGTTGCCTCCGTCTTCAGCACCTTGACTTGCTAGGGCAGACTGTGGTCTTGCTCGAGTCTAGGAGGGCCTGGCCAGTCTTGGTTTTTCAGCCGCTGATGGCTGTACTTGAGCCCCATCTCCACGTCAAGGAGCTGGCCTTGATGGGGGCAACTTATTCTAAATTAGGATCTTTTGTTGTTTGAGTAAAGTTATAAATAAGATCTCTCGATCCATCTCCACGTGAAGTATAGCTTCGTTGCTTTTCTGTAAAGTAGGGTTGTAATACTTCAACGTGGCTTATTAGTTTTTTTTTTTTTTTTTTTTGCAGGATTCTATTCATGAAATGTTGGGTATCCTACTAACGAAACATCGTTAACATGTCTTCAATTATATCACTGGCTTTGTCGGTACTGCGCACCTTGTGCGAGAAAGAGCAGTTTGCCATACCTAGCTTCTCAACAAATCGGTGCGTCATTGTGAGTGTATTAGCGTTCCCGGGAGCCGCGCTGGTGTAATGGCTTCGGCGTTGTACTGGCGACCAGGTGTTCATGGTTCAAACCCGGGCGTCGGCGTTTGAAGAAATGTTTACGGCCGGAAATTTGACTGAATAGCCTGAACGGCTCCTGTGATAAACCCTCTGTGGATGGGAAGGAGCGAAGCTCCTGACCGGGTTGGAAGGAAAGTCCTCAGGTTCCCCAGCCTCGCAATGACATGTCATTGGGCCGAAGGGCTGAAAGCCCAAGTGCCGCTGGATAAGAAAAAAAAAAAAAAATTAGCGTTCCCAGAATCCGTTTCGTTTCCGGTGTGCCTTACTGCAGATGTATGAAATTTGATAGTCATCATTTGTCCTCCCTGGTGGTGTAGTGTTTGTTTGCTTGAGTGCTTCCAGCAAACCAGTAGCTTCAAGTTACCAGTCACGTGCGCACGTTCAACCACCGTTACGACTCTTAGCAGACCACCGCCGTAGTCTTGACGGTACTCGTCGAGAAGCGCACGCTTGCAGCTTGTGCCGTTCTCAGGGGTGAGGCAAGGGAGTAAGGGAGTGCTCTCACTGTGGAAGATCTATATTATGGGGATAGGTTTCACTACCGTGCCACCATTACTAGAAGTTACAGCTCGGTGTCAAGACTGTAGTGAGATATATTGCTTTGGCAAGTAAACTTTTGAAAGTTGATGAATGAGAGTGAATGAAATAAACTTCGAACTCGCCTGTTGAATAGCATCAGTGACAGAACCCATTGTTTTATCTTAAATAAACTCTCAAGACGAAGGGACCAAACCAAAGATAGAGACCGCTGGCAGAAAATTAACTTTTCACAATTTTAAGATTTCTCGTGAAACCCCTGACAAAGTTCTGCGGAGTCCTGGCCTGGTTAAGACACAGAAATAATCAGTAAGGCTTTGAAGAATTTGGGTGCTGAGTCTGATGATTGGCTACGTTTCCACGGAGCGCTCCTCTTTCATCCACTTACCAAGTGCAATCATCTGTTAGTTATATTAGGACGCCTTTTTATATAGCTTAAATTAATTCCAGTTTCAAAGTCAAAATTCGATTTGTGATCTTCCTCCAGGTGATGTTTTCTTAAAATTGGATTGTGAAGTTATTGACTATGTTACCTATTTCTGTTGCTACACCTGGTAGTGCACCGTATCTCAATTTGTCATTCAATATTCATTTTCTTTAGCGCTCCTAATGGAGCATCGGGACACAGCTGGAGCTTGGGCGCCTTGAAGGAAGCCTGCATCAAGCATTCATAGGCTCTTGCAGGAATAGTTACTGTGACAGTTTGTTTCATAACATGATGTTGCCAGTTCATGCACAACCTCATGTTTGTCTTCTTGTACGACATGCATCAGGGTGCATTCGCCGTGTTCTATCTTTATCTCTCTAGTGAACCCCAAGATACTAATATAAGACCAGCTCGGGCGTTGGCGTAGTTGGCGAGTCCTTTTTAGGGCTTTACGCTAGCAGATAGATAATGTTGGTTCTTTTCAGGACTTAGTATCTATCAACGCTGATTGGGTTAGCAGTCAATTGACTTTTTTTTTGGGATGGTAAATGCGCTCTGATATAACCAAATAGGTTGAAAGGAACGCGCTTCGTCAGATGAAGGTTAAAAACAGAACCAAAAAAAAAAAAAACGCGGGGCTTTTCTCAGTTTAGTGTCTAGTAAATCTTGTATATGTTTTCCTCTTTTCATGTGTATAGTTGCTCTTCAGCTCTGTACAAACTCTCGTCTAACATCTTCAAAGAGTGTAATACAACACAAATACAACATTTATATCCCTTAAGGCTTTTGCCTTCTTTTGGCGGGGCACGTACTTTTCATACTAGACTGAATTCCGTAGATTATATTAGAGCGCAGTTTCGATTGATTTGGTTTTTAAGGACTATCTTCATTGCACACGCATAAAAGGAGGATCTCAGCACAGTGCACGAACTCCGTAGCACCGGTGAGAATCCCAATGTGTGTATGTAGGAATCACACCTTCTATAGATATTTTTGTTGTGGGTAGGTTTCTAATTTTAAAATGTTGCCAGGGCAGCGGCCTAGTCTTTACGATTTCCAACTGCCGTGGGATTTTTTAACGTGCGCAACTTGCACACGGGACCTCCTATTTTTTCGCCCCTATCCGAGAAGGCTAGGCATCCGATCTCACTACCCATGAGACCAGGGGGGAGTATGACGTAATTAGGACCACTGGTTCTGAAAAAAAATATTTCAATAAATTAAAATCCCTCAACTGGGATTCAAACCCGGTACCTCTTGAATACGCCATACTTCTGAGCCACTCACACGATTGAAAAATAAGGTAACTCTGTCAACTCTACTACTTCATTTGTTTGGTTTGGTTTTAAGGAATATCTTCATTGCACACGGACAACTCCATCAGTGCTCCGATCTTCACCCTTACATCACACAAGGAGGATCTCAGCACAGTGCACGAACTCCGTAGCACCGTCGAGAATCCCACTGTGTATATAGGAATCACACATTCTATAAATATTTTTTTTTGGTGGTGGGTAGGTGTCTATTTTTTCGATTTTGCCAGGGCAGCGGCCTACTACTACACCACTGATAAAGATTAAGCCCTGAAAAGGACTGCTAGTGTCTAGCAGCTAGCGTGGCGAAACCCTAAAACGGAATAGCCCAGGAAAAGTCAGCTGGCACTTGCAGCTTTGAGAAATACCAAGTCATAAAAAGGACTGCTAGCATTTATCCGCTAGCATGATAGAGCCCTGATATGGACTGCTCCTGAAAGGGATTACTAGGTAAGTCGACGCTGCGTACACTGCTCGGACCTGCTGTGCAAAAATCTATGATGACAGCCACATTTGCCTCACGAGTCCGAATTTAAACGCTCGTGCGGAGCGTTAGGGAGGCGCCTGAGCAGCGGGTTAGGCAATTGTTCGATGAGTCGCCGATTTATGTCTCTTGCAAAGGGATCATCCTCATTGGCGCAAATAAGACCGTGCTAATGAAACAATTGACCCTGAAAATTGCATGGGGGGATTTTTTTTTTCATCCTGGTAGTTTATGGTTTGTGATACGGTTTGATGTTCGACCCGGGAAAACTCCCATTCTTAGTTGTAATTATAGAATTCCCTGAAGCGAAGGAGTGGTGTGGAGTGATGGGATGTTATCATTCAAACACTTTGAAAAACTGCCTGGTCCTAGACGCTTCGTTGCATTAGTAGAAAAAAAAAATTCGGTTTTTAACTGTCTGTATGCATTGTGCTTCAAAATGATTATCTTTTTAGAGTGTTGTTTTAATCCTCTGTGTATTGTGCTTCAAAATGAATATTCTTTGAGTGTTGTTATAGCCCCTGAGGAGAGAAAAAAAAAAGGGGGGGGGGAGTGAGAGTTACGTGTCTGTCTATGAAGAACAAACGAAAGCTTGAGTCACACCGACCACAACACACTCCAGAGTGCCAGCTGTGTACATACTTCTACGAAACTGTTGACTACCACCTCTTTGAGTGCCCAACACTCGATGATGTTAGGAAAATGCTCCTACTTCCGAGGCTACATAACCTTGCGAACACATGCAAATACCACAACATGGCAGTGGGCTGAAGGGCGAGAACCCAAAATCCGCTGGATCAATAACAACAACAATTCACCACTGACATGACGTGCATGTATTAAACGCGGACTAGTCCAATTTCGACAAAAAACCATTAAAAACCTGTCAAAATTCTGATGCTTTCGAGAAAGTTCTAGAATTTCTGTAATGAAAGTGGTTAATCCAGTTTAATGTTCCCCCCTTCTCGTTTGCCAGTCGCAGCACTTTATGTCTCAAATTATTGGTTTTCTGATATTGACCGCAGTGTGAATATCTTCTGGCAAGCCTCTTCCCTTCAGTATTAACACCCTCAGAATAGTTGAAAGAATAAATCTGTTGCTCTTTTTATTATCTTTTATATCATCCCGTCCACTTTTCACCAATTCCCAGAGCATCAACCCCCCACTGGAACTGGAATCAATGAATCCATTGAAGACGCTGTGTCTTTAAAAATTATGAATCACCATTCTGATGAGACCCTGATCCAAGGAATCACCGCCAGCTCAATCCGTCTCGGTGGCTGCTTTTTGAGGGGCTCACAAACTCCTAGTTCATTATCGGCCTTTGTTTTTTGTTGTTTCCCCTGCTGTCCGACCGAAACTTCCACACGACACTGTCACATTGGGTGGGATAAAGAAACAAAGGCGTAGCATTTGTTGCGTTTAACCGAACTTTCCATTTATAAAGTAAATGTACTCAATATTCCACACGGTAGATTTTTATTTCATGATCATTTGTTTTAATGAAGCCAAATGAATTTACAGAAGAAAGTCATAAGCTAAACCAAAGTTGTAAAGAAGTAATAATAATTCTTTAGATTCTGGTGTGTGTGTGTGTGTGTGTTTTTTTTTTTTTTTAGGATAGGAAGACAGAACTGGCTTACTGCTGCCTCGGGCATGTCGTATATGACTTCTGCAGGGGCGTACTGAAAGCATTTGGCATCTTGGGGCGGATTCTATCTTTGGCACCCCTTCCCTATAAAGAAAAACTTTTGCAATTATATTTTTAATAGTAAGTACTATCATAGTAGTGTCCGATGGCCCCCACTTCCTGGCTGTCACCCAGGGTGGACTGCACCCCTCGCACACCCCATTTAGTACGCCACTGGGCTTCTGAGGTTGTGTACGAGGCTGGCAACCTCAACATGTTCAGTAAATTGTTTCAGAAGCCACTGCTTCAAGAGTGCATTAATGCTTTGGTGCAGACTTCCTACAAGGGAGCCCAGCTATAGTGGTGACCATGTTGTATGTGAGACAAAATGGGAAATGAGCATAATATGTTAAAACGTCCTTTAAATTTACTAAGAAGCTTAACATTTACGTAGCATAGATATGTTACATGTTCAACATTTATGCAACACTAGTCTAAATGCCCGTCATAAGACGGGAATTAAATTCAAAAGCACCAATACCTAATTGCAATTTTAATTATTCAGATATTTTTGGAAAAACAATGTTAGTTGTGAACATTCGATTGTCCATCAAAAGAGCACCTTGATTTTCTGTAGTTTTAATTTGTACTTTTACATTGTTGGGAATTCTCGATCGAGAGAGTGCGACGTACAGCTGTCCATGAGAGAAGACTGGCTCGTTCAAACAGATTCCAACATGTTCAAATGTTTGCCCCTGAGATTTGTTGATGATTATCGTAAACCGGTCACAGTTAGATTTTATTGCCGCATGCACACCAACACTTGCGCACTTTTCTTTATCGAGTTTTACTATTTTCGGGAGAGTACATTTAAGGGAAACAACAAAATGAAAGTCTAACTATCAACCACAGTTGCATCCCTTAGCATTACGCACTGACAGAAAAAGCTGGGATTTTATATATAGGATTGTTGATATGTGCTAAGTAAAACTTTAATGTAATATTGAAATCAATCAGTACCCTTTAGCTTCCCAAGGAGCATAGACCGTCAACAAACACATGCCAAGTCCTCCTGTCACGTGCCACCTGCTCAAGTTCTTTCAAAGTCTTCCTCAACATTTTCACCTTTGTCTCTAGTTCTTGTCTCCAAGTGTTTTTTTTCCTCTACCTCTGCCTGTCTTTCCCTGGGGATTCCAGAACAAAGACTGCCCTGTAATGCTATCAGCAGGTTTCCTCAATGTATGCCCTATCCAAATCCAGCGTTGTATTCTCATCTCTTGTTCCACTGGCTCTTGTTCCACTGGCTCTTGTCTTATTCTTTGTCATCAGATCCACATTGGTGACCCTGTCATACTATTTCAATAATGTTGATATGCATTAGGTTAAAGTGTCACGCTGTGCTAACCATACAGGATTTGTTTAACTAACATAACATGTTGATATGTGATAAGAAGATAAACATTTTTCGTATAAAATCACGTCCGCAGTGCCACGTTTCTGCTGTACAACTATCATAATTTGACTGGTTACTTGCTAGCAGGTCCGGATTATCTATTAACTTTTTCTGTTCCAGGAAATTGTTAGATACTTTAAATTGATTCTTAACTTATTCTGTCACAGGAAATTGTTATGTTTTACCTCGGCAGCAAAATTTGTATATACTGAAGAGAAAATATCTCTAGTGCATATTAAATCAACGCAAATTGGCTGTGGAATATTTTTTTTAAGTGCTATAAATCTTACTGTTGCCAAACAGGCGTACCCGGAAACCCTAGGGAGAATAATGGCGCACCATGCTGCTTGTGGGTTCGAAAGAGTTTAAAGCACACTTAGTACGTACTTAGGGCACACGCACACACACACAAATCAAATTAATTGTGAATGGTAGATAAATGAATTATACATGACCGCTTCGATCTGCATGTTCGCGCACTTTGGTTAGTAATGAAGGTAATGCCGGTATTTTCTCACTTTTTTGTTTGTTTTAGCTTTAATTGTCCAGTATAGGGGTTTCAGTAACAAGAACGTATGGGATGGAAATTAATATAGAAAAAAGCAAGATATTGGTGAATAGCCATAAGAAACATGTTCCGACCAATATTACGTTAAATGGGCAAACGTTAAAAGAAGTTAACACCTTTAAATATCTGGGGTCCACTATATGTAGTGATGGAAGATCAAGTAAAGAAATCAAGACAAGACTTGAGATGGCCTCAGCTGCCATGACAAGGTTGAATGTGATCTGGAAAAGTAACATCAGTTTTCCTGTGAAGATCAAATTATACAAATCACTTGTATTATCTATTCTCTTTTATGGGTGTGAGGGCTGGACACTCACTGCAGATACGGAGCGAAGGATTCAGGCTTTCGAGCATAAATGTTATAGAAGAATTTTGCGCATTTGCTATAAAGAGCACAAAACAAATGTCTATGTTAGAGAGAAGATAAACACCTATGCAGGCCACCAAGAACCACTTTTGTCAATAGTGAAACGTCGAAAGCTTGCCTGGTTTGGGCATGTAACTCGTCATGACTCCCTTTCGAAAACGATCCTCCAGGGAACAGTCGAAGGTAAACGGAGAAGAGGAAGGCAAAGAAAATCCTGGGCTGATAACATCAAAGAATGGGCAGGACACGGTTTTTCCACACTTGTACGCATTGCTGAGAATAGAGAGCAGTGGAGGACCATGTCTGCTGATGCTTCCACTATGGCACCCCTACGACCCATGACGGGTTATGGGTTGAGATGATGATGATAGGGGTATCCGTAATTGCAGGACAACAGTGCTGAGTGCGGAAATTAAAACGAACATGGAAATTTGACTATAATAAAATGTAACATTTGTTACTGTTTTTTGGGGGGGGGGGGGGGGCTCATTATGGATTTCGCCATAAGAAAATCGAAGAAGCTATTTTAAAGCAAACATGTAATATTTGCTATTTTAATTCAAATAATAAAACATATTTTCTTTCTTAATGTGTTTTTAGTTGCGCATTTTGTAGGAAAGGCGCGTGCCATGATTTTTTTTTCCAGCGTTTAGGGCCCTGAAAAACAATAATCCGGCGCTGCTTGCTAGTAATACTAGACTCTGTCCCATGTATAAAGAACAGATTATACTAGACTTTGTCCCATATATAAATAAAAGATGATACTAGATTTTGTCCCATTGTACAAAGAAAAGATAATGCTAGAATTTGTCCCATATATAAATAAAAAATAATACTAGACTGTCCCATGTACAAAGGGAGCCGCGGTAGCATAGTGGTTAGTGCACTGGCTTCCTAGCTCAGTGGTCTATGGTTCGATCCCCAGATGAGGTGAGATACCAGAGCAACTCTGGGAAGGTTAAAGCGCCCGGCGTGATGCTGACCACATCACCCCTAGTGTGCCGATGGTCATGAAAATATGGGCCTGACACCATATTCCCAATATGCCTCAATGGGCGTGTAACGGGATCCTTTACCTTTTTTTTATCCCATTGTACAAAGAAAAGATAATACTAGACTTTATCCCATGTATAAAGAAAAGATAATACTAGACGTTGTCCCATGTATAAAGAAAAGATAATACTAGACGTTGTCCCATGTATAAAGAAAAGATAATACTAGACGTTGTCCCATGTATAAAGAAAAGATAATACTAGACGTTGTCCCATGTATAAAGAAAAGATAATACTAGACTTTATCCCGTGTATAAAGAAAAGATAATACTAGACGTTGTCCCATGTATAAAGAAAAGATAATACTAGACGTTGTCCCATGTATAAAGAAAAGATAATACTAGACGTTGTCCCATGTATAAAGAAAAGATAATACTAGACTTTATCCCATGTATAGAGAAAAGATAATACTAGACGTTGTCCCATGTATAAAGAAAAGATAATACTAGACGTTATCCCATGTATAAAGAAAAGATAATACTAGACTTTATCCCATTTATAAAGAAAAGATAATACTAGACGTTGTCCCATGTATAAAGAAAAGATAATACTAGACGTTGTCCCAAAGGTTGTTATTGCCGGGAGTTGTAGTGAGGATAAGCTCTCACTGCAGATAAAATACTTCTATGACACGCGCCTCAAACAGCCTCTGACAACCAAGTCCAGCTCCCGGCCTTCACGTGTGGCTCAATTTGAGCCCGGCGGAACTGTTTCCACTGACGGGAGAAGGGGCAAAGGCGAGCGACTGGCGCCTTAAAACCAGCAGCTTCGGGCAGATAGGGCTCGTGATCCTTGGTTGGTAGCTTATCTAAGAGAAGGAACTCTGAATTCAAACCACCGCTGCCTTGCGGGAATATCCATTTATGGAATTGGCTTCGGGAGTAAACCCTGAGGATAAATCCGGAGTCGGAGTCCCTAAGGCAGTCTAATGTCGATTCGACATTATTCTGGCAACTCCTTCGACATGGCTGGTACCAAACTGTATCGGCTACTGCCGTTCCTTTGGATCTACCGGCTGTGTGGAGAGGGGGAACATGCTGCATGGGCAACAGCTTGATCTCCATATAACTGTGCCCAAGCTCGCGCCCTGGAGAGGACACTCCAGCTTCACCCTATAGGTGTCGGCAAAACACGGGAAGTAGCAGTTACCGGTTATAAGCATTTTGCCCAATTGGCGTAGGGCATGGCGCCAGGGGCTACTTCCGACAGTGGGAGAGGTTCTAGGATCTCACTGGACAGCTACCGCCCGCTTCAAGCTGGGCAGCCCCCAGTCAATAAGGTGTTGTCCCGCCACTGTCTGCTTTCCCCATTGGGTGCATGGGGATTAGGGTCAAACCCGAACTGTGGACAGAAAATTTTGCACCAAGCAATTATCGAAAAAATAGAAATAAGCAAACTCTCAGATTGGGATGCTGGAACGTCCGGACTATGTTGACTGGACTATCCGAAAACCTACAGGATGTAAACGATGTAAGGAAGACAGCCATAATTAATGATGAGCTTAAACGACTTCAGGTGGATATAGCTGCACTTCAGGAAACGCGCCTGGCGGGCTCTGGAACGGTGAGCGAGAAGGACTACACATTTTATTGGCAAGGGAAAGATCTTAATAAAGCTAGAGAACACGGAGTAGGTTTTGCGGTCAAAAAATCGCTAACTAAAATGGTGAACCAGGCGAGAATGGATCAGAACGCCTGTTAACGCTCCGCCTGCAAACTAGCACAGGTCCCATCACCCTTGTCAGTGTGTATGCTCCTACTCTGTACTCTGCCTCAGAAGCTAAAGATGAGTTCTACGAGAATCTAACAGCAATTATCAAAAAGCATACCTAGGCAAGAACAGCTTGTTCTCCTTGGTGACTTTAACGCTAGAGTGGGTGCCGATAATGTTTCATGGCCTTCATGTCTGGGCAGGTTTGGTATTGGCAAGATGAATGAAAATGGACAACGGCTCTTAGAGTTGTGCGTCCACCATGACCTCTGCGTGACCAACACCTACTTTCAGACAAAACCCCAGCATAAGGTGTCATGGAGACACCCACGATCCAAGCACTGGCACCAACTTGACCTGATTCTCGTCAGAAGGCCACTCCTCAGGTCTGTGCTGTCCACGCGCTCGTACCATAGTGCAGACTGTGATACAGATCACTCCTTGGTTTGCTGCAAAATCAGAGCACAACCAAGAAAACTCTATCGTGTCAGACATGAAGGGAAACCACGCATTGATACCAGCAAGATGTCAGACCCTTTCATGATCGCTCAATTCACTGCGACCTTCGAGAAAGTGCTCAGTAGCCCTCAGCATGGTGATACTATTACAGAGAACTGGGAGCATCTACGGAACACCATTCAAAGTACTGCACTTGCCACCTTTGGTAAGAAAACAGCAAAGTCAAATGACTGGTTCGATGCTTCATCAGATGTGATGGCACCTGTCATTGAAGCTAAGCGCAGTGCTATGAATGAATACAAACGTTCACCGAGTGCCAGAACCCTACAGATCCTGAGGGCTACGAGAAGCAAAGTTCAACAAACTGCTCGACGCTGTGCAAATGACTACTGGCTCCAGCTCAGTGAGAGCATCCAGATCGCAGCGCAAACAGGCAACATTAGACAAATGTATGACGGTATAAAGAAAGCACTTGGCCCCCATAAAAGTAAGACAGCACCGCTAAAAACCATCAGCGGAGAGAAGCTAACCGATAAGGGTTAAGCAGATGGAGAGGTGGGTCGAGCACTACTCTGAGCTTTACGCTAGAGACAATACCGTTACGCCTGCAGCCCTTGATGGTGTCAACAGTCTGCCAACTATGGAGGAGCTGGATGCCGAACCAACATTAGAGGAACTCAGCAAGGCCATTGATAGCTTGGCCTCTGGCAAAGCACCAGGCAGTGATGGGATTCCTCCTGATTTAATCAAATGCTGTAAGAGCACGCTATTACATCCCCTGCATAGGATGCTGTGCCAGTGCTGGGAAGAGACAACTATTCCTCAAGCCATGCGAGATGCCAAGATTGTAACACTGTATAAAAATAAAGGAGACAGAAGTGATTGCAATAACTACAGAGGCATCTCTCTTCTTAGTATTGTTGGTAAGGTTTTTGCCAAAGTCATCTTAATGCGACTACACAAGTTAGCTGAGCGCATATATCCAGAGTCACAGTGTGGATTCCGAGCTGGCAGATCAACAACAGACATGATCTTCTCTCTCCGCCAGCTTCAGGAAAAATCAAGAGAGCAGAAAAGACCATTATATATCGCCTTTATAGACCTCACAAAAGCATTCGACCTGGTTAGTAGGGATGGACTCTTTAAAATCCTCCTGAAAATAGGCTGCCCTTCTAAAATGCTGGAAATGATAAAGTCATTCCATGACGGCATGGAGGGAACAGTCCAATATGCTGGAAGCACGTCACAGCCCTTTGATATACGAAGTGGCGTTAAACAAGGCTGTGTTCTGGCTCCGACCCTCTTCGGAATCTTCTTTGCCTTACTCTTGAAACATGCATTCAGAGATGCAACTGAAGGAATATGCCTTCACACTAGGTCAGATGGCCGTCTGTTTAATCTTTCAAGGCTGAAGGCAAAAACAAAAATCAGAAGGGTCACTATAAGAGACTTGTTGTTCGCTGATGATGCTGCAGTCGTCACTCAAAGCCAACAGGAGCTTCAGAGCTTGATGAATCGCTTCACTAAAGCATGCAAGGACTTTGGCCTCACAATAAGTCTAAAGAAAACGAATGTGCTGAGTCAGGATGTGGGTGCTGCACCAGTTATCACTATCGATAACTATGAATTGGCAGTGGTGCACCACTTCACATACCTAGGGTCTACCATCAATGACAAACTCTCACTGGATACAGAAATCGACAGCCGCATTGGCAAAGCTGCAGCTACCTTTGCCCGCCTCACATCGCGTGTTTGGGGAAACTCTAAACTCACAATGAAGACCAAAGCTGCGGTATATAATGCCTGCGTCACCAGCACACTCCTATATGGCAGCGAGACCTGGACGACCTATGCTAAGCAAGAAAGAAGGCTCAATACCTTCCATTTGCGGTGTCTACGCCGCATCCTTGGCATCTCGTGGAAAGATAAAGTGACAAATGTCGAGGTGTTGTCACGTACTGGCCGTCAAAGTATGTATACGCTTCTTAGACAGCGCAGACTTCGCTGGCTTGGCCATGTTCGCCGCATGGATGATGGTCGCATCCCAAAAGATATCTTCTACGGACAATTAGCAGATGGCAAGAGAACAGTTGGGCGACCACAGCTGAGGTTCAAAGATGTGTGCAAGAGAGATATGAGGGCACTGGACATGGATCCAGCAACATGGGAGGATAAAGCTGCCGATCGCACTAAGTGGCGATGCTATTTACGGCGCCACCTCAGATTGGGCGAAGAGAGGCTTACACAAGAAGCAGAGGTGAGGAGAAAACATCGAAAGGAGCACCAGGAAAATAAGCAGCTGAGGGCTGTCACCTCAGGGGCGCATTCCCATAGTCAGTTATGACTGAAGGGGCTATTATTATTATTAGACGTTGTCCCATGTATAAAGAAAAGATAATACTAGACGTTGTCCCATGTATAAAGAAAAGATAATACTAGACGTTGTCCCATGTATAAAGAAAAGATAATACTAGACTTTATCCCGTGTATAAAGAAAAGATAATACTAGACGTTGTCCCATGTATAAAGAAAAGATAATACTAGACGTTGTCCCATGTATAAAGAAAAGATAATACTAGACGTTGTCCCATGTATAAAGAAAAGATAATACTAGACTTTATCCCATGTATAAAGAAAAGATAATACTAGACGTTGTCCCATGTATAAAGAAAAGATAATACTAGACGTTGTCCCATGTATAAAGAAAAGATAATACTAGACGTTGTCCCATGTATAAAGAAAAGATAATACTAGACGTTGTCCCATGTATAGAGAAAAGATAATACTACACGTTGTCCCATGTATAAAGAAAAGATAATACTAGACGTTATCCCATGTATAAAGAAAAGATAATACTAGACTTTATCCCATGTATAAAGAAAAGATAATACTAGACGTTGTCCCATGTATAAAGAAAAGATAATACTAGACGTTGTCCCATGTATAAAGAAAAGATAATACTAGACGTTGTCCCATGTATAAAGAAAAGATAATACTAGACGTTGTCCCATGTATAAAGAAAAGATAATACTAGACGTTGTCCCATGTATAAAGAAAAGATAATACTAGACTTTATCCCGTGTATAAAGAAAAGATAATACTAGACGTTGTCCCATGTATAAAGAAAAGATAATACTAGACGTTGTCCCATGTATAAAGAAAAGATAATACTAGACGTTGTCCCATGTATAAAGAAAAGATAATACTAGACTTTATCCCATGTATAAAGAAAAGATAATACTAGACGTTGTCCCATGTATAAGAAAAGATAATACTAGACGTTGTCCCATGTATAAAGAAAAGATAATACTAGACTTTATCCCATGTATAGAGAAAAGATAATACTAGACGTTGTCCCATGTATAAAGAAAAGATAATACTAGACGTTGTCCCATGTATAAAGAAAAGATAATACTAGACGTTGTCCCATGTATAAAGAAAAGATAATACTAGACGTTGTCCCATGTATAAAGAAAAGATAATACTAGACGTTGTCCCATGTATAAAGAAAAGATAATACTAGACGTTGTCCCATGTATAAAGAAAAGATAATACTAGACGTTGTCCCATGTATAAAGAAAAGATAATACTAGACGTTGTCCCATGTATAAAGAAAAGATAATACTAGACGTTATCCCATGTATAAAGAAAAGATAATACTAAACGTTGTCCCATGTATAAAGAAAAGATAATACTGGACGTTGTCCCATGTATAAAGAAAAGATAATACTAGACGTTGTCCCATGTATAAAGAAAAGATAATACTAAACGTTGTCCCATGTATAAAGAAAAGATAATGCTAGGCTTTGTCCCACGTATAAAGAAAAGATAATGCTAGACCTTGTCCCATGTATAAAGAAAAGATAATACTAGACGTTGTCCCAAAGATAAAGAAAAGTTAATGCTAGACTTTGTCCCATGTATAAAGAAAAGATAATGCTAGGTTTTGTCCCATGTATAAAGAAAAGATAATGCTAGGCTTTGTCCCATGTATAAAGAAAAGAATTGGATGCCGGCTCCACACTTCATTTACATCGTTTCTCTTCTATCCGGATTTGTCCTTGAATAGGATGAGATGTTAACGAACAGAACCTCATCAGTGTTGGCGGGCAAGCGAAATGCATATTTAACCTCGTTGTGCCCTCCACGAGCTGAGAGCTATTGTCTAGTGCATATCGGGTGCATTACGAGTCCAAATCTGTGATGTCATACAATCCTGGTGTGATCATTTCAGTAACAACACCCTTTCTCCTCCCTCCTCTTGGGATATTGCTTGGCGGCCGTCAGTCTGTTTCCGTGTTTCTCAACTGTTTACGAAACGCGAACTCTTTAAGAAGTTATTACAAAAAAATACCTGTACAAAATTATGCCACTTGTAGATTGTCAAAAACCTGTACAAAATTATGTCACTAGTAGATTGTCAAAAACCTGTACACAATTATGCCACTAGTAGATTGTCAAAAACCTGTTCAAAATTATGCCACTAGTAGATTTTCAAAAACCTGTACAAAGCTGTGCCACTAATAGATTGTTAAAAACCTGTACAAAATTGTGCCACTAGTAGATTGCTAAAAAAACCTGTACAAAATTGTGACATTAGTAGATTGTTAAAAACATGTACAAAATTAAGCCACTAGTAGATTGTTAAAAACAAGTACAAAATTATGCCACTAGTAGATTGTTAAAAGCCTGTACACAATTATGCCACTTGTAGACTTTTATTCTTCTTCTTCTTCTTCGTGTTCTTTTTCGCTGGTCAAGGAACCATCACGGAATCATCACTAATATGGAGTATGCGTCTAACCATTTCACACACTTTTTGTTTTCTGTGGTGGTCTATATAGCACGATGTTTTTACTTGATGAGTTTGCTTTCTCCATACATTTCCTTTGCGCTCCTTACGGAGTATGATGTCACCAGCGTAGCTAATCCCCTAGCAGGAAGCCTGCACTGACCATTCACGTGCTCTTGAAGCGGTGGTTTATGTGACAATTAGTTATACTTGATGCGGTTGCCAGCCCAATGTACAGCTTGATATTAGTCGCCATGTGACACCTGCGGGTACAGTAGCTCTATTCTCTTCAAGAGGGGGACCCCAAGGAATTACCCGGAGCAACTACTTGAAACGCTGCACATATTAATTGTTTTCTTTTACAAACGCTTGACACGGTGAGGCCTATTGATTGTTGTCCCGTGTCCGGGCCCCGACAGTAGATTAGAGATTATCACGGGCTATTGTTGTTGTTTAACTAGGGCTGCTGAGCTTTTCGCTCTTTTGCAGTCAATGCCAAGTTGAAGACTCCTTGGTATTATCTACACTGTAGATCTAGGCTTTTCCTGTGGCTTTTCTGCCATTCCGAAACTTGCTGAGTTGAAGTCATGAGCTCCAGTTTCTCCAGCTTGGCTTGCATTTAAAGGACCGTCACATCTGATACCAAGCTGTGAGTTAGATGCGCGTGGCATACTGTGCATTTCCCACCATCCAAGGAGGCTCTCCAGCTATAAAAAAAAGGGTAAAGGATCCCGTTACACGCCCATTGAGGCATATTGGGAATATGGTGTTAGGCCCATATTTTCTTGACCATCGGCACACTAGGGGTGACGTGGTCAACATCACGCCGGCCGCCTTAACCTTCCCAGAGTTGCTCTCCAGCTATGCAGAGCTAAAATACTGTGCCCTGGTTCTGGGCTCTTCCAAGGAATTGTCACGTCCTGCACAGAGCCACTTCTCAGCTCCCCCTGCCTATCACTGGGTCCATAGTGAGATCCTCCTGCATGCAATCAACCAGGTCAAAGCCAAAGAACCACGTCTGGGGCTCAAGTAACATCTCCAAGTTTAGTGTGCAATGCTGGTTTCTCAGCAAGTTTCACCACAGGAGGAATCCCTGTAAGTGTGTGGATGCTTTCAAGAGTCAATGAGGGTGTAATTAGCCTCACAGACAGAGGGTCACTTCCATATATGTATATTGTAGCATTGTGCACAGCTGGTGGTCATATTAAATTATCATTTATTCATACACGTATAATTTCTAACGGCAGTACGGTTGGGATACAATAAAGCACATCTCGCTGACCGCAATTTGAGAAACACAATTTTAAACCTCATGAATGTTTCTCATTTTGCTACTGTGTGAAACACTGCTGTAAACGTCAGTATCCGTTATTTTTGTGTTTTCCACTATGACAAAAATTGCTCTAAACCTCATTCAATTTTCTTGTTTTTTTCTAATGTGAATTTCTACTGTGAATCAAAATTATTTCCTATTTTGTTCTACTAGGACTAAAACCGCTCCAAATCTCATAAATCTTTTCTCGTTTATTTATTTATTTTACTTACTGTTATTTATTATTATTATTAAATATTATAGAGCTTCGATCCCCTGTTCAACCAGACCAGAGGTGGGCCTTTCTTATAATTGGGTATATTGTGTGAATGTTTAAATCCAATTAGACTTGTTAGCCCTGAAAAGGGCACTTTTATTTAACTCAGTGCGAGGTTTATACATTTGTAAATAAATATCACACACACATAACGGTATGTTTTCAGGCACTCGTGAATAATAAAGAAGTAGAAAACTAGACAACAGAAAAACAACAGACGTGAGTGGCTTACCAGGGAATCGAACCCAGGACCTTCCGTGCGGCACGCCCGCCTAGCTAAGGAAGCGAATTACACTATCCTCCCTGCCAGTTTAAGCACCACATTTACTGTTTACAAGCCTCGGGTTTCCCTTCTTTATGTGTGTATACATTTGTGGTGTTTCAAATCTATCACGCTCAAAATATGTATGATCACTCATCAAAAAGAGCTGAAACTTGTGCATCTATCTTCCATTCGTAGTGCATTTGAATCTATCATGTTTTGACCGGCACAGACTCAGCCGATCTTATTTAAAAACTTTAATATTAAATAAAGGGGAAATAACTCATCAGTGTAAGGTAAATAATTAAGAGAGAAATGAAATGGGCAGATGTCGGATGCTTAAAAAAATATAATCAAAGCGATGAGCTGATTCAGTCAGGTCATTTCTGTAAACAACTAGGTCATCCGCGAGGCCAGGCAGATAGCGAGTCCTTTGTTTTAAATAAAGCGGTACATATTTTAATCTACCATAGGAGCGGCTGGTCTCTTGCGGCATAGTTGCCTGGTTCGGATTCACGGTATCGACACTCTCCAGCCTACCTTGCTGTAAATGGGTGCCTGAGTTTGGGAAGCAAAGGCAGCGAGGAAGGTTACCCTCCCACCTCACGATGCCGGACCTAGTACAGTGAAGTCTCTAACACTTCACTCCCCTGTGGCAGTATATACTATGGGACTACCTTTACCATTGTACCTCTTTGCTGGTCATTTTCTCCCACTGTCTTGTCGTACCCACTGATCGCATTCTATTACTCACCCACCCTTCATTTGACCCGCCTATGTATACATTTTTTTTGCCTCCCTTTCCCACCCCCCAATTAGAGTCTCTCTCCACTGTCTCCCTCTCTGTGTCTAGTTCTGCCTCAACATGCACTGTTACCTTTTTTCCCTTACGAGCTTATACACAAGCAAACGTATTTTATTTCTGCCTTGCCTTTTATTTTTTTTTTTAATTCCTAACTGAACTCTAATATTATTTCGCTGTGTCTCTTTCTTTCTTTATCAGTTTTTTCCACATAGTTTTCATATATCAACTTGAAAACAAACAAATAAATTGTGTGTGTGTTTTTTTGTTTTTTTGTTTTCTTTTTACAATTTTATTCAAAGCATCAACCGTTGTATCTGATCCTTGAGAGAAAGCGAAATATTTCTTTATTTAATTTTTACGTATATATGTATGTTTGCCTCCGGGCCGAAGTCAGATTCCATGCGTCAATAATTAATATAATTGATTTAATACCCTTCCATATTCAGTCGTTGTTACGTTCTTCGGAAACCATAAATTAATAATGTGATATACTCTCTTAGGTCTTAATGTGGGTAATTTTGATCCCATTAATGTTTTACATCAGCAACAAACAAAGCAATTTTGTTAATGGTACTTTGAATTAGCACGGGAAGCTTTTTTTTTTTTTTTTTAATGAAATGTCCATGACAGAACCGCGGTCTGCTGGGGATATTTTTTCTCTGTTGTTTGGGTCTTGTGATTGTGGGACCTGTAAATATTTGGAAGCGGTCTGTCCATCAAAGACGGTTTTTATTGCGCACAGAGCCACAATCTGAGCGCCGCGGGAAAAAAAAACGCGAACCCGAAAAGGGACTCTTTTGCCGCTGCGAAAGGTTTATTGCCATTTAAAGTTTTGCCGCTGCGAAAGGTTTATTGCCATTTAAAGGTCTGGTGACGGCCTTCTGCCTTTGATCTGTTAAATGGTCATGCTTGTGGCATATACCGGTGCATGACGCGTTCTTGCGAGCCACATCAGTTGCCACAGTAGAACAATTAAAACGGGGTTTCCCTTTCATCTGACTGACCCTTACAAAGATGATTTCTAATTACTTACGTAGTCATTGTCGTAGATTCGCGATAGGTGAATTAAGACTTGGTTTGGTCCCTTCTGAATAGCAATAGAAACAAGATTAAGATTTGTCAGAGTGACCGTCTAGTATTTCTCTCAGTCAGCCTATATCTACAACAGATATTTGTCATTATAATATATATATATATATATACCTCACATACACACACACATAAGTGACTACAATAGACACACAGACGTGAAACTATGACAATGGAAATATAGATAGTTGGGAACGAACTGACCGACACACTGGAATAAGTTTATGTGAATTTTAATTATCATAATAAAATTCCATCACCACACATAAAATTACATCAAACATATACAAATAGTCATAAAGTCAATGAATTGCTACAAGAATGATAGACCCATTGGTATGATCCTTTCCTTCGATGTATAGCCCACAGTCCTGTTAGAAGAAAAGTGATCGCCCCAAAGAGTCACGGATACATCTGCTGTAGTCTAATGATTTCCCTTTAAAGGTATGAACAGACTTTGATACTCTAATCTATCCTAAGGAAAATATTGTCAGCAACAAAAAACTTGCATAAAGAAATACAAAGTGGGTGAAATTTGGTATACCATAAAAGAGTCACTCGTTCCTGCTTTCTCTCTGTTCATTCATCAGGGCCCTGACATACATTCTTACCTACAATCGTGCTGTTGTTCGCCGTCTGGCGCAAACTTTAGGACACCCACACACTTTAATCTGTCTTTCTTTTAATGAAGCGGATCCCAGCTCTGCAGATTTTGGGTTCATCCAAAGTTCCGGGGAGCGTCCTCTTCATGCGAATATTTTTCAGACTAAGGTTAGTGTCACTTGAATCACGAGGTAAGAATTAGTTTTAAGCGGGCTCACAGTGTCAGAATCAAGAAGTTTCCACTACTTAGGAAAAATGTCAGGTTTGTAACTTCGATCAAAGGTAAAATTCTTGGTCACACCACAATTTGTCAACAATGTCGGAAAGGTTATTGATTGTAATATTTTACTTGCCACACGGGCTGAAATGTACTTGAGGTTTTTCTCAGGAAGAATTAAGTCTGGCTCAATAGGCCCGTTACTTCATTTAATCTTATAGTTCATGAAATGGGTACTCTGTCGTTCTGGATGCCAACGCAATGCCAGACATGTTTTACTTTATACCCCAAGTCTTTAAGAAAAAAAAATGTTTTTGTTCTTCACAGATATTTCTCAGTACTTAAACGCTGGCAAAGTTGGGCTACCCCAGTTTCACTGAATAAAGAGAAAACAACATATAAAATACTTATACATACTATTCCTCGGTTATAACTTACATTATAAACTGCAAGCGTAGAGCTTGTCTTATCGTTTAAATTCCCGTGGAATAAGTTATATTAATAAAATCAATCACCGTGAATTAGAAATACATACGTATTTCGTCAATACTCAATGATGAATCAGTGCAGTTATAAGTTAGTTTAAAATATTCTCGACTGATTATTAGCAGTTAAATTAAATTCATTAATAGCCGAATGAGTTTAAGCTAGAAATTATAATTTATTTTGCTTTCCACTGAAACACGTCAGCTAGAGAATATAACAGACTTACAATTTAATTACTTCTGCACAGAAATCTAACTAGTAAAATGAAATAAGCGATTTATCACTAAAACACTCAACACTACTAGATATATGTATATTACCTCCACACAGAACTACAGGCGATCGCACAAACTAAGAATTATACGCTGATATATATTTGAAGTCTAGAAGCTCGGCAAATTGTCGAAACAAACTGAGAAACTTCGCTATACAGCTTATTCTTTTACACGAGCGACCTGTCTACTGCGAATGTGGAGAACTGAATGAAGTCAAGTTTAAACTCCGGGTAAGATATCTGAAAACCCGACAAAGGATCCCACGTTATTTCGAAAATCCGAAAATAGTCTCCCCTTCCCGTCTTAACACTTCACATTCACTTTAGACGCTGGCCATAACTGCCAAAACGTGTCTTCACACCTCCTACGACATGTCTCATTTCTGAGCTATGCATGAGGGCGCCGTTCACACCTCACGCTGAGAACTTAGCCGAAGAAAACTCTCGTGACAGATGAAAATGTAGACAAATGTCTGCTCTCTATGTCTGACGAGGCGAATTCTCACACTATTTCGTTCACAATCCAGAGACTGACATATTATGCAATAAAATGCGTTACTAGTATGAGAAAAGAAACGGCAAAGTCAGAATGGGAAAATATATTTAGTCGCAAACGAACGAATGCGAAAAACAGGAAAAGGATAAAAGAGCGATAATAAAGTAGACGACACGGGTAGAAAAGAAAAGAATATAGAAAATTTATTGATCATAAATCTCTATGCGACAGTCATCTTCTACCTTGGCATGTCCTAAATACACTGGGTTCAACCGACGTGGTAATCTTCAGACTCCGCCAATGTAGACTGAGGTACCATCTTTTCAGCAAGGTAATTATGGGAGCTACTGATGAGTGTAGATGTGGCGAGCCTATGGTGTGGCTTTCATTGTGCACCCGAAATTATTATTATTTTTTTTAATTTTGCTGATTAACACTGAATAATGTTTAAAAAAACACTTTATATTATGTTTGCAATAAATATGCTGAAAAAGAAAACTTGAATAAGAAGGGTAAATACACGTGGCATTCATCTTTACCATAATTTTTTAAATATTAATTTTGACATCTAAACATATATCAACACCTTTTTTTTTTTGTAATATAAAAATATAGATTGCTCTTTCCACAATTTCCTCCAGTATTGCGGCTTTAAAAAGGTCGCCTAGTTGGTAACTCTTGTTACATAGTGACTAAACTGGTGCGCAATAATCAGACAACCAGTGAATTCCAGCCTTCTCCAAGGAAGGAGGTTCTGGTTGCCTTTCATAGACGGGCTTATATCTATTTAGTTTCTGTACAGTCCATTAACACAGGAGGTATGCGCACATTTTCAGTCCATAAAAAATATTCGTGGTTTCGAGAGTTCTACGCAATCCAGTTAAAAAAAAAAAATTGCCTTGTATGCCATGGACGTGATGTAGATGTTTCCGCGCAATCTATCAACAAAATTTGCCTTGTACGAACACTTTCAGCCATATTCGTACGTACTGAGAGTTCTTTGCAATCCATCAGCTAAATGTCCCTTGAGGTGAGAGCATATGAAATGATTTTTGCGCAGCTGTCACGCAAAGGGGCGAACGACAATGATAACCTCACGCACCATAGGAAGCGAAAGAAAGAAAAATAGAGGATGTGCACTATACATGTGTGTAGTTTCCACCAAAATCAGACCACCTTTTCAGGCTTGGGAACGAAGTGGCTGCATAGTGTTAATGGGTTAATCCGTACGGCTGATTGCTGAGATAAGTTGGAGCTACTGCGAATGTCGTCTGTGTATCACACGTCTGACACCCCCAATCATTTGCTGTTTAGGATTAGGCCCAAACCACCAGGCTCGTTGAAATTGGACCCTACCACTGATTGGCTGATTGAGATTGCTCAAGAAAGCGTCCAAATTGTAGAGACAGTTAGTACGCCTGATGAATCATAATCGTGTCGTGTGTCCCTTGTGTTTGCCCGGACTCGCTTGCATGCTGTGACGGCTCATCGAGTACTCTCCAGCCCATCTCGTCGTGGAACCACAGGCAGCTGACTACGACTCATGGACGTCTAGTTTCAGGTCCACGAACCGTCGAATTTAATTTTAAAGTCGTTTTATAAATATCCAACTTGTCTTTATTTGTGCATTCTCATTCATTATAATTAATACAGGGACAGGCTCCTTCCACCACTTTATAGGAAACTAGACTCACATCACACTTAGACAAACTGCGTCGTTGTTATTAGTGCATTTACAGTTGCTGCCGCCTGTACGTAGTCTGCATGTACATAGTATTTGCGTGTACTGAACACGGAGCCCATGTAGTTGTATTGTGAGTGTTATGCTGAGCATATTATTATTATTATTATTATTATCAGTCCTAGCTTGTAAATTGTGTCTGTTCCTTTATCTATATGTGCAGGCACTTTATGCGTGCGTTCCTAATTGCCTTATGCAATCTTTCATGTCCGTTAAAAAGTGGACCCAGTTTTTGCGTCCCAATCTTCTGACTAGACAAGAATATCGCATTCAAATATTGGTTTTAGAAGATGTTGAACATTTTTATTTACGCTTTCAGGAAACTTTTGGATGACCGTAATTCTGTGTTGGTGCTTTCTTTGTCATGAGGGGGGAAAAAAAAATTAAGAGCAACTTTTAAAAGAGATAAACCTTTAAATCGAATTTCAAGATTACATTTATGTCCCATCCGACGCGCAAATAGCTTACGCGAATTCAACTATACGCGCTGACGTAAACATGAAAAAGATAACCCACTAACTGAAATAGCGCGATTTTTTTCAGCACCGCGCTATTGTGCCTTTCCTTGACTATAGGCCCTAACTAATTATCTCTGACGCTTGGCTTCTCAAAACGTACATTGTATTTGATGTTTATGGATAGCCGTGTGGCGTTGAATGCCGGGCTGGAGACCTCATCACGTAAAACAAGCTGCTTACAGATAACCACCACAGCAAGCGCACATGAATAATTGGAGCAGGCTTCTTACAATGGGACCAGCTGCAATGATGGATCTGTACTCCATAAGTACTGACAAGGACAATAAAGAACAAGCAATAGAAAGTACTCTTTATGGTATGCATACATCAATCAATGCCCTTTAGCTCACCAAGGAGCATGGGCCTTCAACAAATACGTGCCACGTTCTCCTGTCACGTGCCATCAGCTCAAGTTCTTTCCATGTTTTCCTCATCATCTTCATTTGTGTCCAGTTCTCTTCTCCATGTGTTTCTTAGTCTACCTTTGCCTCTCCTCTTACCGTGGGGGTTCCAGAAAAAAGGACTGATTTGGAATGCTATACACAGGTTTCCTCAGTGTGTGTCCTATCTGATCCCTCAATGTGTGTCCTATCTGATTCCTCAATGTGTGTCCTATCTGATCCCTCAATGTGTGTCCTATCTGATCCCTCAATGTGTGTCCTATCCATCGTAGTCGTAATATAGTTTATGCGCAATGTAAAGTATATGTCATTTGGCTATATCTTCAGAATGTAATACCCGCGTAAACTGAGACACAATAATTTTACAAGCTTTATTAGTTGTATTCGACTACTGGAGCTCCCGTAATGTTAACCGAAAAACGTCGCATCGCATTTTAAATATTATGACATTCGTCATATCAGCCAACGAGGAAGGTTTTGAAAGCGGTATGAGAATTGCGGAAAATGGCTGCATCTGAATTAATACGACACAGGGCAAGTAATTGGCCTTACTAAAGAGATTTCTCTCCCTTTGGTGGCCGGCTGTTTGGATTGATTTCCAAGATGGTTTCTTCTGTTTGTTTAACCTCCAGAGAGAAGAGTACTCTAGTGGAAGTGGGCGTGTCTGATTGTGTTGCTGTTATGACTACCCAGTTTTGAACCTCGGCACTTCGAGTTTGTCTTCTAAGTAGCTCTTATTATGTTCCTTGAATGCGAATGGAAGAGGGTCGTAGTAATTCCCAGGCGCTCTATATGTACCTCTTTGATCAGGAAGGTTTTCATAGTTTTGTGTCTGTGTGTGTGTGTGTGTGTGTGTGTGTGTGTGTGTGTGTGTGTGTGTGTGCCTGCCCCCTTAAGGGAAGAGAATTTGTAAAATCAGATAGGGGAGGGCAGGAGGGGGTATGTCGCGGGCATGAGTCATAGTTTTTAATAGTTGTGTATTCCAGTCTTTTTTTTTTCCTACACTGGACCTAAACAGAAAAAAAAAAAATTTCGGGAATCTGCACCCCTTTTGCTCCTCCCCTCTCACTGCTACTCCCACGATAATTGTAGAATTATGGAATATTTGTGTAAAATAATGGAAAGTTGGACTGTCTTTCTAGAACCCGCTGCTTCCATTCTCTATGTTCTCTGCCTATTATCTGGTCCTGTTTCTCCTCTGCATTTTTGTTTTTCATGTTCGGTCTGCGTAGTTGTCCATTTTCACTCTGTTTTACCAATTCCTCTTTATTCTGCCAGTGTCTTGATTTTTTATTTCATATTTATTTATCTCCAACTCATTATGTCCTCTTCTATTTCCAGTCCCCACTAATATTACGTTTGGGTAGTTTATTGTTCAGTTTCGTTTTTTAGTTTCTTAGTATGTATTGTGTACATTCGGTGGTGGCAGTCATTTCCTTTTCCGGGCACGCTCGTCCGTTCGCGGGCAGCAAAAGTGTTAGGACTTCGATGCCTTTAGGGAAGTACCTAGGTTTTATTATTTTTATATTTATTTAGGTTCTTATGTGTCCTATCTAGCCTTCACTTTCTTTCCTTTCCCCGACGAAGGCCTTGTGGCCGTAACGTTGGCTATTTTCTTTGTCTTTTGTCCTCGTAAGACGAATCACCTTTTTTCGATTTTTTTTCACACCCATTCAATTTATTCCGCCACCATCGTTCATCTTTTGGAATGTTATTTATGCATGCTTCTTAAGTTTTCCTCTTGTGGCGAGGTTACCGGGGTCCTAGAACGAAACATTGTAATGTCACACTCCAGTTTACCCAGCTGTAAATGGGTACCTGACTCCGCTCTTGAGTTAGGGAAGGCAGAGGCAGCGAGGAAAGGAACTGATCACCGCACCTCATAAAGCTGTACCTGGTATACTAAAATCTCTAAAACTTCACCCCCTACGGCAGTGTCAGCTATAGGGACTACCTTTTCCTCTTGACTCCACCACCGTTCACCATTTATAGTGTTATGCGTGTAGGCTTTTTGCGATTGGCTAAGCGGTTAGAGCGCACGTCTCTATCGACAAAGTTATAGGGGTTCCAGGATCAAAACCTGGCAGCTGTAAATGAATGCCAGACTTTGCTCTTGTGTTAGGGAGGGCACAGGCAGCGAAGAAAAGAACTGGTAACCCCACCTCATAAAGCTGGACTTTGTAAACAAAGTCTCTAACGCTTCACTCCGCCAACGGCAGTATTTGGTATGGGACTACTTTTACCTTAGAATTCTCAGTCATGACATTTAACAGTCCATTTAGAAAAAAAAAAGATACCAAGAAGTGGAAGTGAGGCGTACATGGGAACATCTTATATATAATATCCCAGCTTTTTCTGTCTGTACATAACGCTAAGGGATGCAACTGTGGTTGAAAGTTAGACATTAACTGTATTGTTTCCCTTATATGTACTCTCCCGAAAATAGTAACACTCGACAAAGAAAAGTGCGCAAATGACGGTGTGCACAAAAATATTTATAGAATGTGTGATCCCGTATACACAATTGGGATCGTCGCTGCTGCTACGTAGTTCGTGTAATGTGGTGATGCACAGTGATTGAAAAAAAAAATACTTTTGAATAAGTAAAATTGCCGTTAGGTATTGATGCTTTTGAATTTAATTCCCGTCTTAATATAGTCAAATACCATAATTCCCGCCGTAAGGTACTTCGGTCGGTCGGTCTGTCACACTTTGCTCACCGTCATTTCCGCACTTTTTCTATTTTCGAGAGAGTGCATTAACTTTCCAGAACAGTTTGATTATGAAAAGTCAAGGTTTTAAAAGATGCACGAACAATTATGAGACATGTTGTCATACATAATTTTCACTACAAATATCTAATGACGGTCGCCTGCAATGAAATGACCACAGTAGTAATAATACCGTCTGTAATACATTTAACAGAAACAACACTATAATTAAAAACCTGTCAATTTTGACGGGTTATTGCTAGTATTTCATAAGAAGCTAGCATGTTCTGAAAATAGTTTCTTTGTCATTGTCTCTTAATGTATTCTCCTTCGTCCTGAAGTACTATGCCAGTTGACAAAGGTGATCATGCCTCTTCACAGCCTTCTGTCCTGAATTCTGTTGTTGACGTCTTTCCATGTCACGATATAAAAATGGTCATTATCTTGTCTCTTTGCCTTAGTCTGTGTCCGTTTCCTTCAATATTTACTGTTGAAATAATATTATTTCACCTCCCAACTTTCCTCTTTTGATAACAGTAATTTTTGATTTTTATGTTTTCGTGGTTGTCTGATCGAAGGACACGCTAGGTGTTAGCTGATGTTACGGGTAGTACTCATTTTTAATTTTATTTTCTCATGTATCTACTTAGCTCTCACTTTCTTTCCTTTCCCTGACGAAGGCCTTGTGGCCGCAACGTTGACTATTTTTTTTTTATCTTTTGCCCTAGTAAGAATCACCTTTTTTTCACAGCCATACTCCACGTCTTACTGCAGCCCCCACCTCTTCATCCTCAACCTACTCACAGTAGTTCCAAACGTAGTGAATTGCTTTCTTCTAATAGAGTAATAAGTTCATATATTAATCATTTATGGGCGCATTTAATCTATTATGAATGCAGTATAAAGGAATAAGAAGAGAAAATGTGAGAAGTTTACCGTATTATGTGGTAGGGCAGCCTAGATTGAAAGTCAAACTAGAATATAGTGAATATCCAGGCTGTAGAGATGATTAGAAACATGACCTGCCTTTGCATGGAACATCATGAGTAGTTAATTAAGGTGTGCTGTAGAGATGGTTAGAACAAATACCTGCATTTGTCTGTAACACCATGAAGAGTTAGGATGTGATATAGCGATGTTTAGAACAATCTGCATTTACTAGTGTAAAAGCCCGTCATAAGACGGGAATTAAATTATAAAGCACCAATACCTAACGGCAACAAAAGTATTTTAAAAAAACCACTGTGCATCACCACAGTATACGAACTACGTAGCAGCAGCGAGGACCCCACTGTGTGTATACGTGATCACACATTCTATAACTATTTTTGTGCACACCTTCATTTGCGCATTCTTCTTTTTCTAAGTGTTACTATTTTCGGGAGAGTACATATAAGGGAAACAATACAATAAATGTCTAACTTTCAACCAAAGTTGCTTCCCTTAGCGTTATGTACTGACAGAAAACGCTGGGATTTTATATATAGGATTCTAACATTAGTGGGTAATACCAATATTCAGTTTTCTTTCCCCATCTATTTCTATTGTCGTAGCAGGTAACCACTACTGCAACTGGCCCCCTAGCAGGACACCTGCAATGTGCTCTTTTTATTTTATATCAGGACGTTGCCAGCGCCAAATACCTTGGTCACCTGTTACGACATGCATAAGAGAGCAGTAGAGTTATTCATTCTTTGTGTCCCTAGAGTCCCCAGGGGTAATATCAAGATTCCATTCATTTATTATCCTTCAGCTCCCCAATCAGCAGACGTCTTTCACGTCGGGTCCTCCGGTCATGTAACATCCGCTTGCGATCTTTCCTCGTCCTCTTTATACCTTTTATTTATGTCTCCAGTTGTCTTATCCATGTGTTTTTCAGTTCTCCCTTTATATGTTTTACTCTAGGGATTCTTGGACAAGGTCTGTCTTGTAATACTTTCAACAGATTTTGTCAATGTGTGCCCTATCCATCGACAGCGTCTTTTCTCCGTCTGTTGTTCCACTGACACTTCGTGGTTCTTGTCATCAGTTCTACATTGGTACCATTTCAGTAATGAAAGTCTCGTCGTTGTTATTTTTGTTATTCTTGTGGCGAATTGCCCGTGCTTTTCATTTGTCTGTGTTTTACGTGCCTTATCTCCTGTAACCTTCCGTTCATTTGTCCTTACCCGCGCCTTCTCTCATAATTTGCACTCAACGACTCAGGTTTCGTGTTGTTACCGTGATCGCTGACCTGTTTTGAAACACATTGACTCCCATCTGTGTAGGGGAGAGTTGTTTGTGTACGGCTACGTCACGGTTTCTAGTCGAAGTTGCGAGACAGTTTAATTGAACAATCTTTGTTAAAGTAGGCGCTGGCTGGACAATATTTGCCTTAAGTCAGGATGGTCAGTTTTTGTGTATTGATAATCGGGAGATAAACTGCGAATGTGTCGACAGGACTGTTTAAAACCATTCGTTTGCTCTTAAAAAGGTAAAGGATCCCGTTACATGCCCATTGAGGCATAATGGGAATATGGTGTTAGGCCCATATTTTCTTCACCATTGGTACACTAGGGGTGATGTGGTCATCATCACGCCGGCCGCCTTAACCTTCCCAGAAGTTGCTCTAGTACCCAATTCACGAGGCTGGGTCGACCCCGGAGCCGTTTGCGTTCTAAAAAATCCCATCTCAACTGGGGATTGAACCATGGACCACCGAGGTAGGAAGCCAGTGCGCTAACCACTGCGCTACCGCGGCTCCATTCATATGCTGTTGCAGAGGTGATTTCTGTAACAATTTGTTTTATGCAATGAGGTTACCAGCCTCATGAACAACCTCATATTAGTCGCCTTGTACTTCAGGGAGCAGGAGTCATATTCTCTCTTTGACTAATCAGAGACTTCTGGAAATACACTCTATGTGAATCCACCTAGAAATGATAACTCTGGTGTACATTTCGCTATGTACACGAGGGCAATTATATTCTGTTTAAAGATTCCAACGATGGATTGTCTACAAGCAGCCGTTTCTGTTGTGTCTATCTGATAACCCAGGTGGCGTTGGTCGGCAGTTTTGTAAATGAGCGTGACTGCCATTTGGGGCTGACATGAATTCCCCTGTATAATACTAAAAAGGCAACGATAGTGCCACAGCAGTTACTGCCATAGAGGAGTGAAGTGTTAGTGACCTCAACCAACCTAGGTCCAGGTTATTTATGTGGTGCGGTGACCAGTTTCCTTCCTCGCTGTATCCTTCCCTAACTCAAGAGTAGAGTCAGGTACCCATTTACAGCTGGGTCGACTGGTGCGTGTGACGTTACCAGGTTTCGATCCCAGAACCTGGTAACTGTGACGCGAAAGGAAAGCATTCTAACCGCTGAGCTAACTGGACGCCCATATCGGGCTTACTGTGTGAATCTCACATTTGTGAGAGTATTTTACGTAAGGTTGACCATGAATCTAATAACAAATATAGAGCTAAGGAAAAGATGCGGGCAACAGCCAATACAAATGGAAATTAAGGTATGAAGGTGGTGATGGATAGGACATACACTCAGAAGAGAACAATCAAGCATAGCCAGAGGTGCACTTGACTGAAACCCACAGGGGAAGAGAAGAGTGCGGAGGCCAAGGAGAACTTGAAGAAGAAACGTATGCCCTTCTTTTAAAAACTATCATCGTTAATTGGACATGTATTATTTAAACGGAAGAAGAGCTAAGTACCATAACGTGAAAGCGATTCCAATCTTTCTGATTACTGCCTGGCATCAACGACAAAGACTAGAAGCGTGGAGTACAACTTAATAACCAGCTTAGGAAGGCATAATTGTGAACTGTCATTTACGTATCAAAATAGATGCCAGTATTTTTTTTTTTTTGAAAGACAAAAAAAGGTGAGCGTTCGTAAGCGAGTTATGTGAAAAAGAAATACGAGCAAAAAAAGGTAAAGGTAATCCCATAGGAATACTGCCGTTGGGAAGTGAGGTGTTAGATACTACACTACACTATGTCTCAGCGTTATGAGGTATGGTGACCAGTTATCCTCCCCCCACCTCCCCAAACACCAAAAATTACAGCTGGATACAAAGTAATCTGTATTTTAAGAAGACTTACCTTACGAGACGTTTTGTAATAAGCTGCAATGTACAACTGAATATCATTATTATTATTTTTGTATTTAAAAAAAATTTAAAACCTAACTCTTAACTTTTTGTACACAAAAAGCGCTAGCTAATGGTGCTTCGATAAGGTGAAACTAAAGAGTTTTGAGTTTTATAATTGCATTAATATCGTGAAAGAAATCATTTTGTTTGTTTTAATTTTTATTTTTTGTTGCTTTTAATGTGGTCTTTTTTGTGGTTTATTGTGTGTGCTTGTAACTGTAATCAGTTCGGGTTGATGTTCACATCGGCCCGTACTGATACGTTCCTCATTTCCAACGAATGTTAATATTCACTCAGGCGCAACAGTTGGTATAATTGTTCATTTCCTCTCACCAACCCTTGGTCTAAAGGATCAAATGATGCTCGTGCACGAATGTCATGACTTATAAGAATTGTGGGTCTATCGCTGAATCTTGAGTTCTAGTGAACTCTTATTTTGATGATGATAGGAAACTCTATACAGAGCGATCCAACAGGAGGCAATCTGATCATCAGAAGTGCCCCCCCCCCCCCCCCCCCCAGTCGATCAAGTGTTTCAGCCTCCTTAATCTCCTTTACACTCTTAGGTTACCACTCCTAAGTGTCAGTCTCCTGTTGTCTAGTGCAGAGGATTGAACCCCACTCCACCTTGATTGCAGCTTTCAAATTTACTCCTATTTTCTGCCCGCTGGAGGCAATTGTGAAAGTAACACCTATTTTGAAGTATAGAAGTTTCAATTATGAATTCTGCTGTAAATTTGTCATTTTCCAATGTTTTGCCATCAAAGCCTATTTTATGTGTTAATGGGTAACAGGTCAATCGTGCTGTTCTGGTAGATCACAAGGGATGTTTTGGTCGATCACACTTGTCCGACGGGGATCCCTCATGTTGTCACGCTCTGTAAATAATTTCCTATTATGACAAGTTGTCAGTAAATGGGTACCCCACTCTACTCTTTAAATAGGGACGGCAAAGGTAGCGAGGAAGAGAAGTGGTCACCTTACTTAATAAAGCTGGTCACTAGTATAGTGAAGTGTCTAACACTCCAGGAGTACTTTTACAATGACATTTGTCTACAAAGCCATTCGGCACTGCGTGATATGGTTCATTTTTCTTCCAAGAGCCGTTTGGTAATAGTCAGGTTTTTTTTTCAAGTCTGAACTTTACACTACACAAAACTCGCTTTTTTTATTCATCTAAGACAATTTCTAAGACATAGAACGCTTTAATATATTCTTAATCATATATATATATATATATATATATATATATATATATATATATATATATATATATATATATATATATATATATATATATATATATATGTGTGTGTGTGTGTGTGTTTACTGCTTGTTTTAAGGCATTACCTGTGAGGGAAAAAAAAGCTGACATCTTGGCGCCTGGGTGAAAGCTAAAAACTGTCTGGGACAGGGCAAAGTCAAGCTAAATACATAACAAAAGAAGCTGTATTCTCAGACAACCGAATATATTCATCAGGCAACCGAATGTATTCATCAGACAACCGAATAACGAAACCAAAAGTCATAATTCATGACCCATTCTGCTTTCATTCCCTATGAAGCATGGGGCGACTGCGGCAGCCTACACTAAAGCATTCATGTGGTCTTGCAGTAGTGGTTTCAGTATCAGATGACATGCCTGAGGCAGCAATAGTCTTTTACATTCTTTGTCTGCTGACAGATCCACAGGAGCCTACACTCAGTGTGACAACATTTAGCAGTTTTTATTTATTTATATTAAATTAAATGAAATCACACAGAACACGATGTCACACGGAACACGATGGCACAAGTCAAACATAACACGATGTCACAAGAACACCATGGCACACAGAACACGATGGCACAAGTCAAACAGAATACGATGTCACAAGAACACGATGTCACACAGAACACGATATCACAAGTCAAACAGAACACGATGTCGCACAGAACACGATGGCACAAGCCAAACAGAACACTGTGATAAGAGGTTTAAATGTTATTAATTATAGGATATCCTGGACAAATAGATGTATCAGAGGATACCAGGATAGTGCCAGATAAGAGACTGGTCTTATAAGAAATACCCCCTTCTCTGAAAAGAGCAAGGGTGTATAGACAATCAAGTTGAGGTCCAGCTATGTAAGTTCCCAGAGTAAGGAATGATGATGATGAAGTTCTCTGGGTCCCTATCTGCTACCTCTTGAGATCTCACCAAGAGTAAGTTAACTGTGTGTTGTTATTTGGCAAAGTGTCTAGGGTAATATATTATAACAGTTAAGAATTTCAAAACAGAACTTTAACTTTAATAGAATTAAGCAAGACTGTCTGAAAATAGATATATGTATAATTTAATATTCCTGTACCTCAATCTTGTTGGGACAGGAATTCTCAAAATCAAGAAAAGGTTATTTACATGCTAAAATAAATATTTTTGGAAACTCTGTCCATTTTTGTACAACAAAAGTCACTGGAATGAATATATCCACAGTTCTTGATATTATCACTACTTCTATACTGTAAGGTCTGTTATTTTCATCACTCCCAGGTGGTATACTGTTAATGGTGAAATTATGTTTTAGGATGAGGTATCATTGCCTGTATAAAGGACTTATCTGTGAAAGGGTTATTGCAGCTGTTTTGTTGATCTTAGGCCTGTACACCAACGTTGTACTCCTAACTGAAGAAAAGGAGCTAGCTTCAAATTGTAGCATGAGCACTCACTCCAACATGTTCTTCCTTTCAGGCTACTGCAGCAACGAGGTACTTTGTAATACAACCTGAAATAAGAAGGACAATCCCTTCTTTGCAACATCTGCCTCTATCAATTTCACCTTTAAACTGTATTAATACCTACCTAGGTCAGCCACTTGTGCTAACAAGTCGCACCAGACCTTAAATTCTGTTGTCTACACTCAGCTTGGTGTAATCAGTCTTCTTCAGTATTGATTCTACGTTAATGTCCCTCCTTCCTGTTTGTCTTCCATACAATAGTCATGGTGGATACAATATAGCTTGTGACCTGTTGATTACTTCATTCGAACATTCCCTATATGTTTTCACATGTTATTTGAACAGTGTGTCATTCCAAAAAACAATATCAATTCATTAATACTGCACTTACAGTCGCAAATTTGTAAGGCAGATTGGCAAACATTTTACACAATATCACTCCGAATAAGCCTGCTCTAGGCACATTCCTACTTAGGTCGTCGTGACATCACATTTCCCAGCGGCAGTATCGAAAACGAGTATGGCACACAGATAGCCTGTTACTTACAGGACTAATAAATTATACAAACAAAATTATCTCTCTTACCCTCAAGTAAGGAATATTCACACACACAAGCGACCCGACAGTAAAGGGCTATAGCACTAAGCTTGCCGTGCAGACGGCAAAGGCTTGTCCCTCTGTCTCTTTCAATAATGTCAGCTTGGTATGGAAGCTTTGTCGTCAATGGCGGACTTTACAAGAAGTTGTTAATTTTTATCACACTACACCCAACCAATCAGATGACGAGTCAAAAAAAGTTAACTATTTCCTAGGCTATAGAATTTGAGCAGTTTTAAGCGTGTTTGTCTAATCTGACCGAATTTGTTTATTTTATATCATAGTTATTTGTGAACCGATTTTAATTATCAAAAGTGATAATTAAACGGCCAATTATTCTCTATCGTTCTATATAGCTTTCCTTTAGTTATTCCTTTGCATTCAAATGGGGTTCATTTTTTTGTAATTAAATTTGATCTTAACCTGATGTGAAAATATTACTAAATTAAATTTTTCTAAGTTAAAATAATTTTTCTATGAGGGAATCTCTATGTGTAAATGTTAAGCAATATCAGCGCTATAATTTGAGATATCCCTTTTATTTTAATTATCTTTAGTTATTGAGAAATAAATTATCTAAGTTCGGTCAAAAACCCAAAATAGGCATTATTTCCACTTCAACATTTTCTTGTCCTTACAAAAAAGAGGTAACGATTTGATTGGTTGTTAAATTTTACTACGTCCTTCGATAAATATTGGGATGGGTGGGGGTGGTAACTTTTAACTTGTTTTCTTAGAAAAATTCAAATACTCTAGTTAAATGTTGGCGGTAAATTTGACTGGACCCTCAGACAAATTTCAAATACTGTAGTTATTTATAGATTTAAAATTACGATAGCTAGTACGTTTTAAGCGGGGAATTTGAGCGTGTTGTCATACGGAATCACTTTACTACAAACACGATGTCACAAGAACACGATGGCACACAGAACACGATGACACAAGTAAAACAGAACACGATGTCACACAGAACACGGTGACACAAGTCAAACAGAACACGATGTCACACAGAACACTATGACACAAGTCAAACAGAACACGATGTCAAACAGAACACGATGACACAAGTCAAACAGAACACGATGTCACACAGAACACGATGACACAAGTCAAACAGAACACGATGTCACACAGAACATGATGACACAAGTCAAACAGAACACAATGACACACAGAAACCGATGGCGCAAGTCACGCATAACACCGTGACACAAGTCATGCAGAACTCTATGACGCAAGTCACGCCGAACGTTATAAAACAAGTTAAACATAACGCAATGACGGAAGTGACGTCCTTGCGACGAATGTCACACATGGCAATTGCTTGATCACGATGCTACAAATGCACGCTTCCATGGTGTGCAGTAGTTCTCGTCGCCCGGTAAGCTGTCTAGAAGTAATGTGACACGCAAGGATCATCAGTTGTCATTATTGAGTTACTTCCCTTGAACTCCGCGGATAAATACATTTTACTGCGATTTATTCGTTGTTTGGGTAATAATAGATTGTTCTTGCTTCAGAATATCTATGGCCTGAATTTATGTGTATTGTTTGTCTGAGTAGGACAAGTCTGTCTTATATCTGTATATCTTTACATATCTAAGTCGAACTATATGTTCTGTTGTCTCTAGAGAGGTCAAAGGCTATTCGGCGGATGTGTGGCTTGAGTGGTGTGATTTGGCTTCGTCCTGATAGGGACTGTGTGTGTTTTGCTATGTCGGCTTGATGCCTTGAAAAAGTGATCTCAGTGGTTTTGGGGAAAGTGATAGTCGTCTAGACCTATCGTGTATGCTTTACCCCAGTGTTTATTCATCTTGCCAAGGAATGGCAGTTTCATATTCCCTCTACCAAGGTAATCAAAGATACTCTTATGAACTCTCGATCGAAGCCACCATTGTCGATAATTACGATTTGAATGTTTAAGAGAATATATTTGACTCGATGAAAAAACGACTTCGATTCCTAGCAGCACTATATTCTGTAGAATGCAGTCTATTGTTCATGACCAAATCTACAGAGCAACGAAATGTTGTATGAATGACTAACTTTAGAACAGATTCATTATCTGTATTCAAACGTGAGTGACAGTTCACGAGTGGAGCCATCTTGGAACCAAAACATGTAGGACTTTCAAGAAGAGAAAAGGGATGCCCGTATTATCGCTTGATCAGTCCAGAGATCACTGCTACACATGAGAACCCATTGTTAGCGGTTCAATATTATTATATGGAAAAATATGTGCTGAACATTATGTTGAAGAATCGTTGCTAAACGAGATTAGGTTTAGAAGTCATCTGAAATATTGTTTACAAGCTGACGTGCTCAGTCAGTGACGTCAGATGATATATGTATGGGCGATACTGAGTGCTTGGCTATTGACAGTCCATTATACCATTATTCTACATGAGTGCCCATGTAACATTGCAAGACCATTTGTCCACTGTACTATGATGTATTATGGCAACCTGTGATTTGTCACTATCTGTGCTGTCGAGTGTGTACGTCCAATTAAACTTTAGAAAAGGTACACAGTCGTTGGTGTCGATGACTTCCGGTCATACATGAGTGTGAGAAGAGAACATTTGTCAACAACACGAACCCTTATCATCATTCGCACATTATACACTCCATCCATGTCTACACAACACTGCGTAGGTCAAGTTGACATTCCATACACTACAGTGGGGCAGGCAACACCATAGGGATCTTGTCAACTGATGATGATGATAGACGCCTGTCTTCCCGCCTAGGAGTGTTCTGGTGTACTTTATCAACATATATTATATCCAACTAAATATCAACTTTATCAACTGGTGGACCAGCTTTCTGGGTTTGACCTCGCAGAAATTCAGAAGTCAACAGATTACCGATACCAGACCGTTTCCTGTGGCTGATACGACACACTTGCAGTATTGGTTTGCTCTTTGTCAACGCTTCGTCACGTGACCTGTCAAGTGAATGCAGTATGTAGGTCAGCGTTGTTGACATTTTTTACATTAGACATTATAGAGTTTCACAGAACAGTTGGATCAATTCTTGTCAGTGTTAACAGAAAGACAGTATTTGTGAACTAAGAAGTCCTGGTTTCATCGATGGATCTTCTTGTTTGCCATATATGAACTTTAATATTTAAGGCCAGAATGTTTAATTGAATAAAGTGGCAGTTTGTTTGTTTTCATGAAAAATAACTTTGCCATTACTGTAAGACTGAGCCTATTTTGCAACACATACTATCATACACATAATTTATATATATTTATGTTTACATGTTATTTGTTTGTATAGTATGTTAGTTTCTATGTCAGCGGGTTGTGTTTAAGGTTGGGCGGCGTCCTCACAACAGAGTATCCCACGTCATAGAGGGTCCGTTGTGGGCGTTTTCTATAGGTGCAATTTTCTTGATTGAAAATTTGCTGCGACAACTGTTGCTTTTGTGTTAGCTGTGAAGTCTGTAATTATTGTTATTTTTGTAATATTTCTTTGTTCTTTAGTTTTGTTTTGATTTGTTTGTAATTTGTTGGTCTAACCTTTTCTATCTTTCAGTTCTATTCATAATTTATATTCATATATTGTGACGTCATTTGTGTTGTTATTCTTTGCAGATTCAGTGATTATCTTCATTGATTTCCCTATTTGATTTATTTTGATTTCTGCAAACGTTCTTGTATTGTCAGTCCTATTTGTACTTTATGTATTCTGTTGGTTGACATATGTTTTATATGGGTATATTTCATAAGACACAATTGCCTGTGCACTGCACTTGGATTATGGTATAGACCAGTACCTGATTATTATTACTATTATACAAGACCTTATTAAAGGCTTGTGACCCACAGATATTGGGATAGTATACTGATTAATCAGGTCATTGAGAACTTGGGGTATTATTATTGATTCAGGTGATTAGTATTATTGTTAGGCATCATGTCTACTTAGATTATTTCATTACTCAAGGGAAAGCTCTTGATAAGACTGGTCAACAATTAGAACAATGGGCAGTTGCTCAATATGACAAAGCATTAGCTGCAGAAGAGAAAAGATTAGCTGCAGAAGAGAAAAGATTAGCTGCAGAAGAAAGAAAAGCTATGGCGGAAGAGAAAAGATTAGAAAAAGAAGCTGAGGCTGCTGCTGAACAAAAGAAATTGCAGATGCAGGTAGAGGAAAGGAGATTTGAAGCTGAACAAAAAAAATTGGAAAGAGAAGCTGCGGCTGAACAAAAAAGATTAGACAGTGAAGCTGAACAAAAAAGATTAGACAGTGAAGCTGAACAAAAAAGATTAGACAGGGAAGCTGAACAAAAAAAATTGGAAAGAGAAGCTGCGGCTGAACAAAAAAGATTAGACAGTGAAGCTGAACAAAAAAAATTGGAAAGAGAAGCTGCGGCTGAACAAAAAAGATTAGACAGGGAGGCTGAACAAAAAAGATTAGATGCTGAAGAGAAAAAAGCAATAAGAGAACATGAATTTGAGTTGGAGAAATTGAGATTGACAAGTATGAGTAATGTTAATCAGGCATCTAGTGGTAATGGTAAACCTTCTACTTACAAGGTTAAGGTTCCACCGTTCAATCAGTCCAGTGACGATATTACATTCTGGCTGGATAGATTTGAACGTTCTTGTCGTACACATAATGTGGATAAATCACAATACGCTAATCAATTATCAGAAAACTTGAAAGGTGAATCTTTGACTAGATTATGCCTTGTAGGAGAAGCAGATAAGGATAATTATGATGTCATTAGGGCGGCTTTGATAAAAAAAATATCAGCTAAGTGAGGAAGGCTATCGCCTTTTATTTAAGACGATGGTACCTGAGACGGGGGTAGAATTCTCAGAATTCACTGCAAAGGCACGTCTCACAGTTGATCGTTGGATTGAGCTTTCCAAAACAGAAAAAACGTATGAAGGACTTATGGATTTGTTGCTCAGAGATAAGATTATGTCATGTGTGAACAAACCTTTCCTTGAATTTATACATGAGCGTAAACCTAAATCTCTAAAAGAAATGGAAGAATATTGTTCCCAATATGTCACTGCACACCCCGACGTGACTTTTGGCAACACTAAGATTAAGGAGAGTATGCCAGTTGCTTCAGCAACACCATACAATCCCAATTATTCACACAGATTTCAGGGACCTCAAAACAGATTTGATAAAAAAGGTAACCATAATAGTTATCAAAACCAAGGTAACCAATCATTTCAGGGTTCTTCTTCAAAGAACTGGAGACGACCTGATAGCTCTCGACACAGGGGTGGTCATAATTATAGGAATTTCCGTAGAGGAAGTAATTATAGAAACTATCAGGGTTATCCGTCTTGGAGTCAACAAGATCATAATTACAGAGATACTCATTATAATGAATATGATAATGGTAACCAAGGGTACTATGACTCAAACCCAAATAGGGGTTACAATAGAGGTAACAATAACTACAGAGGTGATAATAACCGAGGTAGATCTCAATACAAAAGACATAAACCACATTTTCAGGCAAACTCTGCACAACAAGAGTCCCATGAAGCCTATAAACAGAGTAAAGATAATAATGATGCTAGTAATATGGCATGTGCCGCTTTTGATTTTGGGAGAGCATCTCAGTGCCCCCAATGCAAAACGTTATTTGAGCCAACCACAGTGACTACTTTAAGCTGTGGCCATCCTCTTCCTGCTCTTCCAGCATCAGTCGCGCATGATGGAAGAGGGTCTCTTGTCTTACATAAGGGTTTAGTGAATAACAATCCAGTCTCTGTGCTATTTGATTCTGGATGCACCACAATTGGTGTTAGGCAGTCACTCGTAGATCCTTCCCGTGCCACTGGACAAGTAGTCAAATGTGTAACATTTGGCGGCACATTAGAGAAATACTCTACCGCTATCATTAGGATTGCTACTCCTTTCTTTACAGGAGATGTACACGCATGTCTTCTTCCGAATCCGATCGCTGACCTCATCATCGGTCGCATTCATGGAGTCAAGGAATGCACTCCGCAACAAATTTCCACTTGGGAAAGGCAAAACATGCAGATTGCTAACGCTGTAGTCACTAGAGCTCAGGCTCTTAATGTGCCTCAAACTTCATCTACTGAAGATAATGAAGTGCATAACCAAGATAATCCCTTGGTAATTTCTCGTGACTCGTTTATAAAACAGCAAGAAGATGATCCCACTCTGAAGAAATTCTTCATTCTTGCAACTAAAGGTGATCCGAATAAGGACACAAGTCGTAAATCGTGGATTACAAAGAAGAATGGCGTACTTGTACGTATGGTTCAAGACTCCATTACGTCAAGTCATTCTCAAATCCTGGTTCCCAAGAATTTGAGAGTTAAAATCTTGCAGCACGCTCACGACTCTCAGTGTGCTGGACACATGGGTTTTTCCCGTACTAAGTCAAGAGTCCTTGCGGCTTTCTTTTGGCCATTGGTAAACAAGGACATACGGATTTATTGTCGATCTTGTAAAGTATGTCAGGAAGTTAAATCCAAAGGTCCACGGCATGCTGCACCCATTCAGGCGGCGGACATTCCTATTCGGCCGTTTCAAAAAATGGCCATAGACATTATTGGTCCATTTAAGATCAAGTCTGCCAGAGGACATCAGTTTATCTTGACGTGTGTTGATATGTGCACACGTTGGCCAGAGGCTATTCCTCTGAAGAGCATTACTACTGCTGATATTGCAGATGCTCTTTGGCTTATATTTTCTCGTCTGGGGTTCCCCGGAGAGATATTGTCAGACCATGGCACCCAACTAATATCAGATACCATGTCTCAAGTAATGTCTACCCTGCAGATAGATAGATCTTTAAGTAGTATCTACCATCCAATGTCTAATGGTATGGTCGAACGCCTTAATAGAACACTTAAAAACTTACTGGGGAAGATAACTGAGGATCATCCTCAAGACTGGGACAGAGTTTTACCTGCGGCCCTCTTCGCTTACAGAGAGGTACCCAATGAACATACGGGATTTTCTCCCTTTGAACTCGTCTTTGGCGCGCGTCCGCGTGGCCCTATGTCGTTGCTTCACGATCTCATAACATCTGACAATATTGACGATGACACAAAGTCATCCTACGAATATGTCATCGCGTTGAGACAAAAATTATCGAAGCATGCAAATTAGCAACTTCTTCTTCTGAATTTGCGAAACAGAAGGCAAGGCAATTTGCCAATAAGAAGAGATGCTTACGACAACTTTGTCCTGGTGACAAAGCATTTGTATTACTACCTTGTAGGGAAAACAGATTACTTATTTCTTGGAAAGGTCCGTACGATATAATATCGAAAATTTCCGATGTCGACTATATTGTCGATATTGATGGGAAGCATAAAACCTTCCACATCAATATGCTTACTGAATTCCATGAACGTCCGGATTATTTGCAACCCATTTTCCAAGCAACGGACAATTCTCCAGTACCACATGGTCATTACTCATCACTGTCCGTGATACAGGATGAGGAAACAAGTTTTTCAGATGTAAATCTTCCTCTTCCAATGATCCCACTTCATTCCAGTGAATCATGGAAGAACGTTACTGTCTCTCCTGATTTGTCTCTAGGAGAACAGCGACAAGTTTCAACTATGTTGCAAACATTTCAGGATGTACTCACTGACATCCCTGGACAAACTAATGTCATTCAACATGACATTGTGCTAACTGACCATACTCCTATTAGGGTTAGACCTTATCCTATACCTATACATTTCCAAGCACAGGTCGAGAAAGAGTTGGATGTGATGATAGATTTGAAAATAATCGAACCATCCACCTCTGCGTATTCTTCGCCGATGGTTATTGTGCGTAAAAAAGACAATAACATACGTCTTTGCGTTGACTATCGAAAATTGAATCAAGTAACGAAGTTCGATGCCGAACCTATGCCTTTACTGGAAGAGCTACTTACTCGACTCTCCAAATCTCATTTTTTTCACTAAACTTGATTTGTCTAAGGGATATTGGCAAGTTCCTTTATCTGAACGCGCCAAACCTCTCACGGCTTTTTCAACACCTAGAGGTTTGTTCCAATGGAATTTTATGCCTTTCGGTCTTATGAACGCACCAGCTACGTTCGTACGCATGATGCGCCGAATCCTATCTTATCGGTCAGATGTCATTGCATATCTAGACGACATCTGTCTTTTCAGCGATACTTGGGAAGATCACTATTCAGGGTTAGATGAATTGCTGTCTACTTTGCGTGAGCACAACCTGACAGCGAAACCCTCTAAAGCCTATATTGGTTTTAGCGAAATTTCTTTCCTAGGCCACCGAGTTGGTCATGGTTTCCTAAAGACAGAGGACCATAATACTAGTAAGATACTTAACATCTCAATCCCTAAGACTAAAAAACAGGTGAGAAGTCTGTTAGGTCTTATTCAATTTTATGGCAGATTCATTCAGAATCTATCCTCTATCATGGCACCTCTCTCAACACTTCTAAAGAAAGGTTCGCCTAATGTGGTCCACTGGTCTCAGGAATGCCAATGCTCTCTGGATAAGATTAAAACACTGTTTTCAACACCACCTATTTTAGTGCTACCCACTAAAGATAAGACATTCGTTCTTCGTAGTGACGCTTCATCCACTGGGATTGGAGCGGCACTAATGCAAGAGTACTCTGGAACTCTGCATCCTGTAATGTATATTTCCAGAAAACTTAATGCGGCAGAAAGGAATTATTCGGTTTTAGACCGTGAGCTATTAGCTATGGTTTGGTCGATCCTCAAACTACAGAGATTCCTTCTAGGCGCACATTTCATAGTAGAAACAGACCAAAAAGCTCTTACTGCTATACAGAGTAAGAATTTGAAGAGCTCGAGGTCTACTCGATATGCAATTGCTCTTCAACCTTTTCATTTCTCTGTGCGAGCTATTCGGGGATCAGATAATGTGATGGCAGACATTCTGTCAAGATGCCCACATGATTCCACATAACTATTAGGGCTTAGACTTCTTGATATGTCTAGTTCTATAGTAGTTCCTTTTCTATATCATGATAGATACACATTTGTAATTTAATAATATAATGATTGTATCACTACATAGCGGTTCATGTATGTTTATTCACCGCTGTGCTTTGATGATTTTTACTTCATAAATCATAAATTTAAGATATCTAATACGTAGTGATGATATGATATGAATTTTTTAGGCATTGTGTAATTGCCAGAATTGTATTATACTTTGATGACACCTTCCTGGAAAAATATACTTGTAGAGAAATAATTTCTCTCAGTTTATGAGACACATTCTCACCAGTCGCTCCATAAGTCGACTTAGCCTCATATTAGGCGTTATAGGTATTCCTGATATTTTCATCTGCGCATTATTCATGCGTTGTGAGCCTATTGTACGTTGCTCCTAGATGTATTTCAAAAAAAAAAAAAAATGTTCCATTTTTTTTTTTTCCCGGGAGGTGTGGTAAGACTGTTACGTGCAGTCTTTGATATCTTACAATATTATACATAGGTAATTTTTTAGTGCTTAAGGGAAAGTCATTATTGAGTTACTTCCCTTGAACTCCGCGGATAAATACATTTTACTGCGATTTATTCGTTGTTTGGGTAATAATAGATTGTTCTTGCTTCAGAATATCTATGGCCTGAATTTATGTGTATTGTTTGTCTGAGTAGGACAAGTCTGTCTTATATCTGTATATCTTTACATATCTAAGTCGAACTATATGTTCTGTTGTCTCTAGAGAGGTCAAAGGCTATTCGGCGGATGTGTGGCTTGAGTGGTGTGATTTGGCTTCGTCCTGATAGGGACTGTGTGTGTTTTTGCTATGTCGGCTTGATGCCTTGAAAAAGTGATCTCAGTGGTTTTGGGGAAAGTGATAGTCGTCTAGACCTATCGTGTATGCTTTACCCCAGTGTTTATTCATCTTGCCAAGGAATGGCAGTTTCATATTCCCTCTACCAAGGTAATCAAAGATACTCTTATGAACTCTCGATCGAAGCCACCATTGTCGATAATTACGATTTGAATGTTTAAGAGAATATATTTGACTCGATGAAAAACGACTTCGATTCCTAGCAGCACTATATTCTGTAGAATGCAGTCTATTGTTCATGACCAAATCTACAGAGCAACGAAATGTTGTATGAATGACTAACTTTAGAACAGATTCATTATCTGTATTCAAACGTGAGTGACAGTTCACGAGTGGAGCCATCTTGGAACCAAAACATGTAGGACTTTCAAGAAGAGAAAAGGGATGCCCGTATTATCGCTTGATCAGTCCAGAGATCACTGCTACACATGAGAACCCATTGTTAGCGGTTCAATATTATTATATGGAAAAATATGTGCTGAACATTATGTTGAAGAATCGTTGCTAAACGAGATTAGGTTTAGAAGTCATCTGAAATATTGTTTACAAGCTGACGTGCTCAGTCAGTGACGTCAGATGATATATGTATGGGCGATACTGAGTGCTTGGCTATTGACAGTCCATTATACCATTATTCTACATGAGTGCCCATGTAACATTGCAAGACCATTTGTCCACTGTACTATGATGTATTATGGCAACCTGTGATTTGTCACTATCTGTGCTGTCGAGTGTGTACGTCCAATTAAACTTTAGAAAAGGTACACAGTCGTTGGTGTCGATGACTTCCGGTCATACATGAGTGTGAGAAGAGAACATTTGTCAACAACACGAACCCTTATCATCATTCGCACATTATACACTCCATCCATGTCTACACAACACTGCGTAGGTCAAGTTGACATTCCATACACTACAGTGGGGCAGGCAACACCATAGGGATCTTGTCAACTGATGATGATAGACGCCTGTCTTCCCGCCTAGGAGTGTTCTGGTGTACTTTATCAACATATATTATATCCAACTAAATATCAACTTTATCAATACTCAGCCAACATTATACTCGTAACATCATATAGCCAAACAGAGCGTCCGATTAACAGAGCGGTTAGGGCGCTGGCCTCTCCCGGCAATGGTACCGGGCTCGAAACACGGTAGCGCCACGCTACAGTCTGCTCACTCTGACTGTGTCTGACTCTGCTCTTGAGGTGGAGAAGGTAAAGACAGCGAGGAAGGGAGTTGTTTTCCCCCTCTCACAGGTGGACCTAGTATAGTGAAGTCTCTAACACTTCATTCCCCTACGGCAGAATCTGCTTTGAGACTATCTTATCAATCAATGACTCAATAACCTTTAGCTCCCTCAGGAGCATAGTTCTTTAACAACCACATACCAAGTCTTTCTGTCACGTGCAATCGACTCAAGCTCTTTCCACGTTTTCCTCATCATTGTCACTTCTGTATCCAGCTCTCTTTTCCATGTATTTTTTGGTCGACCTCTGGCCTTTCTTACTCCGGGGGTTCCAGAACAATAGAGTGCTTTGTAATGCTATCCACAGATTTCCTCTGTGTGTGTCCTATCAATGGCCGCCATCTTCTTCTCATTTCTTGTTCCACTGACACATGTCTTGCTATTCTCATAAATTCCACTGTGGTCACCTGGTCGCACCATTTCAATCCTTCTATTCTACGCATGCACCCATTTATGAAAGTGTGTAGCTTATTTGCTTTTTTTTTTGTTTTTTTTTTTGTTGTTTTGGAAAACCTGAAAAAAAAAACTTCTCTACTTTCTATAAAATGCCCTTCTTCATGTTTATTGTATATCTTGAGGGTGAGGGAGAGAAGATCGGGTTGTTTGGTGTTTTTTTCCCCCTCTCTACGAAGACCTCTCTGGCCGAAACGTATCCGGATTGTTCTTGTGAATCCTTAGAACGTTTCCTAGTCTTAGCTTCTATTCCACCTTATCGTAAGCTGATTATGTGTAAACAGATTAACTTCACGATTATTCTGTGTCTCTTTCTCCCCCCCCCCCCCCATTTTAAACGTATTCTTTCCTCGCTGTTGTTTCTATACACCATCAGTACTTTATTGCAACGCAAGAATGACTTTTCCAGGTCTTGATAATTCAGCTGGAAATTTAAAAATAGTATTTAAACGCAAGTACATGTAGGCCAGTCTGACCCAGTTTGTTGTAGTCCTGATGCCTGATTTCACAGAAAACAATATCATGCCAGAATGCACTGAATAATGTCGATTGTGCACTCTCTGTTGTGAGTGATCTGAGTATGGAACTACTTTATGGGCTCATTGCTTCTTCCAGGCACACACACATACATACACTCACATTAAATGAAAACACACACACACGAGGAACAGCAAAAAAAAATAACAAATTCGTAATTGTCAATAGTTACAAGAATTCGTAATTGTCAATAGTTACAAGAATTCGTAATTGTCAATAGTTACAAGAATTCGTAATTGTCAATAGTTACAAGAATTCGTCGCTAGCCGTTCTTCTTAATCTTCGTCTTTTTAAACGAAGATGAATAACAAGAACTTCATCTTGTTTAAAGGGGTCGGAGTGGCTATAAGGTATGGCGTCGGCTTCGAATTCTAGAGGTACCGAGTTCAATTCCCAGTAGAGGAAATATAATTTATAAAAATTTTTTTTTTTTTCAAAACCAGTGGTCCTACTGATGTCATATACCCTGGTCTCCTGGTAAGTGAGATCGGATGCCTAGCCTTCTCGGGTAAAGGTGAGAAAATAGGAGGCCCCATGTGCAAGTTGTGCACGTTAAACACCCCACGGCAGTTGGAAATCGTAAAGAGTAGGCCCTAACGCCGCTGCCCCTGGCAAAATTTAAAAATTAGAAACCTACCCACCACAAAAATATTTGTAGAATGTGTGATTCCTATATACACACACTGGAATTCTTGCCGGTGCTACGAAGTTCGTGCACTGTGCTGAGATCCTCCGTGTGTGATCAAAGGATGAGATCAGAGCACTGATGGAGTTGTCCGTGTGCAACGAAGATAGTCCCTAAAAGAAAAGAAAAAAACGTTTGTTTTTTAAATTTTATGTCGTGCCTTTTTGCTCAAGTTGCTTTCGCAACAAGTTTTCAGCTGTATCCACGAGCCATGATCCATAACCGGATTCTTTCGAGTGGACATTTTGTCCGCATTGGAATCGGTGACAGCGACATCTGATATTCCTATTTGCGGCCGTATGATTTTTATTCGTTTGTTTGTATTTAACCTAGTTCTCGATTTCTTTCTTTTCTGTTTTTTTTTAGTTTGTCCCTGACGAAGGGCTTGTGACAGTAACGTATGCACGTTGACCTCCGCCTTCAGTTAAAAGATAAAGGTAGTCCCTTGGCAGGTACTGCCGAAGGGGAATGGAAGTGTTAGAGATTTCACCATACTGGGTCCAGCATCGAGAGGTGGGGTGACCAGTTCTCTTCCTCGCTGCCTTGTCCTTCCCTAACTCAGGTACCCATTTACAGCTAGGTAGACTGGAGCGTGTCGGTCCCATGATTCGAACCAGGCACCTTTGCCGCGAGAGACCAGCATTCTAACCACTCTGCCAATCGGACGCCCCCCAGTTACAAAACATAATTCGTCCTTTTTTTTAACGCTCAGAACACCGAATCCGAGTGTGGGAACTCCATATACCCGGAGCTTTCATTCTTCCATCTATCTTCCACAAATCTCCTGGGTCCTATCTGCAAGACTACGGTCTCCCCACAAGACTTAATGATACGTCTGTGCTTGCCAAACACTAACCTGTTGAGCCAGCGAGGACATGAGTGGGGGCAACGTTGATTCGATTTCGTATTTAAATAGCTACCGCTCCCCTTCATGATGGCGTTAATCAAAACGAAGAAGTCGCTGGCAGGAAGGAGACAATGCCTGAATGCTTCTCAGACCTTCATTATTCTCTGGCATTTAGAAAATGAAATAAGGAAGCAGCAAGTAGAAGTACTTATGAATATGTATGAGTCCTGGTTTGGCCAGTCATGATATTATGCGATGATAGTTCCAATATGGCTCGCTGGCGCGGAAGGACGGAAAAATCATTGTTATTGAATTAAAGATTCATTTTATAAAGCGGTTGCATCTTTTCTAGGTTAATATGTCAGACCTCATTCATCACATTAAGACAAGCTTGTGAAATGCTGTGTGAAGTATCACTGTAGTAAAACTGATATTAAAAACAATACTTCATGCACAACTAGTTTGAATGTCAGTTTTATAAAGGGAAGTTGGGTGTAATATTGTTTCGTTGTAAAAGTAATATTCGAATCGCTTTTGTGAAATTAAGGAACATCTTTTAAGTTGTTGAGCAATCATATATAAAAAGCTTAACATCTCTTATTGAATTAAAAGATAAAGTTATTCCCATAACAGATACTTTAGTAGGGAAGTAAAGTGTTAGCGACTCCACAGTACAAGACCTTAGCTTTATGATGTGAGGGTGATCGTTTTCCCTTCCTTGCTGCTTTTGTTTTCCCTAACTCAAGATCAGAGTCAGGTCCCCATTTACAGCCGCGTAGCCCTGATAAGGGCTAGTCATGAAAAAGGATCACTATCTACGCCGAAGCTGCTGCTCTAAAAGGGTGTATTGAAAGCTTGTCAAAGAAGAACATTCCAGCACCTCTGATTCATGCTATACAGAGCTTCTACAAGTCTTGCAGAAATTATGTGAGGACAGCAAACCATAAGTCAGAAGAGTTCAGGACCACCACTGGTGTAAGACAAGGTGATATCCTGTCACCTTATCTTTTCATACTCCTCATGGACGATGTCATCAAGGCATGTAAGGAGAGAACACGAAAGTATTCAGTGGGGTACTGGAAGATGAGACAGGTCTATATTTTAGAGCTGGCATTTGCTGATGATGTTGCACTGATTGCTAAATCAGTGGCACATCTCCAATCCAACCTGCAAGTCTGGAAGGAAGAGCTGGAGAATAGAGGGATGGTCATAAGCAGCTCTATAACAAAATCCATAGTGATATCACGAGAAGAAAGAAGACATCAGATTAAGCTGGGAGAACAGGTCCTGGAGCAGGTCGACCACTTTAAATACCTCGGAGCTATTATAGACCGAAAGGGAGGCATCAAAGAAGAGTTGGCCACTCGAAAAGCAGCAGCTGGAAGACTTTTTCAAGCCATAAATCGAGGATTCCTCAGCAAGAGACAGGTTGGTAAGAAAACGAAGATGGCTGTATACCGCTCCACCTATGTCCCAGTCTTGACATGGATGCGAGTCATGGGCAATGACTACACCCCACAAAAGCCAGGTCCAAACCTCAGAAATGAGGTATCTGAGGAAAGTGGTTGAAGTAACAAGAAGAGACATGGTCCGCAACCAGACTGATACGTCAAGGCCTAAAATCCCACCCCCTGCAGACCCAAGTAGAACAGTCCCAACTAAGATGGTTTGGCCATGTCTGCAGAATGGGAGAAGATCGGCTACCACGACAAGCATGGGAAACAAAGAGCCAGGGATCCAGACCCCCAGGACGACCCAGAGTCCGCTGGGAGGACAACATTAGACAATCTTTGAAGGACCAAGGACTAGAATGGAACAGGCCAGGAAGAAGACAGCCGATAGGATAGTCTGGCGCTCTCTCTTCCAAACTTCTACACCTCACGGTAGAAGAGGAACGACTAAGTAAGTCAGTAAGTCAAAGATGGTTGGCGCTTCAGTTATGCTAATCCAATATTGCATTATTAATGTTAAACCTAATATGTAACCTCCGTGTAATCAATCACCTTCTGTGAACTCAAGAGCAGAGTCAGGTACCTATGCTGAATAGACTGGAGCATGTACCAGGTTTCGAACCTAGCAGTTTTGCCTCGAGAAGCAAGCGATCTAACCACTTATTGTTTGAAGTTATGTTTGAATTTATGTTTGAAATTATGTTTGAAGTTATATTTGAATTTATGTTTGAAGTTATATTTGAATTTTTGTTTGAAGTTATGTTTGAATTTATATTTGAAGTTATGTTTGAATTTATGTTTGAAGTTAACACCATGCTGGTATACATAATACATTTATCAGTTGTTTCTTTCTCCTGATTTTGTTGTTTCAAGCAATCACTGGATGCTTCAAATGGGTATCTGAATCTGCTCTTGAGTTCACAAATTTTCGTTTCTTACCCGGATGTTATTTATTAGGCTAAACATTACTAAAAGAACCAGAAAAAATAACTTTTCATTAAATAAGATGGCGTGAAAAAAAAGCCGCAAATAAGCCCCTAAAAGACGTAATGGAACAAATGGAAAAACAAAAAATAAGATGAGTGATAAAAAAAAAAGAATGCGCTGGCTGAGTACTTGTTCCCACATGAGACTCTCACTAATCAGTTTTCACATCACTGGTCGCTTGTATTGCAGCACAGTTCTAGATTCTTGTTTAAAAACAGAGATCTTGAAACAATGTTGAAAAAGAGCCATTGAAGGATATGCACGTTGAGAGACAAAAAGACTGTTCGGAAATCTTGTGGGAACAGTTACTGATCTTCAAGGATCGCTTGCATCATCATCATCATCACTATCATCATCACCATCATCATCACTATCATCATCATCATCACTATCATCATCACCACCATCATCATCACTATCATCATCACTATCATCATCATCATTGTCGTGAATTATTCTAATCCCCATATATAAATTAAAACGTAAATGCAAAGCCTAACAAATAAATTTAATAAAAGGAAAGAAGAATGGTAAAGACAGTGCTGTCACAATGACTGTACTCGAAATCCCCCTTGTTTTCTACTTCGTCTGCAAATTGTAACGCTTTCACGTTGATAGTAAAAGCCTACTGTATTATTACCCGCTTTCTTCAATGAAACGTGTACTGTATTTCTTGGAAAAACCTTGAGATACGCAAGCTGATCAATGACCTAAATTTAATATTTCATTCATTCCATTTTATACACGGCGTAACTAAAAGACAGATGGACTAAAGGATAGCGAGAAGGGAGAGGCAGAAAGCAGGGACACGTGCAACACTAAACACGCGTCGCGCGATACACAATTGCTGCCATCACGCGTGTAAGGCCACATGCACTAACTTTATTTCAAATCGACAGTGATAAAATTCACTACCCATACCAGAGTTAGGTTTTAAAATCCTGAAAAACGCTTATTGGGAATTATGACATTATACCCGGTTTTACGTTTGAAAACATGACAGTACCCAGACACCACATGGGGATTGAAGTGAACAGGAGGTGGTAAAAATGCACATTTGAACGCAGCCACCTAGCTCCCTTAGATTGAGATATTTTGGATTCCTTAGGGTTTGCTGACAAAGAATATGTAAAACGTTACGCAAATCAGTCTAGGAATTACCAAGTTATGCCAAAATAAAATATAGTGGGGGTGCCTGACAGCATGAAAATCATTTCTGCCTCATAAATTTTTTTATATAACGTGTTTTTGAAAAAACATTACGTTACGGAAATAGCCTACCATGTTAAACTCCTATGTGATTAGGAGCGCCACAAAAAAGACTAAACACACGATTGGTCGGGACTATAAATACTATCTGTGTTGTCCAGGGGAAACGTGAAAAGGGGTACTTTTTAGAAAAGATGTGTAGACGTGGTGTGATTGGGTAGAGCTTGCGAATATACTCAATTCAAAAGAGCCTTCTGTTCATTGCCACATCTTGTAATAAACCTACTAAGAAGCAGTGCGTTGAGCACCAGTGTATATTTTTTATAAAATAAAGCCTGGGACATCGGCAGATCGGAGTTGTGCTATATTCATTGCCAGTCAACGAAACTGTTTATGATTATTTCCATGAATTGTGGTAAGCTTGAAATATTCAATATCTTTTAATGAAAATTGAATGTAAATTGATAATTTATGTCTGTATATATGTGTGGTTCAGTAGCGAACATGATGTAAAGCCTATAGTGCTCCAGCCTGAACAGAAGGTGTCGGAGGAAAGTAAAACTGCATGGAATGGCCAAACAGTACACTGACACCTAGATGATTAACTAGAAAGAAATAATGCTGGAATTGCAGAGGCGTAGTAACCATTAGGGAGGGAAATACTGGTATAAAGTATTTCAGATGAAGCTGACAGTTTGCCTAACGCTCTGAACTCAATGTTTGTGATGTATTGTGCTCAGTGTAGAAATGGAGTATAAATTAGTTCTGACGTAGAAGGTACAACCTTCTTGTTTCAGGGACCGTGGTCTTAAAGTTATTGAGCAGCACCTGGTCAGAGCTTTGCTGAAGCCAGAGGTGGACAGCATACTCCTTGGTCCATATAGCAACCAGTGCGGTGGCTCCAGAACTCATTACAGTAATCGAGCAGAGGAGTCTTTTACTGCAGTCATCACGCAAGATAAGAGAGTGTGGCCATGGAGCTCAACATTATGTACCCCCATCTTAAAATGACATTATAAACTAAAATTAAGAGGGGAATTTAATTGTTTTAATACCAGGAACTGAGAACATCTCCAATACTAGTTCCGATAGAAACAAACTATTGAAGTCATGATGACAAATACCAACAGAGCTTGAACAAAACAAAACCAGTATTACCTCATATTACCACTACACAACTGACACACATAGGATACCATTAATAATATATGTCACTATAAGAATCATATTAATAAATTCTGTACAGATAACTTGTAATTAAAATTGATTGTGATTCCTGGTTCCCTTTGTATTTGAATCAGGACACATATACATTCATGACAGCACTGAATACATATTGTTATTTGAAAAGTTATCAGTGACTCCTTTAAGATATCCTTTAGAGTGTTATATGTATGTGAGTGTCACAGTGTTGTCAAGTGTGGTGGAATAAATTAAATTGTTTATCTGTCTGTTGTTGTTATGACTTACACTTCATCATACACATACCCTAGACATATAACGTAGTCATCACACTATTCCAGAATAATTCTGACTGAGGTATACATATGTGGCAGTAAGTAAGGTTATCTATAATACACTACTCTTATTAGATATAGATACCTTCACAGCTGATCTCAGTCAGTACAATAAGTCCCCTATAAATATTTATAACATCCCACTTTACCACAATCATCACCATCATCTTCACCATCATCATCACCGTCATCATCACCACCACCATCATCATCACCACCATCATCACCATCATCATCATAACCATCATCATCACTATCATCATCACTATCATCATCATCACCACCATCATCACAATCATCACCATCATCATCACCACCACCACAATCATCACCACCACCATCATCACCATCTTCACCACCATCATCACCATCATCATCATCACCATCATCATAATCTTCATCATCACCATCATCACCACCATCATCACCAACATCATCATCCTTCAGCTCTCCAGGTAGTATAGACATTCAACAAATTAACGCCAGTCCTGCTGTCCGTGCCATCCGCTCATGGACTTCCTCTTCTTCTTCCCCTTTTATCTCCCATAAGACCATAGGCCTTCAGCAAACTTCTTGTCCTGTGCCACCAACTCACTTTCTTTCCATGTCTTCTTTTTCCCTTGATGTCTGTCCCCAGTTATTGTCTTCTTGTGTTTGTTCGCCTTCTCTCTACCTTCGGTTACTCTGGAGATTTCGGAACAAGGACTGCCTTGTGATAATCGCTGGTATAGAACCTCAAACAGAGAAGACAGTGGATTGTGGAGTGACAAAAAAATCTTTAAAAAAAACACAATATAGTAGTATATCAGACCGCAGTGCGTGCACTGGGTTGACCAGCGATAGTCGTAGTAAATGAAAGGTTTCTCGACGTAGGCAGTAGGTTTGGTTTTCGTTTTAAGGACTATCGTCATTGCACGTGGACAACTCCATCAGTGCTCCGATCTCCTCCCTTAGATCACACCAGGAGGATCTCAGCACAGTGCACGAACTCCGCAGCACCGGCGAGAATCCCAGTGTTTACATATAGGGATCACCCAGTCTTTAAATAATTTTTTTGTGGTGGGTAGGTTTCTAATTTTTTTAATTTTTATGGAAGGCAAGAGATTTTGTAAAGGTAGTGAACTCACGACGTGTCCCATGATTGATAACATTCAGCACTAATCAGGAAAAGAATGTAATCAGTCCGCGCGTGTGATTGGTAGAAATACAACATTTGTCAATTAGTAATAGTATTCCTGACGTGCCTGTAGTTGGTAAACATTCATCGTTAATCATAAATAGAATGCGTTTGTTACTTGTGATTGGTAAACAGGTAGAATGTGGCCAGAGCGCTACGGAGATCGGAGCACTTATGGAGTTATCCGTGTGCAGTGAAGATGGTCATTAAAACTAAACCAAACCATCCATCATTAATCAGACAAAGAATGTACTCCTGTGACTGGTAAACATTCACCACTCATTAGACAAAGAATGCATTCATGACCTTCTTATGATTGGTAAACATTCACCACTCATTAGAAAAAGAATGCATTCATGACCTTCTTATGATTGGTAAACATTCACCACTCATTAGAAAAAGAATGCATGCATGACTTTCTTATTATTGGTAAACATTCACCACTCATTAGAAAAAGAATGCATTCATGACCTTCTTATGATTGGTAAACATTCACCACTCATTAGAAAAAGAATGCATTCATGACTTTTTTATGATTGGTAAACATTCACCTCTCATTAGAAAAAGAATGCATTCATGACTTTCTTATGATTGGTAAACATTCACCACTCATTAGAAAATGAATGCATTCATGACCTTTTTATGATTGGTAAACATTCACCACTCATTAGAACAAGAATGCATGCATGACTTTCTTATTATTGGTAAACATTCACCACTCATAAGAAGGTCATGAATGCATTCTTTTTCTAATGATTGGTAAACATTCACCACTCATTAGAAAAAGAATGCATGCATGACTTTCTTATGATTGGTAAACATTCACCACTCATTAGAAAAAGAATGCATTCATGACTTTCTTATGATTGGTAAACATTCACCACTCATTAGAAAAAGAATGCATTCATGACCTTCTTATGATTGGTAAACATTCACCACTCATTAGAAAAAGAATGCATTCATGACTTTCTTATAATTGGTAAACATTCACCATTATGAAGACAGAGAGTGCATTTCTGTGATTGGTAAATATTCATCACCAGTCAGGATAACTGACACGTGTTATCAAGTAACCATCACGTGTGGGAAACTTTCTTGGCAAACTGGAAGCAGTATTAAACGATCAAAATAGCATAGATTGTTTCTTTCTGAAACTGAGCGAATAAACAAAAAGAATCTAACGATAAAAGAAACAATACAAAAGACAGATCAGTTCATCCAGTTCAGGACATATTGGGAATTCAAATAATTTTCATTTTCAAGCAGAAAGGCCATAGGGCTCGATAGAAAAACGACATTAAGAACGTCCCCAGGTGATTTTATTTCAAAGCTGTTGGTTCTCCAAGCCAGAATGTCGTGTACAGAGGGAGAACGTGTCTGGGTCTCAAGTGGCTTCGATCCTCATCCTCATTTGGGAGGGAGGAAAAATAATATATATATATATATGTGTGTATATGTAATGTATGTGTGGTGAATGTAATGTATGTATAAATATAATATATATAAATATATATATATATATATATATTAATATCTCAATATAATATATGTATATATATATATATATATATATATATAATATATATTATATATACTAAATATATATAATATATATATATATATATATATATATATAAATATAAATCATCATGTGACGTATTCTTTCCAGAACGTTGTCTCCATTACAGTTGCTCTGAACGCATCACGATTCTGGGCAAGTCGACCTGCATCAGCCAAAGACAAGTTCAGACTCTCTGTGATGTCCTGGGTCCACCGTCGTCTAGGTCGACCCCTTCCCCTTTTTCCAGGGACCATGCCTTCCATCACTGTTTTTTCCAGACTATTATGTCTTTTTATATGACCGAAAAATGTCAGCTTCCTTATTGCGATGGTATTTAGGAGCCAATGTTCCTGTACGTTTAGTGAGTGCAGTACTTCTATGTTGGTCTTTTTTTCTGTCCAGGGTATTCTCAACATCCTTCTGTAGCATTTCATTTCGAATGATGTAATCTTTTTTGCAACTGTTTTATTGAGTGTCCAAGTCTCGCAGCCGTATGTTGCTACTGGGAATATACATGCTCTGATCAGTGTCGTGAAATATTCTAATCCACATATATAAATTAAAACGTAAATGTAAAGCCTAACAAATAAATTTAATAAAAGGAAAGAAGAATGGTAAAGAACAGTGCGGTCACAATGACTGTACTCGAAATCCCCCTTTTTATGCTCCGTCTGCAAAATTGTAACGTTTCACGTTGATAGTAAAAGCCTACTGCATCATTACACGCTTGCTTCAATAAAACGTGTACTGCCTTTCTAAGAAAAACCTTGAGATACGCAAGCTGATTAATGACCTAAATTAATACTAGCATTAATTACACTACGTTACCCAAAAACGAAAGACAGATGGACTAAAGATAGAAAGAAAGGGAGGGGCTGAAAGCATGCAACACTAAACACGCGTCTCGCTATACAATTACTACCATCACGCGTGTAAGGCCACAAGCACTAGCTTTTTTTCAAATCGACAGTGATAAAAAACACTACACACAAGAGAGTAGGTTTTAAAAACTTACAAAACGCTTATTAGGAAACATGACATTCTACTGTTTTATGTCTAAAATCCTGACATTAGTCTGACAGTACAGCAGGACAGGTGGCGGTTCTAAACATAAAAAATAAAAAAAAACTACACGACTATCCTGGAAAATACATATTTTGAACGCAGCCCCTTAGCCCCATTAAATTTATATATTTGGGTTCCTTAGGACTTGCTGACAAAGAATATGTTAACCGTTACGCAAATAGTCTAGGAATTACCAAATTATAGCCAAAAGAAATAGTGAGGGATGTCAGACAACACCCAAATCAGAATCGCTCAGTGGCAGATTTTCACACCACCATTGTACGGGAAATAGGCTGACATGCTACCTCCTATTTGATTGGCGGAAAGTAAATGTAAGGCTAAACACGATTAGTCGGACTATAAATACTACTTCTTTGTTGTTAGGGGAAACGTGAGTAGGAGTACTTTTTTTGAAAAGCTGTGTAGAACATGGCATGATTGGTTAGACCTGCCAAATATAGTCAATCAGAGGCGTCAGGTCAGCACCACATTTTCAAATAAACTTACTAAAGAACCAGTGCGTTGAGCGCCAGTGCATATTTTTCTAAATAAAAGCCTGGGACATCGGCAGATCGAAATTGTGCTATATTCAGTGCCAGTCAACGTAATTCTGTATTATTTCCATGAATTGTGGTAAGCTGGAAATATTTGATATCTTTTAATGAAAATTGAATGTAAATTGATAATTTATGTCTGTATATATGTGTGGTTCAGTAGCGAACATGAGGTAAAGCCTATATAGTGCTCCAGCCTGAACAGAAGGTGTCGGAGGAAAGTAAAACTACATGGAATTGCCAAACAGTTACACTGACACCTAATAATATTGGAGCTAGAAAAAGAATTAATGCTGGATTATTGCAGAGGCGTAATAACCAATTAGGGAGGAATATACTGGTGAAATATTGGTTTTCACGATAAAGTAAAGCAGTTCAGGCGGTACCGAGCTCTGAACTCAGTGTTAGTTATGTATTGTGCCTCATTGTAGAAAAATAAGAGTATAAATTAGTTCTGAAGTAGGATCGGTAAACAACCCTTCTTGTTTCAGGGGACTGCGTGGTCCAACAGAAATAAAACATCTTATTGAATTGCAGATTCCAACCTGGTCAGAGCTTTGATGAATGCCCAGAGGCGGGGAACAGCAATATCCTTGGTCCATATAAGCAAACTGACACAGTGAGGTGTTCCTAGAAACACAGGGGGAGCACATCGGCACTTAGCGGAGTCTTTTCCCTGGCCGACAGCCACGGAAAGAGTACGGCCCTATGTGGCCAGCTGAGCTCAACATAAAGTTAATGACATTGTATTAAAGGGGGGAAATTAATTGTTTTAATTTTGGCCAGAACCCTGAGTTAACATCCTCCACCAATTTGTATAAACAAACAAACACGTGAAGTCCATGATGGACAAATATAATAAAGCTTGAATGAAGCAAAGAACCCAGTAACCTCACAGTAACCACTACACAACGATACTAGTTTCCTAATATTAATGAAAAATATGTCACTACAAATGGAGTAATTCTGTAAACAAATAACTTGTAATTATTGATTGGTAAATCCAGGTTCAACTCCTTTTGTATATGCATCAGGACACATCTATACTATGTTGAAAGATACTCCCAAAACATATTGATAATTTGAAAATTTACCAGGACCTCATAATATAGTCATATAGAATTACATGTGTGTGAGAGTCGCACAGGTTTGTCAGTGAGTTGCATAAATTAATTGTTTTATTCTGACTGTATTGGTGTGGACACTAACAACTTCCAACAATATATAAACAAAACCCTAGAACATTCCAAACGAAGGTCCATCACAATATTCCACGAAATAATTCATGACTTGAAAGAGTATTAATATCGCTAAAGTAGCAAAGTTTGGTCAATCTGAGTAAATGTAAATAACACTAACAACATGATTTAGATACAGATACCTTCACAGCTGATCTCAGTCAGTACACTAAGTCCCCTATAAATTTTATAATATCCCACTTTTACCACATATATGGGGGGCTCGCCTCCAGGGATAATTGAACTTATCCCCTGTTATAGGATATTGGGGAATAAATAGAAATAAAAAAAGTATCCTTGGGTGAAAATAAATAACGTTGAGCTCTCAGTGCCTGTAGTGTCCTTAGATAATTATTGAAAGATTTGGAATTGTTTTCATTTATAGTATGGGGGGTTAGAACACTGGCCGACTTGGCAAGATTTCGATCTGCTGCTGTACAGACAGCGAAAGAGTTAGGAATGGACGGGCAAATTATGATTGCTTATGTCACTGCTGAATGTGACAAATATATTGAACGGGAAGAAAGAAGATTAGAAAAAGAGGCCGAAAGAATATTAGAAATCTGAAAGATTGGCCGAAGATAAGAGAAATAGAGGCCGAAAAAAAGGTGGCCGAAGATAGATGATTAAGGTGAATAGAGGCTGAAAAGGAAATTAGAGGTTGCTGATTGAGGATAGAGGCTAAGAGGTTGCAGATTGAGGTGAGGCTAAGAGGTTGCAGATTGAGGCTGACAAAGAGGCTAAAGCATTGGAAGCCGAGGAAAGAAGACAGGCTGCAGAAAGAGAAGAGAAGAAATTGGCTGCAGAAAGGGAAGCCGAGGAAAGAAGATTGACTGCAGAGAGGGAAGCAGAAAAGGAGGAGAAGAGATTACAAAGGATCATTGAGTTACGGGACTAAGGGGTTTGAGTTTTCAAGGGAAATGATTCTCGAAATGGTGCCAGTAAATTTGCTCTGATGCCACTGCTAGTCAGGGAGCCTCAACCTCAGCTATGAATTTTCATTTAGATCATTTTGTTGAGAAAGACGATGATATTGAGAGCTATCTAAATAGATATTAAAACTATTAGTACCACACATTATGGGTTAGAGAGAGTCCATGCGTGACGAGACTCTAAAAGTTATTCAAGGTCTCCGTGCCTGAGAAGACACTAAATGAAGTTTTTTCCCAAAAACATTGAGCAGAGGTGATCAGGAAAATTCCTGAACATGCTATAGCAGGCTCCTCTTTGCTTTAGATCCACTGAAAAGGAAAGCAGATTTTTATACGAGATATAAATTTAGGAATTGATAAACTACTGTCAGGATGTAAACAACATCAACCACAGTTTCTGCAAGCAATAGAGGACATTCTTTGTGAGAAAGGGACACTTCTGTGGGCGAAACCACCCAAGATCATAAGGAAATGGCTCCCTTATAGAACAAATAAGAGAGTCCATGGCTCCATATCATTGCATAAATAAACTACATGTAACCAATTTAATCCTCTCTTCTTTTATATTATTTCACCCTGATTCTATCATTACACAACCCTTCCAGTCATATTAACCTTTACAAAATCAATAAACCCTCATTTCACACTTTTATTTTCACCAACTTCCCAAAAAAC